>OY720450.1:39973505-40138505 GCA_963082715.1 Harpalus rubripes
TACATACATACATACATACATACATACATACATACATACATACATACATACATACATACATACATACATACATACATACATACATACATACATACATACATACATACATACATACATACATACATACATACATACATACATACATACATACATACATACATACATACATACATACATACATACATACATACATACATACATACATACATACATACATACATACATACATACATACATACATACATACATACATACATACATACATACACATATATATACATACACATATATATACATACACATATATATACATACACATATATATACATACACATATATATACATACACATATATATATACATACACATATATATACATACACATATATATACATACACATATATATACATACATATATATATATATATATATATATATATATATACATACACATATATACATACACACAGACAGACATCATCGCAAAAATAGTAAAATCGTATTCTAGGAATTCTAACACGTGCTTATTCATTAACACTAACCATCGATTGTTTTGACCAAAAACAATACTTTCCTTACCTAAAGGTATGGCGGAAGGTAAAAAACTAATATGATAAGATATTGTTAATCTACAATTACTTACTCATTATCCTTATTAAAGGCAAAAATTTATAAAGTTATCATTAAAACTACAACTACGGGAAACTTTAAACTAAACTCTACCGAAGTTAATAAAAAACACTAAATTAAAACACAAAATAACTCAAGAAACCAAGAAAATTACTTTGACAGCAATGCTACTCTTAGCGAAAAGTACCTTTGATCATGAGTTTGGAATTTGTTGTCAGCGCCATCTTTTGTTAATTTGGAAGCCAAATAAACAATTTAACTGACATAGGTTTATTATGAACAACAAAATAATAAAACAAAATAATAAAATAATAATCTCCTTTCAGTATTTATATATATATATATATATATATATATATATATATATATATATATATATATATATATATATATATATATATATATTCCATTTTAACTACTAAATAATTTAATATTCTTCTAAAATAACTAATTTACCATCAAATTGTGATCGCCAAATTATTTCAATACGAACATCTGTTAATGTGTCATCAGTAAAACTAATCAAACATTTGTTCTTTTTTAGAAACTAAAAGTATATTTTATCATCAATATTTATTTAGTTGGCGAAAATTTAACCAGGCGTAATTTAAAAAGTTTTTAAATACATTTTCATTTAACGTAGGTACTTAATACTCAAAACAGGTACTCTGCAACAGTTTAATTTGTTCAATGCATGTGCCCCGCAGACTCTCTGCAATTCTGCGGCTAATTATATAATAGGAATTTAATAAACCGTACAATATTTCAGGTTCATTAAAACTAAATAAAGTCTTTTTGAAAATAATAACTGATGTTAGGAGCCAAAGATGATTATTTGCTAGATTGCACATAAAGTCAACCATCGTTTTCATTAATATAAAAATACGCCGCTACAATGGAAAATAAAAATAAAAATTCTTCTAAATCTTTTAATATAAGTACATAAAACTGTAACTGTAGTATTAGAGTATATTGGACAAACATGAAACGTGACGAAATGTAGATATCGTTCACATTTCAAATCAAGCTATATAAATCAACAATATTTCAACACGCAATTGAGGAATAAAACGTTATTGATTCCAGTTAAACCTAAAATTATAGCAGTACACAATATTTACTTAGAGAACGGCGCAGTGAGGAAAGAAATAAAGGAAAGAAAACACCACAGTAACTTTATACTTATATTATTTTTGATCTCATTCTGTAGTGAACACAAATCCTAAACACTTTGACATACGGCATCGGAGAAGAACTCGTATAGTCTGCTGCTTGCAGGCTGGAGATGTAGCAATAAGTTGACCAAGTCCCTGCTTTACGTTTTCGTGGGGGTTTTCCTTAAAGCTCTGCGGAGGATAATCTTCGAAATCAAACGCAACTTTGACCCAGAAATCACAGCTCGGGCATATATTTCATAGTCTTACCGATTATAAACTAAATGAAACACATATTGGTTTATTACGTTGTAACTTCATTTTGACATTATTGTTTTGTTCAATTTCTGGAGACCTAAAGAAGGTGTGTCCCATAGATAAGTAATAATAGCCATTTACTATGTCCAGTCAAGTTTTAATTTAATAATACAAGGGTCACGCTAGAATTATTGAGAATGAGACACCATTCTTTCCTTTCACTTCTTAAAGCTCCCAACCAATTTTTGGAATGCTATCAAACTAATTTTTGGGAGACATAAAATATGGTTAAAAATGCTCACTTGTTAATTCCATATTTTGACTCACAAAGATAGTTTAAAAATTGATTAAGTTAATTCTAACTTAATTCTTGAAAACACACGGCATAGCCTAATAACCGTGTTTTTCTAAACCTTTGTGTTATGCCATCGGTAAATTTTCGGATGATCTTGTACGTCTAATGCCTTGCACGGGGTCAGTTCTGTCAGTACAATTTTCACTTATAGTTGAAGGAAGAGATCTATGAAACTCATTATAGAATATACCAATGAGGTCATGCACGATTTTTCATTTTTAACTTTAATCAATAGGGTAATGAAAAATAATAGACTCGTATTTTTTATTTTTCCTCAAATAGATCTTGAATACTGAAAAAATTGTAATTAAAAATGAAATTGTTCAAAAAGCGGCTGATTTTCTCCGCCTTTCCCTTGCCCAGTGACGTCCGCGTTTCATCAACGAGGCCATTAATTTGTCACCTTACGTTTAACGTCAAAGTGACATTTAAAGATGATAACCTGAAATTTACAAAAGTTTACATGTCGGTGAAATGATATTTTGTACCATCGTGCTAAAATACTAACGAAAATAGTGAGAAAATATTTTTAATAGTACCGCGTGATACAAAAAAACACAACTCGAAAAACAGTTACTAGTTGTATTAAAAAATACAGATTTGGTACGCAACAGAGCAGTAGTAATGAAATTCTAAGAATACACAACGAACAACGTAGAAAAATGTTAATCAAACAAAAAAGTAAAAACGAATGACGAATGACTATTGACCAGCCGCTGAGTGATAGGTGGAAAACTTCTGGTCAAATGAAAATTATATTTATAAAAATGAATAGAATGATGTTATATTAATATATTATAGCATTTCTATCAAATATAAGATGTGTAATTCTCAATTTATAGTCTATATAATTTTTTTCTTTTAGAAACTCCGTGTTGATATAATAAGACTGTATGAAATGAGTCTGAACTTGCAGTGTGAAACGCTAACGTCACAGCATGACTGGTTTTTTGCAACTTTTTAAAAATGTCAGTTTTAAACGATTTTATTCATCAAAAATATCATCAAAAAATGTAAATAAAAAATAATTTATTCATACAGATCGATAAATTAAAGTATGCTTGTTTAATTTAATAAAAAAAAAAAACAATTTTTATGCATGACCTCATTGGCCGTTATAAAGTTTTATGGCACTTGCGGTTAGAGTTCCTGGAGCCAGGTAGAATTTTCTGTCCTGGACCGTACCGGATATTTGCGATCAAGATGTTTCCTAATTATGTATTACATCAATTTGTAAATTGGAAAGATATTAAAATCTTATTTGAAGTTTCCTATAATTATTTACTATTAAATTTATATTCAAATAATAATACGTTTTAAATATATTTCTTCTAACATCAATTTATAAATTGAAAAGAGATAATAATATTTTAGGGATTACAATAAATTTAAACGTAACTTTTAAGTAGAAATAGTTTTTGGGAATTTTATTTTGAGGTACATACATATAAAAACCTTTTTCAGTGTTGAAAGAGTCATCAAAACAAACCGTCGTTTCTGTGCTTGTTTCAGATGTGTTTGTATAAAATTGTGAATTTGTAGAGACCCTGGGATTTTGTTTTATTAAATGTATATACATATGAAGACCACACAGCAAAAAGGGGGAAATTCATTATAATTTTCAGGAAATTAATAACACAATTTCATAGCAATAATTTTCTCCTGTTATGGTTATATTTCAAAGCTGAATAACACTGAGACTGTATGATCGTTAGTGCATTCGAAGTTTGTAGCTAAAATTCTACCGTATTTGTTGTACCTACGTCGTGTACCATACGTTAACAACTCATTTCATTAAAAAATGCGACATTCGCCCTTTTTTGCAGTGTGGTCTTCATGTCAATATATATATATATATATATATATATATATATATATATATATATATATATATATATATATATATAAAGCTATATCACTTCATTATGTGGGAGTGTTCTCCCGGGTTAAATTTCTCAATTTAATTACAAATGGCAGATAAATGAATATTTAAAATGAAAGTACAAATTTCGTTTTCTACAGCATGCCTGATTTTCTTATCCTCAATAAATATAACGTGACCCTCGTATATATTTTAAATGGACAAATTAGAAACTTTCTTGAGTTTACCGAAAATTTAAAATCATACTGGCACATTTTATTAACTGTTATTGCAAAAAATATCTATAATTAAAATTTGCATAATATATGATAAAAATGGCCACAAATTATCCTTATCCTTATCCTACTAACAGAATATCACCATATCCCTTAGAATAATCTGTTGATATTATGATACAAAATATAAATATTTTCACAAATCTTATCATATGTGTGTACTAAGATTAATACCACGAGCGATAAATAAGTAGGTAAATAAGATTATTTATCAAACAATGAAATAATAATTTTATAAATAAGTTAAAACTAATTTTCCTGATGGATTTAACTTCTTTTGTACACATATACATTTTATTGAAAAATTCATTTATTTGAATATTTTTAAAATATGACTTTTTTAACTATTCCCCATCATAAGTACATTATATTATAACTGACAGATGAATTTAAATCTTTTTAATATAAAAGTCACGATTACCAAATCCTTTAATAATTTCACAATGCATTTATGTGCTGCCTAAATGAATCGGTATAAGTAGGTATTATTAAGTAACCTTCGCTGATTCATAGGAGCATTGAACCCAGAACGTGTAATAAGTTCATGAACAACATATAAATGACAAGCAAACAATTGATTCCATATATAGTAAGTAAACTTATTAAAGTATTCAGGATTAATAGTTTACGATTATACTGTTTTGAGAGCAAGATACAGTTATGAGCTAAAAATACATATATTTAAAATGAAAAAATATGTCCTCAATTTCTTTTTTATGTAAAGCGGTTATCACAAATATTTAATCAGAGTAGTATCGTCGAACAACTTGATATAAAAGTTGAATACCACTACGTAGGTATCACTCACTGGAACTCGCATACTTTACCCATCAGCGTGTGCTGCACTGAAGGCCCATTGAATAAACATGGCTGGCCCCGTTCGCGTACGTTCGTGTCGAACCGAATCTAGCCGAATAATTCGTATCATAGATGAACGTTTATTTTCATGTTTGTCATTGTTTGTGCTTCAGGTTTGATTGGGTTGGTGTTGGTGACAATAACCATATTTTATATAAAAAAGATGCCGGAAAATGAAGACTCAGATAAAAAATTTAATTCTCACAGGTTATATATATATATATATATATATATATATATATATATATATATATATATATATATATATAATTAGAGGTACGGTGTGATCACGAGTGATCAGTTAAGTAGATGAAAAAAGTTTTCACGGGTACGGCAGTACTGACAAAACTTTTTTCATTTATATTTATATATATATATATATATATATATATATATATATATATATATATATATATATAGAGTGTTTCCTTTAAAACAACCAGCGCATTTTTTGGACGAACTAATGACTTTAGAAAAAAATGTTATATACAAGAAATGATCAAGAATAAGGGGCTAATTTATTAATAATAACAAACCAAAAATTCGACCATTGGTTCTCAAACGGCATAACAAAATTATAATTTTTTAGCCCTATATAATTTTTTAGCCCATTAGATAGAGATTTTTTTTCTGATTTCAACGATATGGTATAGGATTATATAACAATTATTTCGAGAAAAATGATCTTAAAAATAATGTTATAATATTACAATAGGCTATGCAATACATACGTCTGTTGCCTAGTTACGCTAGTAGTAAACCCATTTTGTAATACATTATTTCTAGTTTTTAGTACCATTTTTCTCGAAATAATTGTTATACAACCCTATGCTATATTTATATCGTTGAAATCAGAAAATAATATTCTATTTAAAAAGCTAAAAAAATATATAGGGTGCCATTTAAAAAATATATAATTTTGTTCTACCGTTTGAGAACCACTGGTTAAATATTCGGTTTGTTACTATTGATACATTACCCCTTATTTTTGATCATTTTTGGTATAAAACATTTATCTCTAAAATTGTTAGTTAAAAAAGCGCTATACACCAGATAATTAATAAAATCTCTATGTATGTTAAAAATTACAGATTTCCTACGTGAATCGTATTCTACGCCAGCAATGGATTTTAAATACAGGTGAAGATGAACGATTTTTAAAAAAGAGGCAGTAGGGTTTGCGCCGCTAATTCGAAGACATTTGTTTTCAAATTGTGAAAAGTAAACGTACTTCAAAAACTGGAGCATGTCCAATAATATTTATTCCTCCTTTAACGTAGGAAAAAATATTGTTTCTTGCTAGTCGAGCATTATTTGTAAAACACCTTCACAAATCAAGAGAAGACTAGAAATTGACCCAAGTAATCAGATCCAAGTGTTTCTTGACAGCTGAAAATGACACCTTCTCCAGTGAAACGGAGTCGAGTTGTACATGATGATGTTTTTTTTTCATCTCATTACTTTTATACTCGATTGAACACATACTCTAATAAGGTATTTAACAAAAAAAATGTTCATTTTAATTTAATACTTCTGCAATATCTTATTAAAATATTGTTGCAACAGGGAATTAATTTTTTTGTTAGCGTTTTCTGTTTTTTGTTTCAATAATTTAATTTTTATATTAAATCTTTAAATTAACACTACTCACATAAATTTTATTTAAAACCTGCGCTATACGAAATAATTTCCGTCAACTCACGAACTGTCCCGATGTTTGCCGATTAGGTATGTAGGTAGGTATAGTGTCAATTTATTTAGCACTTGAAATTAAATTGCAAGAGATGCAACTGCAATACTCGTATTATATGTATGTCTCAAATTCATTTCATTAAAGAGAATGTTAATCTCTTAAATAAATAAAATTTTATTATTACGCTTACGAATTAATTTACAATATTAACAGGCTTTTTCTATTAAAGGAGATAGAAAATATACACAATGGGATCTGCACATATCAAGCCAATAATTGGCGGGAGTCATGGTTATGAGATTGTCATGAGATCCATGACGTTTGTTATTTCAAATTTTAGACGTAAAATGTGGGGACAGTCTTTAACAACTTTAAAAAACGTCTATTTGTAATAGGTACTGTAGTTATTTAAGTCAGATTAGAACAAAATATTAAAGATATAAATTACAAGTATGATACCAGTGGACCATAAAAGCTTGTTTAAAAACATTAAAGTCTAACATTGACTCCAATTACCATACTATATTGATATTTCCACTACAATTCCAGAAAACAAAAGACCATAGTATCTTAACATGCAATAATCTGCATCTATTTACAAAACAAAAACAATAGGGAAATACGAGTAATCCATTCGAAACTAATTCCTGAAAGTATTTCTATAGCCTGAAGATCCAGTCTCCGCGAATGTGGCTGAACTGAAGCTGAAATCCACTAAAGTGAAGTGAGTTGTTTTTGTAAAGCGTTCCATGTTCAGAGCATTGTCAACTTCACGCCGAATACTGGGTATTATCCGAATTAAGCCACGGAAGCTTTTGTTCAATTTTAATATCGTGAATATTCAAAGCCAAATGTAACGGCTTTGCAAAAATATTGGCGAGGATGCTGTATCAGAAATTAAATCGGTATGTTTGTATATACACGACAAAAAGCACGGACCTGTCAACATTTTATTTTCCAGTATCTACAAAACTTTGAGATAAATAAAAGTGGATATTTTTTTATTATATAACTCAAAGGTATGTAATTAATTCATAAACTACAAATAAAACAAAACAAATAAAAGTTATTTAAATTATATTTCAAAGAGTAAAGTAAATGTCATATGTTCCTACTCGAAATATCTAATCTGATCTATCTAATTTGAATTACTCGACAATAATAATACAAAAAATATTACTTTTATAAAATATTTCCTGAAAATTAACAAACATACACGTTCAAGAAGTTAGCGTACCCACAATAGTTTTGCAAAAAATTACGATTGTTTCAAAAGTCTAGTATATTTTTTTTAAAAACTATTTGGCTGGGCTATAGTTTCACAATAACCCAACCCATCACTCGAATGTCGAAAAAAAAAACCATAAATATATTGTAATTGATTAGTTGGTGTTAGTTGTGATACGTATTACGTTAGTTTTATTATAGTAGTATAGTAAATGTAGATCGAGTGGGTGGGCCGAATATGCAGTTCCCCAGCCCATTGCACGATTTCACGCGCACATTTTGCATATATGGTCTACATGGTTAGTTGAGGTTAGTTTTGCAAAAAATTACGATTGTTTCAAAAGTCTAATATATTTAAAAAAAACTATTTGGGTGGGCTAGTTTCACAATAACCCAATCCATCACTCGGATGTCCGGAAAAAACCATAAATATATTGTAATTGATTAGTTGGTGTTAGTTGTGATACATATTACGTTAGTTTTGTTATAGTAGTCTAATAAATTTAGATCGAGTGGGTGGGCGAAATATACAGGTCCCCAGCCCATTGCAAGATTTCACGCGCACATTTTGCATATATGTTCTACATGGTTAGTTGAGGATAGTTTTGACGAAAAACGTGTTAGTTGAGCTACCACTTGCGCTCCTGGATCACACATCCTGTTAAGTGCACGGATTTACCAGAATAAACTTAAATTTACTTTTACAGGCCAAAACAAAAATCATCTGGTATACTCATCACGTAACATAAAATAAAAAATATAGTTGTAAATTACCTACCTATTTTGATTTTAATATAGCATTACTGTGATCACTAAGAACTTTATGGACGTCCGTCTTTCTGTCAAATTGATAGCATTCAAATATTATTAATTGATTGTTTGTTTTGAAACTTATAAACCATAAATTTTGATTTCTTCATGGTGCCAGGTAAAATTATATTTAAGTACTTAAAAAAATGTATTTCTTCATTAATAGGAAACACAGAACTTACTGTCGGAAAAATAAGTATAGTCAACTTTTTTAAAGTTATAACTTGTTTAAAAAATATCAAAAAAAATCTTAACTGCAAACTATTGTTTATCCACGTTACTAGTTTAGAATTTTTAAATACATTAGTGTAGAAATAACAACAATTTCCAGCAAAAATGAGCTAATATTGTAGTATATTTTAAAAACTGTTAAAATTATTGACATGTGATATATAATACAAAATATTATTTATTTTAATAGCACTTCCGATTGACAGATTTTCATCGAAATCTTATAATGCAAAGTATTGGAATTTTATGTTGAGTAAAATTTGATATAATGTGCCGAAAGAATCGTTCTACAGGAATATAACTGAACTATGTCTTACAATTAATTATACATTGTCCTTTAAATAAAAATCACTAAAATATATACTGAAAGTATTTTTATTTGAGAAATATTATGTATGATTTCATATAAACTGTATAATCGCCAGCCGTGCGCAGTGTTGCTAACTGCAGGGAATTTTTCCTTTTTTGAGAATTTCTGAAGTAAAAAGGGAATCTTTCACGAAAATTGCCTACATTAGGGAATTTTTGTATACATTATCTAATTACTTAAAAATAATTTCTCGACGTTGTATTATTGTTTTTATTTTTATATTTGGTAGCCTTACGCCTGATGCCTTTATTATTAATTCCTGAGGCAGCCATGCTGACCATTATGCTATGAAAGACATGTGAAAGTCTTTTCATGTTATGGCATAAAATATTGAAACAATTATTTATTTATAAATTTTTATTTTTTAAGAAAGGAATTAATAATAAATACGGTACAGGAGGTAATGTACTATTATTCTGTTCAATATCATGGCTTAATTTTCTCCCGGACACTTTTTATTTACAAAAAACCATTTTCCCGTGTTAAACGCCTATGTCAAGATTTGCTTGGGACACACGGTATATAAATAAGATTTTTTAGTTTAAAGAATTTGACTGATTTCATTGTTGCCTAGTTCTATAATACAGTTTTTTGAGTGTTGTATGATAATAAAGATATAGTACTTACAAAAATTCGACTGATTTTACTTGTATATTGATAAAAATATATTTTCACTTTGCCAATCTCGCTGATTTTACTCTTATGTCCGGTTGCACAAACGTTCATTAACGCATTGTTCGATTAGCGGTTCATCAAAACGAACAAATTCGAATCAGTTTCCTTGTTCTTATGACATTTAAATCATTGCTGTGAAAAAATCGCGTTGCACGTGTTCGTTTTGATGAACCGCTAACCGAACAATGCGTTGATGAACGTTTTTGCAACCGGGCATTACTCTTAATACTGATTTTATAATTGTAAAAATCGTTCTGATTTTACAATTGGTTTAATATTAATAAATAACAATAATTGTGCCATGCAATAATTGTGATTCAATTGGTTTTACCTCCCGTCTGAATAGGAATTATGGGGATCGCTCTGTACCTTTAGAACCTATTTTTATTATGATTTCTTTGTGAATACATATACAGAAATTTTTCTTTCGACACATTATATCAAATTTTACGCAAATCAAATTTTACTCAACATAAAATTCCAATACTTTGCATTATAAGATTTCGATGAAAATCAGCCAACCGGAAGTGCTATTAAAATAAATAATATTTTGTATTATATATCACACGTCAATAATTTTAACAGTTTTTAAAATATACTACAATATGAGCTCATTTTTGCTGGAAATTGTTATTTCTACATTAATGTGTTTAAAAATTCTAAACTAGTAACGTGGATATACAATAGTTTGCAGTTGAGATTTTTTTTTGATATTTTTTAAACAAGTTATAACTTTTTAAAAAAAATTACTATAGTTATTTTCCCGACAGTAAGTTCTGTGTTTCCTATTAATGAAGAAATACATTTTTTTAAGTACTTAAATATAATTTTACCTGGCACCATGAAGGAATTAAAATTTATGGTTTTTAAGTTTCAAAACAAACAATCAATTAATAATATTTGAATGCTATCAATTTGACAGAAAGACGGACGTCCATAAAGTTCTTAGAATTTTAGTGATCATAGTAATGCTATATTAAACACAAAATAAGTAGGTATTTTACAACTATATTTTTTATTTTATATTACGTGCTGAGCATACCAGATGATTTTTGTTTTGGCCTGTAAAAGTAAATTTAAGTTTATTCTGGTAAATTCGTGCACTTAACAGGTAACATAACATTCAGGTGCGCAAGTGGTAGCTCAACTAACACGTTTTTCGTCAAAACTATCCTCAACTAACCATGTAGAACATATATGCAAAATGTGCGCGTGAAATCTTGCAATGGGCTGGGGACCTGTATATTTCGCCCACCCACTCGATCTAAATTTATTAGACTACTATAACAAAACTAACGTAATATGTATCACAAATCACAACTAACACCAACTAATCAATTACAATATATTTATGGTTTTTTCCGGACATTCGAGTGATGGATTGGGTTATTGTGAAACTAGCCCACCCAAATAGATTTTTTTTAAATATACTAGACTTTTGAAACAATCGTAATTTTTTGCAAAACTAACTTCAACTAACCATGTAGACCATGTATGCAAAATGCGCGCGTGAAATCTTGCAATGGGCTGGGGAACTGTATATTTGGCCCACCCACTCGATCTAAATTTACTAGACTACTATAATAAAACTAACGTAATACGTATCACAACTAACACCAACTAATCAATTACAATATAATTATGTTTTTTTTTTTCGACAGTCGAGTGATGGGTTGGGTTATTGTGAAACTAGCCCACCCAAATAGTTTTTTTTTTTAAAAAATATACTAGACTTTTGAAACAATCGTAATTTTTTGCTAAACTAACCTCAACTAATGCAAAACAAACGATTAAGATAGTTTTCAACTGTGTGGGCTATTGTGGGTACGCTAACTTCTCGAACGTCGAACATACAATTTACTTAACTTTAATTATAAAATTTATCAATCTGTATAAATGTATAAATTAATCATGCTAATAAAATTAAAGTAACTGTGCAAAAACAAAAATATATAATTTGTTTTCATTGGTATTTAGCGTGGTATTTAGTAACTATAATTTTCATAATTTATACAATATGTATGTATATTTATGTCGTACATAGCAGGACATAAAATGTTAAAATAAAATTAATTTCTTGGTAGATACAGTTTCATTTTTTAAGAAGTCGGATAAAGGTCATATGTATCATAAACGAATTAACAAGTTCGCATATATGAATGTCTTTCATATTTGCATTGGCAAGAAGCGCGTGCGATAAAGAAGGTTATAGCACGTTTTTCTTTCAAAAGTTCATACTATTTCAACGAAGTTATGACATTGCTCTTTAAAACGATGCTCGTTGTGCTTTTGACAATACTGACACTGTATCACAGCACTGTATCGTTAGTTCATTCATTACTTCGAATATATTAATTCATAGCAGTGTGTACTCGTATAGAGTTATTTTCTGTCAGTGTCAGTTTCTTATTTTTCATATATTTGATATTTAGTTTGATTTAACAATAGTAAGAACATATATTTGCTAATAAACTTATCAGTTGTCTTATATTTTAATGCCTTTAAATAAAACATATATTTTTAAAATAAAATAACAGTTTCTTATGCACCCACAAATAAACTAAGCAAACGACGATACTGAATTTGACAGAATGGGCTGAGCTAAAATCTTAAATCATAAATTTCGAAGATGATCTTGATCAGATATCTTTAAAAACATGAAACTGTACCTAACATATAATTATTAAAATATAATTAACTGTATTCAATGAAATATTGAATTGAAGCAATAATTTTAATAGGTACGTATGTACATTTCTTTTGTTGGGAGAATATAAACAGATATGCCCATTTATGTTACCTTTAAATATTTTCATTTCATATTATCACTTTCGGGAAGAACGGGCTGGTCTTATATGACTATACATACGAAAAACATCGTTTACTAGTACAGTAATCATCACTTCGATTTATGTTATCAATTTTCTCAAAATTGTTATCGTCCACCCACGAGAAATGGCCTTGTTTGCAAGTATTACTTTATTTGTACTACATATTTCTCCACTTCACTTTTCACTCTTTATCTCTTTACTCTTCAATACCGAACCAACTACAGATAAACTTAGTCGTCCAATTTTCAGACACATTATGAAATAAACTATCATAGACAACTTACGCCGCAAAACTCTGAGATGAGATGAGTTTTCTCATTTGGTTTTTACCTTCCGTCACCTTTAGGTAAGGAAGGTATTGTCTGGTCAAAAAATTCGGTGGTGAGTTTTTGATGAATAAGCACGTTTCAGGGTCCCTAGAATACGATTTTACTATTTTTACGATGATGTCTGTATGTGTGTGTGTGTGTATGTATGTATGTATGTATGTGTGTCTGTGTGTGTGTGTGTGTGTGTGTGTGTGTGTGTGTAACAAAATTTTCGTCTACGATAACTGCTATACTACAATTCTAAAAATTATAATTCTTTCGTATTTCTCTTCGTTACATCCATGTGAAGAGCTGATTAGATTTTGGTTAGAATTGGACAACCGGAAGTACCCTCATTTGAAGATTTTAACAGTTTTTCTTGAAAAAACTATGTTAAATATCATTTTTTCACATTTAATGTTATTATAAATATTAAAGAATATTTTATTCTCTATACGATTTGACTGCATTTTATACTTAATATTAAATGGATATAGAGTTAAAAAATTATAAAGAAATTAAATTTCATAAAGTAGCCATAGCTATGAAAACAGCTACTATATTAAGAAAATTTTTATTGAAAGATGTCAGTGTCAAGTGATATTGACATAGTGTGTGTCTTATCATTTTACTGGAAATATAGGATCTTTTGCTATAAATTTTCTGTATGGGATTTGCATAAAATACATGCAACTGCCGGAAGGTAAAGTACAAGAAATATAATATTTAGCAAGGAACTTTCTGTATGAAATTTGTGCGAAATACATAGAACTGACGGAAGGTAATGTGCTGGCCACATCAGATTTTTTATTCATAAATATGTATTTTTTGCATAACAAATGCCTATAAATTATATTTTTACATTTAATCGAGATTAATTTTTATGTATGTATATCCTGTATTTATGTTTATTTTTTTTTTTCGAATATGTGTTAGTATTATATGTACTATCAATCCGTAAATTTTATCAAAAAAGTAACGTGTCTCGATGTCATCACTTTAAGCGGCGTTATACTGTATACGAGTATAGTAGTATAGAACTTATTTAAGATCATTTTCAGAGTGGAATCTTCGTTTGAAAAATGAGCCCATAGCCCATAATAGAAATATAACAAATTTATTAAAAATCGTAAAATACTAACCGTATGCATAAATTTATTAGTGGTCACTAACATCATTTTAAAAACAATATAAAATGTCACCTTATGTATAGTGACATTTAGTAGGATTTACATTTTTAGTTGGCAAAGTATTAATAACCAATTGACGCATATTTAAAACAATTTTAAAGTTAACCTCTAAACAACAGTTTGAGTAGCTATAAAAAAATATATTTATAGTGACGTTAAGTGTATGAAAACGTGTTTTATAACAAAGCATTTAAAATGGAGATAATGTTTATTATGCCTACATACTGTTCGAACTCAATACCAAAAAAATGGAACAATCTATGAGGCATGCCGAAGATATGCATCAATTAAAAACATGAGAAACAATACCACGAAGCAAGAATTCCAGCTATAAGGGAAAAAAGGGAGGAGTAGTAAATAGTGTGTCAACATTTTTTTAAGTTTAAATTTATTGAGTATTTATCAATAAATTTGTACATGTAACTGAATAATTTATTCCAATTTCAGTTCACACTTTTTTGTCTTTAAGTTTGTTGTACTTGCAACTGTAACTAATTTGTTAACATTTCAGTTTTTTGGCATAATAAATATTCTAAATTAATTCACAATATAGCGAACTGTCTTTTGTCACTCGGTATCTTTGCCGAAACTGATTGTCATTGTAAATTGTAAACGGATCCTGTCGATTTAAGTAAACCTTATGACGAGGGTACAATAATTAGTCAATGATTCCAATAATTTCTTGTATTGCTTCTATATCTTCCACCTCCTCTCTTATATGCAACATATGTATATAATGTCTGACTATTCAAATTAAAATGTATCAATCTGTTTATAAACATACTCCCTGATATATGTGATGACAACTGTATATCCATTTATAACCAGTATTTTTTAACTGGTCTAATCAACTAAAACCTAAAATATAATAATAAGAACGCTACAATAATACACGAAATGATATTCTACCACAGAACATATAGAACTAACAGCTTCATTATAAGGTTATAACAACGATTTAAACATTTTATAACGTGTCGGATATGGATTTGATTCTATTGGCTAGAAGTATGAAAGCTGAGAATGCCGCTCCCCCCCCCCTCAATTCCACAACGCCCGCTCATTGCCACTTCTACTTTACAACACTAGCGCCACTATTTTATCAAACTTTTGTATTGTATTTACTCGAATATCAGTTAAATACCATAAAATTGAAAATATAATTTTATTTTCGTTTGTATTAAGTTTAATTAATATTAATTAAGACTTACAATAGGTACGTAAATATAATTTTTATTATTAAAAAAAATATAATATCTGCTCTCTTAAAAGAGCACTCTTTCAGTGCCACTGGACATACAAAGGTAACGTCACGAACTCATCGCAAAACTTTTAAAAAATCATATCTTGCTTACACATACCTAGAGTTTTGTTAAAGTATACGGATGGTGCGTTCGTGAACATCGATAAATATCTTCGATATATTCGGGATTTATTGTGTTTTCAACACACCTTGTGCAGTGGCAGTGTTTAACTAAGTGCATATATATAGTGTGAGTGTTATCTCATACAGGAATAACCTAGGGCATAAATAAAGAAGAGTAAACTGTGTGCTGTTTTAAGTAAAGTTGCTAAGTCACCTTTGACAGGTACAGGACGGACGCGTGCGTGTGCGAGCGAAGGCCGAGCTGTGGATGAAGCAAAGAATAATAGCCTTTAGATTGACGACCCACACAACGTAATAGAAAAACGAGTAGAGACTCACAGGCGTAAACTTTCAAAATAAAAATGAATTGTGATACTCCTAAAATGAGTAATAAACGTGAAAGAGAAATAAACAACAGCAAGGAAACAGAGAAGGATTTATTTAGAAAAAGCAAAAAAGTAATAAGGAGCCCTGATCTGAATATAAAACAACAAAACGAGAATGAAAAAATAGATAAAGATGAACTTAACAAAGTAAATGAAACATTAATAATGATTTGGCAAGAACTAAAAGCGAACACAGAAGAAGTCAAAGCACTAAGAGAGGAACTAAAATCAATGGAAGAAAAATAGGAGACAGAAAAACGAATTCTAAATAAAAGAATTACAAATTTAGAAGCTCGTTTAGAAAACCAAGACAAAATAAACAGAAAGAATAATATAGTGATTAAAGGTATGCAAGAGGGGATGGGGGTAAATGAAGAACAAGTAACTAGTTTTCTCAAAAGTAATTTAAATCTAGAACCAGAAATAAAAACTATAAGATCATTAAATAAAAATCACGAAGGAGCGATTATTTTAGTAGAACTAAAAAAATGGGAGGATAAAAGCGCAATAATGAGACGTAAACACGAACTGAAGAGAAATCACCCTAAAATATTTATTGAAAATGACATGACCAAAAGGGAGAGAGAAATACAAGCCTCTATAAGGAATATCGCTAAATTAGAGAAAGAGAAGAACAAATCAGTAAAAGTGGGATACAAGAAGATAATTATTGAAGACCAACAATATGTCTGGAGCGAAGAAGAGCAAGGGGTGGTGCAGACAAAAAACTAACAAACACAAACGATGAAAGACATAACTTGGAAGACGCGGCAATGAATAAGGACACGAATTACGGAAATATAAATAGGTATAAAATCACTGTAAATATAAATAAAAAGGATAATAAGAAAAATGAAGCGATAATACAAGGAAAATCACTATACAGAAAATGGAAAATTGCAACATGGAACATAAGGGGATTAAATGGAAAGGAGCCAGAATTAATTGAAACAATGAAGGAAGCGGAAATAGACATATTAACGTTAACAGAAACAAAAAAGAAAGGAAGTGGATGTTTAGAACTGGAAGGAGGGCATGTCATGGTGTATAGCGGTGTAGATATGGACAATTGGGCACAATCAGGAGTAGCGTGTATAATTAATAAACAAAGTATCAAGAACATAAAAGAATGGAGCAGAGTAACGGATAGAATTCTTAGACTAGAACTATTCAGGCAGAATAGAAACTACACACTGTTAATAGTATATGGACCGGGTGAAAAAGCAGGAAAACACGAAATCCAAAATTTTTGGCAGAACATGCACGAACAAGCGGAAAGTAAGAAAGGCACCCTTATAATAATTGGAGATCTCAATGGAAGAGTTGGAAACTGCCCGGAAAACTCTGAAGGGTGCGTAGGGAAATTCGGAGAACCCATAAAGAACGCAAATGGACAAAAAATAATTGATTTCTGCGTTTTAAACAGTTTGATAGTCGGAAATACGTGGTTTCAACATAAGGATATTCACAAATATACACGTGAAATGCCCAGCAGAAAAGAAAAATCCATAATAGATCTTGTACTCGTAAACAAAAGTGAACTGAAGGACATAAAAGATATCCGAGTGAGACGAGGATATGAAATAGGTAGCGATCATTACCTAGTAGTGCTCGATATGAAAACAAAATTAGAACCGAGCGTGTCCAAAGACCAAGCAAAAACCAGGAAAGTGGAATATGAGAACATTAGAGCCTACAAGCTTCAAGAAGAAAATATACGAGCGAGGTACCAAGAAAAAACAGATACTGAAATCGAGAAAAACAAAGAAAATTTACTAAATCGGGATTTAGAAAACCAATGGAACGAGTTTAAGAACATAATAAAAAGAGCTGCAGCAGACGTCTGTGGAAAAACTAGAGTAACAAACAAAAAGAAACAAACCGCATGGTGGACCAATGAAATAAAGACTGAAGTAAAACAGAAAAAAATATTTGGGAAACAATAAAAACACGGAATACTATCAGGAATATAAACAACAACGAGATAAGGTTAAAAAGTTAGTACAAGATGCAAAAGCGAATTCATGGAAAGAATTTGGGGAAAGAATGGAAAAAGAAGCTACAGGAAACGCCAAATTTTATATAATACATTGAGAGGACTAAGAAATGAAAAGAAAAACCCACTAAAAAATGTGAAGGACAACAAAGGAGAAACAATTACTGAAGAATTTAAAATAATGGAAAGGTGGAAGGAGTACTTTGAAAAACTCCTTGAAGCTGGTACATCGACAAATACATCAGACAATAGAGGATCAGAAAAAACACAAGAGGACGAACATCAGGAGCAAGATATTGAGATACAAGAAGTATACGACGCAATACAAAAACTCAAACCAGGAAAAGCACCAGGCATTGATGGTATACGCCCAGAGTTAATCAAATATCTAGGAGAGCAAGGTATCACATTGTTGCACAGGATTATCTCATTAGCATGGAAAACAAACAGGATACCAGATGACTGGAGAACAGCTTTGATAGTACCTATCCATAAAAAAGGAGATTCTACTAACTGTAACAACTATAGAGGCATATCCTTATTATGTGTGGCATACAAAATATATGAACGAGTTATTGAAAATCGACTTAGACCACAAATAGAAAATAAACTTAAAGACACGCAGGCTGGCTTCAGAGCTGGGAGATCAACGCAGGACTGGATCTTTGTGATCAGGCAGATAGCGGAACGAGTGATAACAGCAGACCAAGGTCTATACCTTTGCGCAATAGATTTAGAAAAGGCCTTTGATAGCGTCCAAAGAGAAGAAATATGGAAAATTATGGCAAAAAGAGGAGTTGATACAAAACTGATCCAAGTAGCTAAAAGCCTTTATCTGAAAACGGAAAACACAGTACAGGTAGGAGGCATTAGATCAAAAAAATTTGTCACTACTAGAGGAGTGAGACAGGGTAGTATCTTAAGCCCACTTCTTTTCATAATGGTAATGGATGAAATAGCATGGAAAGCTAATAAAGGAATAAAAGGCCCCAACTTGGGATACAGGAAACTGAAACCAGTCCAAATAAGGGAACTACTATACGCCGACGACCTCATCCTCTTCTCTAGCGAAAAAAATGAACTAAAAACTAGGATTGAAAAATGGAGAGACGCATTATACGGATATGACTTAAAAATAAACACAAAATACAGATAATAAAGATAAGCAATAAGCACGAAGAGATAGAGATAGACTTCCAAGGAGAAAAGATACCTCAAGCCAACAAGTTAAAATATCTAGGAGCTATGATTCATGAAAATGGTAAATTAGATAATGAAGTGACAAACAGGGTAGGTAAAGTAGCGAGCCTATATGGAGCACTATGCAAAGCATTCTTCCAAAAAAAAGAGATTTCAAAAGAAACAAAGGTTCGTATATACGAATCAGTTTTAGTACCAATGCTCATCTACGGCAGTGAATCATGGGTAATTACGGATGGAATAAGAAGTAAAATAGAAGCATGTGAGATGAAAATTTTAAGGAAAATTGAAGGAGTGACGAAAATGGACAAAATTAGAAGTGAAGAAATTCGAAGAAGGCTAAAAGTGAAAAGTGTGATGGACAAAATCGAAACTCAACAATTGAGATGGTTCGGCCACGTTGTGCGAATGGAAGATGACAGATTATGTAAAACGATATGGGAAATGGGAACAGACAAAAGAAAAAAGCGCGGTAGGCCACGAATAACTTGGAATAGTGAAATAAATAAAGTGCTCGAAAAGAAAGGTATCGGTTGGGCACAAGCGAAAAATGACGCCAAAGACCGCAAAAAATGGAGAAAATTTATCACCTTTACACCTATGGTAGAAGAGATTTCCGGATAAGTAAGTAAGTAAGTATATCTTGCTTAATATGTGTAAGGATTTTTCATATCGGGTTTCCGTTATAGTAATATTTTTGTACAAAATTTCATAAAATGCAATAAAAAATTTATTAATTGTAGCTTATTCACCACTAAAGTTTGACAAGAACTATCATAACACATCAGGTTGAACACATGAAAATCAGTGAAGTAAAACAACGTTGAAAAAAGTATTCAATTCTAAAAAAATATCCATAAATGGATGATTGGGGTTTGGAGGTAGATGTCACATTATTCAATGAAATTTTAGTGTAAGTAAACTCATTTTACTTAAAAATGGAAGATAGGGGATATTGATAACACAAGAAACTTTAAAACAGAAGATAGGGGATATTGATAACACAATAACTTTTAAATTACCACGTAAATAGCGACGCAAAATCCAAATCCAGTAATAACTTATTTTCGTTGAACAAAGCAATAAGAGTTATTGCCAGGTTAAAAATATACAGTGGTATTCTACAGTCACTGTTAAAATTGCTTAGAGACGATCTCTAGCTAGAGGTGACTGTTAGTTTTTATGGTTTATGATATTCTACTGTCGGTAACAGAGCGTTGCTAACAAAAGATGTTCTCTAAGCAAAATAATATATGGCAACAGTGTGTTAACTGTCAAAGTTGAAGTTTAATAATTGTAATTTTTGAAAATAAGATTGTTTGGCTATAAAATGCGATTCACTTACGAAATTTATATCATTTTTATGTAATAGAGTACAGAATTAACACAATACAGGTATCATATACAAATTAAAACTTGTAATAATTATAATACTATATGAACTTATAACAAATTATTTATTTATTCTTAATCATCATGCAAATCACCTACAATTAAGTAAATTATGACAAGAATGCTTCAAAAACTGAATTGATATTTTAAGGTTAGGTAATATGAATAATTTATTCGTGTTTCCCTACCTGATTCTACTTATTAGCAACCTTTCGCATAAAAATGTAATGTTAACAAGATTTGTAAATTGGCGCTAATATATTTTTCTTGATGTAAAATTGGTTCTATTTCTAACCTAATCAAATCAGTGACAAAGTTAACAGTTTCTTTTTTCAATCTATATCTTCTCCTGAATTCTTCATCATTATATAACTCAAATGGGTTTATTCTTTCTACTCTACTCTAATTCGTCCTCTGTTCAAATCTAAAACATCTCTCAAAACCCGAATTTCTTGCAAAACAATGATCGTCGGCCATATTTGAAACTTAACAGAGCTCTGCTAAATGTTTAAAGGTGCCCATAGCCACATCTATGGTTAAAGAACAATGTTAGCGCTAACAGCGGTAAAATTTGACTGTAGAATACGTTTTTCTTAGAGGTCACCTCTAAATTCATTTAGAGATGATCTTGAAATTTAACAGTGACTGTAGAATACCACTGATAGTGATTAATAACCTCTATAACTTCTTAAATATCGTCACCTTTAAAAAAAGTATATCCCCATATTTGATAAGCCATTGTGATTTATACTTTAACTTCTTTATCCATGAAGAAGTGACGCATAAAAACCTGATGTCAATCACTATCTAAACTTGTGTGTCCCGTTAACTTCGTGACTAGTACTTGTACGCTACTTGGATAACTCCGCGTCCACAGCCACATCCACGACCATGTACTGGAACCGTACGGACCGCATTCACAGACAGCCGCAACGCTAACTGTACATTAACTATTACTTTTTAATCTAACGGCAAGCTTCTTACCAACTCTTCATTCGGTACTTGGTTAGTTCTCAATTTGCTTTTTTGGTGGGAACATTTTTAGTTGCTATACGAAAATGGAAAATTAAAGGTTAGAGTTGGCAATAATCATTTAATTATATAATAATAAAGAAAATAAATTTACATAATAGGGGAATTTAATCTTTTTTTTTATAATTTCATCCGAAAGTATAAGTAAAATTAAGACTATTGGTGAAAATCCAGGGAAAAATTAATAAGCGAGTTATGGTCCACCGAAGTTTGAAAATATACATGTGACGTCACGAATATAATTTTTTTATACAAAACTGTTTTCTTCGTGGATCTAAAATGTTCTTGAAATGTATGCTATTTTTAAATTATATTTATAAAAAACAAATTAATATTATAACACTGTACAAGTCTACGTGCTTTATAATTCCAAGTGTATCAAAATTATTAAGTTTATTGCAAGAAATTTATATTCAAATAAAAACTGATTGAGAATTGCAGTATTGAACTGGTAGCCACGTGTCCGCTTAGTGATGCACGAAGAGGCGAGAGTACTCGCGCATCTCGTCACGTCTCGTTGCATTAAGCGAGACGAGAACGAGAGCGAGATTGCAGTTTAAAATTCGAGGCGAGATCGATATAACAATTGCGAGAAGCAAGAATCTCGCAATAAAAAGTATTTGTAACTTTATAGCTGTGATTCATAAATTCAATGAAAAATACGCCGTACTAGGAGTGGAATCAACGCTAATTCATGCGTAAATTTGAAAATTATATGAAATCACTATATTTTACTGATGAGAGAATGTGTTAACAGATGTTCATATTGAAATAGTTTAGAGATCACAATTTGATGATAAATTTCATATTTTAGAGGTAAATTAAATTATTTACTAACTTATCACATTTTCTGATGACCGTATATGAATAAACATTCGTTCGTATTGAAATAATTTGGTGACCAGAATTTAGTGTTTCTTCTCTTTATTATAGTTATACGACTGCAAATACATGGAAGACTGTGCTATTGGTGCGAACTTGTCTCTTGTAGTTAAGCAGTTATGCAAATACGTAGTACGCAAGCGCTTATTTTTATAGCGAGACTCTCGCGCGACTCTCGTGCGAGAACGAGATGAGACCCAAAAAAAATGTGTGAGAACGAGAGCGAGATTACAGATCCGAAACGAGACGAGATCGATATTTTATATTTCTCGTCTCGTTTCGCCTCGCGTGCATCACATGTCCGCTATTTGAATGTGTCTACTCCACCCCCTAACTCGGTATTCGTTATATATTTATAGGTGGTCTTTGAGTCGCCAATCAAAATAATATATATGGATTTCATATGAGTGACGAGCTGCTAAAACAAATTTTATTTCTTTATTCATATTCATTATTAAGCATCTACTTTCACTATTTTTTACAAATTTCTCTTAATTCGATTGAGCTGTAATCCCCTATTCCGACCGACGTCAAACTTAATCTTAAAAATTAGTTCCAATTTTCAAATAGCACGAAAATAACCCCTGTAGTACTATCTTAAAAACAAAGGTGACGCATATACCATACCCTCAACGGTACTGATATATGGCCATTACAGAAAGCTGTGAATAGAAGCAGAACTAGGTAATAAAGTGTAAGATGTGATAACATAATGGGCTCCGACCGATATCAGAAGAAATATTTTGAATTTTAAATGGCACACTCTCTACGTCAGCAGTGGGTACCCGTGAGGTAACGCCTGGTAAACGCCCGCACGGTTCAAAAGTGGAATAGTTAAAACCATAAACCACAACTACTAAATATAATAATACCTTAACTGCACTAAATAAAATATTGTAAAATACGATTTTGTTTCCTAGCTTTTACAAACTTCTTAAAAAATTGTCTGCTGTAAAAGTCGGCAAAAATCCCTTTCAGATTAAAAATATTTTCGATTAAAACTAAAATGAAAAATAATTCATCATGCAATGGACAAAAATTACTCTACATTTTTCGAGTCTGATGATGTATAAACAACAATGTAAATAATTTTAATGGCATCCAGCAAAAAAGTGTACTGCTGAAGCTCTTCGGAGTTAATGCATCATTTGCATTTGAATAGCGAGCAATCCTGAAACAAATTTTATAATAAATCAATTTTTTGCTTAACGCAGACTACTTTACCGTAAATATTTCACCCGTTGCTGGATTTTAAACCATGGCAACGACCTATTGCGTAGGAAAAAAAGAACAATAAAAAAATAATTTGCTAAAATAATTCTGGAGGCAAATTCAATATTGATTACAAAAATAAGGATAGTGTAATATAATTCAATGAAATATGTATGTATGGTATTTCGGGATCTCTATGGGTTATATCCCTAAGGTGATTTACAATTTAATGAAATATGATTCAGATACAATTCATTCGTTTATGTTTTATACGAATAAGTATAGCTAATTGCTTTAGAACAAAAAATAAAATTTTCTCAATAAATTTTTAATTATAAATGTTTTCCAAAAGAATAGTTCATATTTCGAAATTTTAAAAGTGTAGAACAAAACATTAACAACATATAATTTAATAAAACAATAGAACTTTAGTAAATAATGTATAAAATAAGTATGTATGTTGTATGTGTACTATTATTCAAATGAATAGAAATGTTTCGGTTCAAAGTTTCTTTGTAACCCAGTGGGTTGATATGTAATAAAAATAACATTGTCTAAGATGGGTATAGGTACACTCCATACACCAGAATAACATTCATATACTATGCCGAGTACACGAAACTGACAACACTCGTGACAACATAAGTTCAAATTCTAAATTAGTTATTTATTGTATAAAAATTACCTCGTTGATACCCTCTTCACGTTACGTGCGTCATTCATCTAGAGTTTAAAGTTACTCGTATATTAACGAAATCTCCTGAAATATGTACAATATCAAAAATACACAAATTATATATTTATATAATTATATTATACAGTATTATATTATTACTCTAAACTAAATGTTACAGAAAATATTGAAATCATTTTCCAAATACACAATGAGAAACACCAAATACGTACATACAATATACTCAGTTAAATTTGGGACATAATATTTATGGTGCTAAATTCTGAACAATACATAGATTATTTATTTTCACCACTGTCTTATTAAAACTCGCAATAGAAAATGCAACTGTTCTGCTTCATAAATATCTTTTTCACAACAAATAAAACAAACTGAAGGAAACTATATCCTTCATCATTCTTATTATGCAAAGACCACTTATTTTCTCAATCTGAACCAACAAATCGCACATTGTAGTTCGCGCACACAATCAAGTATACAAAATAAATTTATAAAATGTTGAAAAAGTTTTAAATACATAATGATAAGTGATAATATAATATCATTGTTTTATCCTTTACCTACATTAATATAAAATTTACGATGAAAAATGATAATACAAATATTGCTGTATTTTAAAGTTGCATTTTGTACAATGTCTTGTTATTCTGGTATTTCCGAATCATAGAGACGAGACAATTTCTGTTTTTGGATATATATATATATATATATATATATATATATATATATATATATATATATATATATATATATATATATATATATATATATATATATATATATATATACATATATATATTCAAAGATTTTCAATGCTAGTTTTAGCTGAACATCTAATGTACTCTAATAAACCGATCTTGTCTGTGACAGGTATAATAGACAATAACAATGTACTGACAAAGAGAGCATTCTCTTTTAAATATTACCTTGACACAAGTTTTCATTGTTTCCAAAAATATGAATTAATAAATAAGCAAATAAATATATAAACACAAGTCCTGGGGGTTTTTAATTTGCTTTTATTCACAAATTTCGGTAATAACGACATATCCGTATCGTTGAGGGCATTTAATTTTGTGCTATTTGAATTTGGACATAATTACAGCAATTATATTTATGTATTTAACTTACATGAGTCTGTACTCAAAAATCAATAGAAATTTCATAAGAGGCGAGTAGGTATTTATGTCACGAACAAACAAAATTCCGGGGAAATTTCCGTTTGCAGGATTTTATAATTTCGAGATGTATTTGAAGTAGGTACATATAAAAGGTCATCAGTCTCAGGTCATTTTCATCCCACTGTACATTCCAAAATATTTATGTATTTATCTTGTGTGTTTGGAGACTTGTTTTTTTTTATACAGGGTGAATATGAACTATATAGTATGACAAACTCTAACAGTTTGTTGGGAGGTCATTTCGAGTAAAAATAACATTATGAATGCAGTCAACGAAAATAATAAAAAAAAACATAAAAATTGAATATACATTTCAATATTTTTACATTTTAATAATTACAAAGAAAAAACACTTGGTGTAAGTTGCATAAATTTTATTTTATCGTTTTGTTTATCTATACGCATAAGAAGATATTTTTCCATTGTGCCACAATAAATTTATGTAAAACAAAACGTGATTTATACAGCGTTACGATACTTTGAACCATCGGCATAACATATCAATATATTGATACATCAGTAATCCAATACATCGATTTATCGGTTTAACGAAATATGTAATTTAATTCACATCGAATATTTATATTAAAATCTTGATACCGAACAGCTACTACTGGGTCTCAAGACCCATATACCTACTGTGCGTATAAGCATTTATAAAGCTTGAAAAAGATGGAAATAGCTTGAAACGGCTTAAAAAAGCTTGATAAAGCTTGAAAATCAAGTCAAGCCTAAAATATTTAAAGCTTGAAGTTTTCAAGCCAAGCCAAGCTTGGTTTCCATCAAGCCCAAACCAAGCCAAACATTAAAAAAAGCTTGAAGTTTCAAGCCAAGCCAAGATTTTTTATTTCAAGCCAAGTAGCTTGGCTTGGTGAATCCCTACTAATGGCACGGGTAAAAGATTGAATGCATTATAGTAAACGTATTCGTTCACATCCAAAAATTAAGAAAATTAGTAGCCTCTACCGCTACGATTTAATTTTTTTGACGTTTTTGACATCTGACTTCTGATTGCATCTGATAAAATGAGCAATAGAAAAAGATCATTTTGTTGTGTGCATCAGCTATTGTGCTATATAAACAAACAGACCAATTAATAAACTTTGCACAATTAAGACAAAGACAATTTATGGCTACGCTTTTTTTTCGAATTAATTTTAAATTTTCTTATCCCTTATCCCACACAACGGTGTGCTTGCGAATAAGTGTAATTAATACGTCATCATCCATGTTAGTTGCCTTTTGCGCAAAAATAAAATGACAGCTATAACTGTCAACCTTGCACTCTAGTAATTTTTAATAAAAAATTCCTAGAAATTATAATTTCAATAATTTTTCATTGTGAACGGAAATAATTTTTACTATAAATTTATTACGTTAGCGATGCCACTAATTCTAGTACTGCCGTTAATTTTTTATTCTGAATGGGCCTTAATACGCATTATAAAGTTGCTTTAGTACAGCAAGGAGTAATAATGGTCATATATTTACTTATTTTTTAGGGTTCATTTCATAGCACTCTAAAATAACGTATGTACTTACAAATGTCTAAAAAAAAACTTGTATCATGTGTCATGTGATGATGAATTTAAATTGGAATGTTGCTTTAATTTAATTTAATCTTCCATATAAGTCGTTAAGTATGATTACACCGAGGATGGGTATAAAAAACAGAGAAACAACTAGTGAAATGAAATAAAAAAATAATTTCTCTAATAACTACGTGCTCAGTAAGTCTTGTTTTTTTCAAGTATTAAAAACCTTCGTTACGGTAGATCAATTACAGTTATACCCGTTATAGATCTAGCGATTTACGATTTCAGTATCTTATAGAAATTACATTTAGTTTTGTAACTTTGCATGAACACTTAATCATAAGTTCTGTTTTTATTTTCCAGCTTCTCATACAATGCATACTTAATTAAAGATTTATAATTGTGTTTTCTTTGATTTGCAAGCCGTAAAAGTACAAGAATAATTATTAGTTCTTAATTAGAAGGTGAATAAATTGTGAGTATAAAATAATTAAACTAATACACATTTAAACGTGTAATAAAAGTTATGTATTTCCCTTTTCCATTAGTTGATGTGTAAAATAAAATTTAATTATAACCTTTTAAAATAAAAAGTTTTTTTTTACAACAAAACTAAGTATATAAACATTTGCAATTATATTTGCAGCACTACTTTTATGTTTTTATTATATCTAGGTGCATTTTGCAGTTACCGTTTTATGTTTTGGTTTAAACTAATTAAAATTCAAATTTTTAATCCAATTAAAACACTGTTTACTTAATTTATAAAATAATTTATCTTTAAATAAAACATGTTGGTAACAAACATTTAAATATTATATTTTCAAATAAAAAACTCATGTTCAAATATAAATATAAATTTGTATCATTAAAAAAATAAATAAATAAAAATAATTCTTGCAAGTCCTGCTTCCGTTAACAACAGGTTAATTAGAGAAGCAATGGAGATTTATAAAACCAAGAATAATAATCTCAATCATTGCGACGGATTAGAAATTAGTCGACCATAACTTTCAATATTAAATATGTTGTAATTTTTACCTTGGTTACTTGTTGCTAATGTTTTCATATTATGTATTTATGTATTTTTCCAGAAGAAATGAGCAGTGTATTCAGTCGAAACGTCGGGTATTTAATAAGAATATAGAACATTAAGTAAAAAGGTCTCGAAAAAGGTTGTATTATTCTTGTTGTACTATTATTACTCTTTTAACATGTAAATAGGTATGCAATATATTTTGTACCTAAGCATGTTTAAATGTTTTTTTCTTGTTTTTCGAACAATTATGTATATTACACTAGTTTAAGGCATTCTACATTTAGGGAAAGTATATATTCATAAATTAGCGTATATATGCTACGCATGAAAATTATTTTGGACATAAAATAAGAAAAGTGAGATAGCTAGCATAAGTCTAACACATAACCAATGGCTTTGATTTCAGTTTATCTTCAAATTCTTTTGTATAAAACTAAATTAATCTGTGCAAGAAAAAATCACAAAAATTACTCCAGTAAAAGTTACTTAGATAATCAATGTCAAATGTTGGTCAAATTGAGATATCAAAAAAGTAAATAAGAACATACATAGTGGAGTCGGTATATAAATAGACAGTTATCAGCGTATGCAGTATAGGAAATTATCATTTAATATATATATATATATATATATATATATATATATATATATATATATATATATATATATATATATATATATATATATACTTATGAAAATGATTCAATAATTATTGTTTATCTATTTTACAAAACTAATAAAATAAATTAATAAATATATCATCACGGCATATTATTGCTGGGTGTGCCAATCTGCTTTGTACATAGAAACCGGTAATGATAAAATATTTGCACCGTGCGGGCGCTTACCAGGCGTCACTTCACGGGTACTCATTGCTGGCGTGGAGATATATAAAAACTATAGGTAATTGTAATATTTTATTATTTATATTTATACACAATAGCGGAAAATATGTTAACTCGCTAATCTTATTAGTAACTAAATAAAATATATGTAGCTGAAATTGGAACTAATGAAAGTACCAACATTTAAAAAAAATATTAATTGTTAGAACTGGTAAGTTCAGAAATATTTTCTGAATTGTTTTTATGAATGCGTTTCTTCCATACAATAAATTTAAAGAGGTTGAGATAGGAATTTTGAAGAAGATTTGGTAAAATACCAACATTATTTTGATGCTAAAATTTCTTCATAATTCTGGTGATATGTGACATGACTAATAAGTACAAGGCATTTAGCTGTTCTGACCTGAAAATAAAGTATAAATCTAAACATTAGTTATAATGTACATTGAGGGCTACTGAAGAAAAATAAGTAGTGTTACAACATATGCGCGATTGTAGAAAGCCGCGATCTTGGAAAAAATAATACGATCCTGATTCTTAACAGGATAAAAATTATTTTTAATTTCAAAAACAAAAATTAAAAGTACAAATTAGTATTTTTATTAACATAAGCCTTTCGGATATAAATACACTTGTTTGAAAGTATTTTGAATATAAATAAATGCCATTTTGAAAATAATGGTTATAAATTCCAAGTTGTGTTGAGTCTCATTCATAACAAAAAAAATATGATACAATATTGGTAACTTGTCTTGTTTGTGTCTGATTACAGTCTTTTTTAACATTAGGAATGCACTTCCCATCTCTTCTAATAAAGTAGGTATCAATCCTAAGTGAATAATATTTACTTTCCATACAAAATCGTTGTTCATGAGTAAAACATGAATTAACGAAAGATTGTGATGGCCCAGGCTCGTTTATTAGGTTACATGGTTCCTTCTATACCAACTCTTCATTTTTTTTTGTATCTCGTCATCGTCTTCTACTAGAAAGGTCGATTGCTACACGACTCGCCACCACATTTCCCACAAATAAGTGTTCAAGTAAGACCTCCCCAGCGACAGTCGCCATTTCTATTACAATCTCTTTTGCAATTGCAGAAAATAAGTTTTATTAGGTTTTCGGGGACGGGAGGGTCAAGCGTAGGGATTGGTAACAAATAATCTTCTTCTTCTTACCATCCCCATAAGAAGTAGCTAGAAGCGGGACCAATACTATCAACTTTTGGGAGCTCTTTTGGACGAGGAATAGGAAAGTCAGTGTGTACAAGCTCACCTGGTGTCCTTGTGTAATACATTAATGCCTCCCTTAGGATGAAATGTGCCATGGCCGTCAATAGTCCGCACATTATGGTCTATAGTAACAAAGACAAAATATAAAAACGCATTGGAATCAATTTTAGTAAGTTATTTTGCGTCTGAGAAGTTTCGTATTTCAATACTTTTTGTAGGAAACGGAAATAGCCATATTAGAAAACACATCAAGAAGAGACCGTGATGCAAACTTTCTATGTAAATATATCCCTAAATCAATTTGCAGCGGCCATATGTAACTTCTGGACCGATCTGCTGCGGTTATAGAATTAGCCACTGGGACTATTTTTTTTTCTGAAGGCTGACAATGCTTTCCTTTACATTTCATAACGCCTTGCAGAAAGCGTTTTAAAGTATCTCCCGAAGTTACCTCATGTATGTACGATAATTTTCACAATAACATGCAAATAAAAATATACTTACGTAACGCTTACGTGCATAGAAATCGACCACTTTGCAGATTTGAATTTAGTTATTTCAATTCTTTTAGAAACTAACCATCAGATTAAAATAAAACTTATGCTGTTTGAAAGTTCATTTAATACGTTTTAACATTAGCCTAAATTAGAATTCCTTTCGTGTTCTCAAACGAAAAGTTGTAAAATAAAATGTATTAAACAAATTAATATTACTTTAATATTAATTTAGAAACTGATACAACACTAAAAAATGAATTATGCGCAAATTAATGCAAAGACAAAAACTGTAATCTGTTAAAACTGTGTTTGACTGTGTTATACTCGTGATAGCAACCACCACAGTAACCACGTAAATATGCGCTGTTTTTGATATTGGGTACTGCACTTGGTAAAAAATAAGCATTCTTGATAATGCGGGTTCATGTTAAAGGGTAATATAAAAGATCTTTCTAACATCATAATTTTTAAATTAATGAGGTCTAGTTTCTAAAAAAAATAACTCTGCGTAGTGGTCGATTTCTATACAGGTAAGCTTCAACTATTCGTTGTCTCTCATCATTTGCGTTCTTACATCGTTCTTCATACCATTTTTTATTCACGTGAAGCTGTGCCATGAAAACACGGTCCATTTGCCACTCTTATGTCAGACTGATTGCATCGCCATAATGAGCTTTTTAATTTAATCTTTATATATTCTTCAGAATATATTTCATCAGAAGAATTTTCTTTCATTACAGACAGCAACTATTTTATGTCGTATTAGCATTCATCATTATTTTCTAAATTCATTAGATTTTGAGACGTTTAACGCGTTCTTGTTATCTGCTAACTTTGATGTTCCAGGCGGGAGGATTAGTGTCAAACTTTCCAAATAACGCATAACACGATTTATGATATCTGGCCACTACGAGATCTATAACTGAGTTTACACGTGCTAAATTTATATTGCCCCATTCATCATTGCGTTCATTACACATCTAAATATATATTTTTTTACCTTCATAGTTGAAGCATGAGAAATCGGATTTCGTTTTTAACGGTTGTAATCCAAGCTTAGACCACAAAACAGACATATTGATTTAAAGTCAAATGGTACATCATATTTTCGTAGTTCATGTTGCGGCACTTCTGAAGATTTTTAGTCAGTTTTTGTGACACGTCGTATATCTGCACTCTGCATGTACTTCGATAGCATCTTTATTTTGAAGCAATACATGCACATCATCATTTCCTAAAATACTCATTCGCTTGAGATTGCAAATTACCTTTTGCACTTCGACTGTCTTTACACCAAGTAAAGGCTTTTTGCATAGAATGCATATTTCTATATGAACTATAATTGCAAAATATAACGGCTGGCAACTACAGTTGCAAATGCACACTCTAGAACAACTAAACCACTGAGCAGACTCTAAACAAAATTATACTGCCCCCGTGACCTGCTCGAAGCGGCCTATGCATATCTGCGCCTTCCCGCCACCCCGTATACCACGCTACACTTGATATTCGGATTCAGTATACTCAAATCTACATATATAATAACTAATAAGAAATTTTACTCTATTTCGGGCTAATTACCCTGTACTATAAATAACTGGCAACTTATATACCACCTCTTCTGTATACAAAATTATTCCGCACGGATAAAATGTCATGTCGATATGATTAAAAATTAAAATCAAAATACACAAAAACGTCAACAATAAAGTACCACCTCCGATTGCAGGGTTGGCAAGTTTCTTCCACTTTAGTTTAAACCAATGGTTAAAACCCGTTAACACCGTCATGGTTAAAATGGTATTTCAACCAGCATGTAATTATAATTGTAAAATTTTAAAATATGTAAAATTAATTATCTCAATTTTATAATTTGTACTTATATTTTAGGCGCTAAAGTAAAAGATTCGAGATACATTTATCTTCCATAAAAACATGAGTACCTATACAAAATATCGAATACAGAAAACATTGCTTTCATAATAAATACTGAAAAATTATATAAGAATATGAAATAAAAAATGGTATTACCACGAAACAAAATTAAGAAACAGTATAATTGAATAGTTTTTAATTAATCTTCATTATCACTTTGTTCAGTATCTTTTACTTTAGAATTTAATAATTTGTAACATGATACTAAATTGGATACTTTATCTAGTCCAATCCTGTTTCTTAATTTTGTTTGAATTTGATTCATGTTAGAAAATATTCTTTTAATAAATGCGGAGGAGGTGACACAATTTTGTAAATGTACCTACTACAAAATTAATAAAATTATTATCCAAAATAGAGATGACCACTATGAAGCTGGTTTTACTTCTTTTCTAACGTTAGGAGTAAAAAAAAAAGTTTTCGAAGATAATTCATCCTGTGCTAAAAACTTTATAATGATTGGTATAAAATTTTCATTAATTTCCTCCAAAAATGCGTGATCTGCAATCCTATGATCACACATAACAATTTACCATCCCCTTTCTACGGATAATAATTATTTATTTATTCATTTTTCATCGTCAGGAAACGTAAATTTATTTCGTATACAATATTTAACGAAATAATAATAAAAAATAATAAAATTGTTGAAACCAATTTCGGACGGTTTAAATCAGTTTGAACCACTGGTTTGGTTTTTATTAAAGAAAAGTGTTTTTTTGCCAACGCTGTTCGGTTGGTGTTGGTGGATGATTAGCTTCTCAAATTGAGATATAATTGGAAACTAAATTTAAATATATAATGTTATATTCTTCTGTTACGCAAAATTTTTAGATAGACATGTACAAATGCACACGAAGTATAACTATAACCAAGTAACAGGCAGATAGAATACTGGGTGCATCAGTCGACACAAAGTAGTTAAATGAGTGACAGTTTATAACTATCTCTTTAATTTAGTGTTGAAATTTTAAAGGAAGGCCCCTTTACAAATATGATAAAAGGTTTAGTGCCATTTTTAATTTGACGTAATATTTGTCAATAAATCGTGATATGTCAATAATGCAACTATTAATTTTGCTTTCGTTACAAGCAAGAAATATAAACTATGAGTTAAAATATATTAGAGAATACACCTTTTTAATTTTCTTATCTGTTGTCTGTTTAACATTTCATTTTACGGCAAAGAATACAAATAAAGCATGAAGAATAAAGGAAACTATAAAACTGAAAGCGAAACTCAAATAGCATTTACAATTTGATTACAAGAAATTTTCAAACACAATCACAATCATCACCACTTCGTGAGTGTAAGGTGGTGATTATTTATTTATTAACTAATTCCAACACCGTACGCAATTACTGCATAATAACAGCTTGTCGGCTGGCAAATTCTTCAAACCGAGCTATTCTAATTACAACATTGTAATAAACATGATTACTTTAACAGCTAGATGTATGCAGTGATAATTATAAATAATATACCTAATACCCAAGATAACATATGTAACTTTGTAATTTTTAACTACAGGAAGTGTGAATGTTGTGAAAATATTATCAAGAAAATTCGCATGTACATACATATGTTCGTTTGCTTGCATAGATAATATGATATGTTTGTTATCTTTTATTATATTTGTAATCTAATCTGGACAGAAATATATAAGAATGTATGAGTCATGATTAAAACAAAGAAATTTTGTTTTTAATGTTTACTGTAATAATAATTAGAATGAGTAATTTTTAAGAAAGATATTTTAAAACTTCAATTTTACGTACGTATTTGAATCAAATTTTCAATGTTATATTAACGTTAATCAGTATATTTAACATATTTTTATGTTATTTTGCGTCGAGTAGCCAAGTAATAGAGCATAACTTTTCTATTTTATATTTTCAAAACAAGTTGTTTTCATACGCACATGAAATTTCATATTTTAACAGTGTACCTAATGATCAGTTCCCGTAACTCCTACGTGGAACATGGAGCATAAAAAGTCCTTAATCCGCCAACAACTAACAAGGCAATGTGAACCTTTTTAAGAAAAACAAATGATAGTGAAATCGTCGCGACCAAGCATATAATATTGCGAGCGTTCGAATAAAAATCTTCAAAATATAGCTAAAACTATTATAATTACCCCTTAACCTTAAAGTTAATTTTCATAAAAAACTATTAAACTACACTACTACACTAAATTAAGTATTTTCAACTTTTAGTTTAATTTTACAATTTCTTAATTTTGCGCCTGCACCAATCGTGCACTTATGACAGATTTAAACACCTAACCAATGAATATGTACGATGATAAAGTTTCTGAAAAAAAAACCGACAAAATACTAAATGGACTTCTTCAACAAATTATATATCTAACCTATTTTTATCCTATACAAATAGAATATATCGTAATTTCACTTATAAAAGTTAGATTATACGAAATGTCAAACATAATTTTTTTAACTTACGACGTTAATTTAATTTTGTTTCTTAATTAGTAGCCTAATTTAATTTTATAATTTATATGCTGCATAAACCCAGCATTATACTTGCAAAACTCACTTAAAATCCAGTAGTTACTACTTGACCTGCATCAGAAAATGGCGTAGTGTTAAATCTGCTTACGGCTACAGCTGGACGTTTACATACAATGTGTTCCGAAGTTTCTTCGTCCTCTTCGCCGAAACAACAGATACTGTTTTCAGCTATACTAAACTAATAGAGCGTATTTCAGAGGACAATGACCAGTAAGGTACCTGTCATACTTTTAATGTCCTTTTTTGCTGAGAGTTAATAGCTCTTTGGCGTTTGTCGACGAGGGTGAAATGAATTTCTTCGACCGATTGAAGCCCGGAATGTCTCTCCAATATGAGTCTATGGCTGAATCCTCCCAGTTTTTGATTTCCTTCTTTATATAGTTTTTCAAGAGTCCACAAGAAGGTTCTGGCCCGTAAAACGTTGTAAATCTATATATAAGTAATAATTTCAATTTTAATAAGTGTCCCAAATTAAGTGGGTTATGATTGGGATTCTTTTTTACCTTCCATTACCTTTAGGTAAGGTATTGTCTTTGGTCAAAAAATTTAATGAATTTTAAATCGATAAGCACGTTTTAGGGTCCCTAGAACACAATTTTACTATTTTTACGATGATGTCTGTATGTGTGTGTGTATGTGTGTACGTGTGTGTGTGTGTATGTGTGTACGTGTGTGTGTATGTATGTATGTGTGTGTGTAACAAAACTTTCGTCTGCGATAACTAATACTACAATTTCAAAAATTATAATTCTTTCCTATTCTTCTATACGTTACATCCATATGAAGAGCTGATTATATTTTGGTTACAACTGCTCAACCGGAAGTACCCTAATTTGAAGATTTTAACAGTTTTTCTTGAAAATCTACGCTAAATATCATTTTTTCACATTTAATGTTATTATAAATGTTAAAGAATATTTTATTCTCTATATACGATTCGAGTGCATTTTATACTTCATCTTAAATTTCATAAAGTAACCATCTATGGAAAGCTACTATATTAAGAAAATTCTGATTGAAAGATGTCAGTGTCAAAAGCAATTGACATAGTATGTTTGTGTAATAATTTTACTGTAAATATAGGATCTTTTGCTAGAAACTTTCTGTTTGGAATTTGTACAAAATACAAACAATAGCTAAAGCATACGGCTCCATACAATTTTGACATTTGCCACTTACTTAATATGACGGAATTACTGTTTCCATGAGCGTAAGTTTCAAATTTTGCTAGCTGTCATAACAATACTGCTAAGAACTGTCTTGTTATGTTCAGTCGAACGAAAATATGCAGTATGAAGAAATATGTCACAGTCTTCGTTAAATCCACAATGAAAACAAATATCAAATGAATCAACGTACAGCAATGATATTAATCAAATGTCATGCAGCTGTTATCATCTGTCATATGTGGAATATAGTTTTGACGAATTATGAAAAATTGAAATATAATTTTGACATTATTGTGGAACAAAAATTGTCACGTGACCTTCAGCCATTTTTTGATCACTCTGTATGAACTAAATAGAACGGACGGAAAGAAATGTGCTGGCCACATCAGATTTTTTCTCTTTCCAACTGTATAAAGGTTAATCTGTTTTCAATTTGTTCTACCTCTAAATTCTTAAATTATTTTTCATGAAATTTCTTATTATTCCAACACTATTATTTTTTTAATTATATTAGTCTTCTAAATTTATAAAAGAAATTTGAAAACAACATAGTTACAGTTACTTCAAAATTAAATCCAAAACGATACCTCTTCATCTTGAAGTACAAAATTTACATTACTTAAATCAAATAAACCATGCACACATCAACAGTTACCTTAATTATAAGAAAGTAAATATTTATTAAACAAACATGTGAAGCTGAGAAAAAACACGGACTAAACAGGAAACAAATGTACTTAGTGTTCATAATTTCCCGAAGAACTGAAGTGGAACATTCGAACAATTACATATCTGGAAAAAAAGAAAACGTAGCACTGGAACTATAATAATATTTAACCATGCGAATAATTATTTTCAAATTTTTAAACATATTTTCAAGTGTATATAATTCTGAAGTTAATAGAACGAAAAGTATGCAATTATTAATTAATGAACAAATTCTTGATATCAGAATTGAGAAATACTCGTATCTAAATGTACATATCATTTAAGTAGTATAAATCCTGTACTACTCGTATTGAAGAATATATCTGAAAATTACATGAAGCATGTAAATGTGTATTTAATGTAGCGTAAATAGTAAATATGTTGTAATATATCTGCTTGCTGAATGAATACCTACATCGGTCTCTTTTCATTTATTTCATTAATAAATAAAATTATTGGAAGCAAGCAAAATAGAAGATTGCATATGCAAATAAATTCTTTATAATGAACAGAAATATACGTATATGTAGCTACTAGTTATAACAAGTTTTATATTAGTTTTTAAAATAATCGAGTTTCTAATACCATTTCCTCATCTCTATATCCACGTCACACATTCACTCTATTCCAAATTATCACTACTTTCAAACCTTCACCTATCGCTTTTTTAAAATACGGAATCAATTTTGAAGTAAATGAATGCAAAAGATAACAAACAAAAAAACAACGGAAGTAAACCAAATAACATTTGTCTAAATTTATGATGCTACGCTAGACTCTGCGCTTTGGTAAGAAAGTGTAAGATACGTTGAATGACAGAGGCTATATATATATATATATATATATATATATATATATATATATATATATATATATATATATATATATATATATATATATATATATATATATATATATATATATATATATATATATATATATATATATATATATATATATATATATATATATATATATATATATATATATATATATATATATATATATATATATATATATATATATATATATATATATATATATATATTAGTTATTTTTAATAATATCAACGTATATTTTCAATAATTCCCCACGAGAGTTTTCTTTTTCATGCATATTTATATACTTTTGTAAGTATTGAAAAAGCTCAATTTGTGTGACTCCAACTAAGACTTTCTAAAACTGCAAATAGTTTTCAATTTAAATGAAGTTTCATAACAGAATATTAAAAACATAGTGGAGGACCACATTGATTACGTTGCTAAGTAACGTAGTCATACATTATTTTAGAATTTCTCAGGTATACGTATAAAACAAGTATTTTTTTTTTAAGAAAATGTTAACCGGAAAGAAATATGACAGAACTCTACATTTTTCATTATAAAGTTGTCCTTAAATTTTGATCGAACCATTCCATAACTGCCTGTATATAAAGAAGCCAATCTGGCTACAGGAATTAAAACGCAAATAATAGTTACATTATACAAGGTGGTGACTAGAACTCCCAAACATTAAACCGAGCATAAAACTTTAATGTAAAAGAAATTCTTTCGCAATATTCTACTTCCCTAATTATTATAGGTAAGAAAAAGCTTCAAAGAAAAGTTATAGAGCATAAAATTTTGCATCTGAAATAATAACCAAAATTAATTTTGCATGCTTTGATGCAATGGCAGAAATATCCGACCCTTTGTGGAATAAACCCTTATTTTTCTATCCAATGACTGGACTAAATATTAATTTTCGAAAACAGTATACAATTAGTGATGTGCCGCCAAAAAATTCCCGCCGGAAATTCCTTCATCCGCGATTTTCGGGAAGAAATTTTATTCACTTCTTTCCCGGAATTTCTTTGGAAATATTCCGTGAATATAATTATTGCAAAATTCCTATAAATTTTAAAAGATTTTGGCCCTGATGTTTGGCGCAAATTGTTATAAATAATATTGTTCATTTTTTTGAGTAATTGAAGTTTTTTTATGAATATTGCACCTTCACTTTATATAAGAAGTATGAAAATATATTGAACATTTAAAATATGCGGGGAGTATTTTTTATTAGTTCTTACAGTGTCGCTCTACTCGTAGATATGACCGATAGTGCATAAATATATTGATACGACTATATGTATGTATTTTTTATACCATAATTTCACTGAAAAATAAAACTAAATAAACATACAGTTACAATTTTTATTCATATTTGAAATTTCTTGGGATATTTCCCGAAGAATATTTCACTGGAAATTCCTCGGGAAATTTCACAAAAAAAATGACGGGAAAATTTCTTGGAATTTTCCCGTATCTTTAAATTTCGGGAATTGACCCATCTCTATATACAATACGAGAAAGATGTAATAATACGCCGATAACTTCACGATTTTATGTAACAGGTGTATGATAATATTATATAGGTGATTTTGGAGATATTCATATATCAAGCGCATGCAGAATAATACGTAGATACTAGGCCACAACTATTAATCAACTTCTAATTAATTCCAAATATTGTATTTTTCTTTCTGAGGGACGGAATCTGTTTTATTGTATTCAATTATATATTTCCACGCATTTTTGCAAATTGTACTGATACCCCTTCTAAACGTTCAAAGTACAACTGCACCAAAACACAGAAAAGTGAAACAAAAATAATCAAACTTCTATTAAAATTGCGACAGATAAGTTGCGAACTTTTCAAAATTAACTCTACCCTAACACAATTTTAATCTTTCTGTTAGCTATCTGCCAGTTATCTATTCGGAAAATAAAACATCATGGAGAAACCCAAAAATCTTCTCCTCTGGTTAAGATGGTAGCATAATTTATCTAATAAATAGTAAACTGTTATTTTACCTGAACTTGGAACAACCGGACCTCAGTTTAATCTTAACTAATGGCTAATAAACTGCCACTTTAACAAGAGGTAATTAGAATCGGGCCTAAAAAAAGCTTACTTAACATGGGCCCGCTCTTCAATGGTTTCCGACATATAAGGCAGTGAAAACGAGTTTTTTTTACGGGGTTTACCTCTGCTATCTCGAAAAGTATAAGAGTTACGACTTTGATTAAATGAGATTTTTTGTTTACCTCATAATAGATGTTCTTTCGTTTTTTTTTTAATCAAATAATTTTACTAAGTTAAATGTGGCGACCTTGCGACCAATATTTATTTTCTAAAACTTCGTAACTATTAGAAATTGAGAAAAATGTTAGGTGGAAGTAATGCTGTACTTGTTGATTGATAAAATAATGTAATGGATTTCTCGGCGGAGATTGGTACGAATTATATTAATAATATATGTAGATGTTAATTTTATTAAAGATTCCCTTTTTAAATAAAATTAACAACTACTTGGATTATTAATATAATTCCTACCAATCTCCACCGAGAAATCCAAAACATTATTTTATCAATTGAGAAAAATGTTTCATATCAAATTTTGTTTTTTTATAGTATACTTACTGACATAGATTTTTTGCTCATTTTGGTCAGTACTACCCTTTAAAAAATGCCCTTTTGTTAACACCCTGTATATATATTATCAGATAAATAAAAAACTATTGTTACAGCCCAATGTGTTCGTACACCCGGTCCTGAACATATTCATAATACACAAAGAAATTTTAGAAACAATTTAAAGAATATTGAACTTGTATCATGTATTTTAAAACATTTCATTCCATTCATTGCTCATAAAGACAATCATATTAATTTAAACGAACATTAGCCTCAATCATAGAAGTTTAAAAAATAGTTTCACAGATAGGTGTCATTTTCCAGGTTATACGCTCGCTATCTAACACAATACCACACCAATATGAAAGTACATTCCGATAACTAACCACTCTCTGTATAGATAACGATTATCAGTATCCCACTAATAGCTCAGTAACTTTAAATATAGGTCGTAACACCATATCGTTATCTGTCTACAGCGAGTAAAATTCAACGGGTCTTTCACCTCTTGTGCATGCTGAACATGAGCCAACACCTGAACAGGTATGGAACCAAACCACTCCAAACCCGATATCGGAAATGACGTCATCGGATCACTATGGCTTTGTTCACTGGGCCATCTTTCCCAGAATTCATTCGATGAAAATAGAATAGTTTATGAGAAAATATAAACCCAAGCAGAATGATATAAGATGGGTGTCAGCAAAATATGTATGTAAAAATTCGGTGATGCAAGAATTTAAAAGTTTGAAAAAGTAAGGTCGTGCACCTTTTATATTTTTCTTTTCAATCTGAATTATTAAAAACAAGATGATGGTATTCATATATGAAAATATGTTGTCGTCAAATTACAGGTGTGAAATGTGAGTTTCCAAATACTTCTGGAAAAAATAAAAGAATCTCTAGAACTATTCCTTATCTATATGTAGTAAATATATAGATAAACTAGAATCGATATTCTTATGTGGAGTAAATGGCAAGACAACCACCTGTTTCTCTACAAGCTTTTGTTGCATTATTAATACAACAGTTTGTTAGTCTATAAATTTTGTATAAATGACCGAACAATAAATATTAGAAAATTTAGGTGTCAAAACAATTCTTAAGCATATTATTCAACAATAATATATTCTATACTTTTTATGGCTTTAAATAATATTTAAAAAATACATGAACATGATTTGATCGTAGGTAATTTATTCATAAAAAGAACTGGTAGGCAAAATAATAAATATTTAGAACAAATTTCATAACAAATGTAGTGCGCTCTAACCCGAACATCCTTGCTTTATAATTCAAACTTTCGTCACTTCGTTTCTTTTTTCGTTACTCGAACATACCCGAGTTTTTTGGTATTCGAATTATCAAGGTTCTGGTATAATATACTCTGGATACTATTAGCACAGATTACTTATACTACCATAACCAGATGCGACACTCTCTGTCGGTACCTTTGAAGTCAGTGTCTCCACAATATATTATTGGCGGTCATGTTTTTAATTAAATAATTTGCTAGTTCAAAATCCTACAACTATGCGCACACCGCAGTTAGGCTTATAGCTGAATTGGTTAAAACTCAGAGACCATATGAGACTCGAACTGAAGATGCGAGTTCGAATCCGAATAGAGGAAAATGTCTTTTGAAAGTTTAGGGTAGTATAGGTTACCTGTGCTATTAGACTCAAAAATTAATATGATTTTATGAAAAATAAGAGTGATGCTTGCATAAGAGCAAAACGCCTTTAATTATAAGGTTAGAAAATAATTTTATTGACAACAATAATGATGTCCGGTTTAATAAAGAAAATTTAATCTCGGATTTCAAAATCGAGGATTTTGCATATATATACAAAATATTGGATTATAAGTACAATCCAGGATAAGCATTTAATTCACCTTTATAAAATAGGACATTATTGTTAGAACAGCATTCTTGATTCGGTTATGAAATATTACGAATTTTAGATATTTTTGAGTAGGTTATAGCATTTACTAAATATTTTCAATTATAAGTAGAATTTAATTACAAAATACGTCCGTTATTTTACTCTTTTGATTAATAGTCTAAATGTTTAAAAAGTTTCTTGTAAATCGAGAAAAAATTGAAATTCAACAGAAGTGGAGTTAATACATATTTCAAATAGGTAGATATTATGTAAAAAATGCTATTAATTATTTGAAAAAACGAACAGCAAATGCATAAAAGGAGTCGGAGGATACTACATTATCCATAATGTTTATTCAGAATATTTTGCTTTGTAAATTATTTAATTAAAATACGAATAATAAAAAACATCTATTTCATTGTATATTTATTAAAAATTAAGAGAAGTGTTTTAAAAAATACTATAAAAATAGTCTAATTAAAATAAATGACAATATGTAGTAAGTAATAAATAATAAATATAAATGTGTACCGTCTATTTTTTATAGCGTACCTGAATCAAGAATGCTATTCCAATATTCCAAACAATTATTCTAAATAAATATAAATTATTAAAAAATCTTTGAGAACCCATAAATCAACAAGAATAATACAACCTTTTTAGTTAATGTTCTGTATTTTTACTCGACGTTTCGGCAGCATAAACTGCTGACTTCTTCAAAGAAAATTAACATTAACTAAAAAGTTTGTAAGATATAATTAAATATCTTTTCTATCTTTAAAATTTAAAATGCTTTATTATTGTATAATTTTAAACTTTTACGATTTTTTATCTATGAAATAAAAAATTTAAAAAACGTATTACTTGTATTTGTTAAAGAGTTTGGGAAAATCCATGAAATTTATTTGAAGAAATTTTTATAACTGGTATACAAATATAGAAGGTTGGCTAAGACTTTTGTCAATCACAGTGTATGTCACAATCAATTACTTACATGTACATAATTTGAACCAAGACGTGGAAAGGGGGAACATATTTCTACATACCTGAAAAAAACAAACAAGAATTAGCAAATCAAATTTCGATATATTTTTATTTGCAGTAATAGCCTTATGACAATGATTCAATATCATCACAAATCAGATTTACATATAAAAATCACCAGAAAAATTGTACCGCTGCGAGTACTTTTTATTTTGAGTGTTCGTTATTCAATTATAAATTAAAAACTAATTACAACACCATGTATATTAAAAATTCGTTGGCCAATATACTGTTTCCACTTGCAATAATTAGCGTGACTAAAAACGTTGCTATGTACGTATATGGCGATATAGCTTCCTTTTAAAAACAAGCGGTCGAAGAATAATTCATAAAAATGTATTCATCGCTAGGACGTAATATTCATTCCACCACATGAAATGGCCGTTTAGTGTATAAAACAACGGCGCACAATTAATAAATTAAAAATTATTTCCACACAATTAAAACTGAAAGACTATACAAGTTCACAGACACACCTGAAAGCCCGCATAATACCCAACCCAAAATTATAGCCGAATTCACTGGTTGAGAATTATACACGGATCTAAGCTTAGCTACAAGTATTCAGTCATTCATCCTTTAGTAATTAAGCAATGTAATTACTATTATCTATTTAATTTAATCCCATAAGAGTAACTGACATTTCCCTCGATGCTTCTAATATCATTAAGATATAAACTGGCATTCACTGATATGTGACACTGACACTTGGTACAGATTTACATGAAATCGAATATCTATACGTATACCTATATTATTATAGTTAATAAAATATTAATTAATTTACAAATATAAAAATCTAATGATAAATACGACAAAGGATACGACGGAAACTAATTTTTTTAGTACACTCGCTAGTTCTCAAGAAGTTCATTTTTCAAATTCTTTAATTTTAAAATATTATCCAAAATATACCTGAATTCAAATAGTTGGGAATCCAATATAATCTATGTACAAATAAATTTTGTAGCATGCAATTTTATCTTGATTTCATTTTATTCTCATATTTTCAAATATGTTTCAAATTTACTGTAGGTATATAGTTCAATACACATATTCTGAATTTTCGAATTTATTTTCAACAAATTTCCTTATTACCCAATATCCACATTTTTCAAATTAAACTTGATATAGCAATTTAACATAGGAAAACAGTTTTCTTTGTAAATATTTGTTCCGCAAAATTTTATGCATACAAAGAATTTTAGAAAATAAATATCTGAATTTTTTGATGCCAACTTTTTTTACTTAATTTAAAGACACGGTAAAAATAGTCGCACTAGATTTATTTTTACCGTGAATTTAAAGTTTACACTGTTACCAAACACGTAAGTTCAAGAGAATTGGTATAAAAAGATCCAAATTTTATGCTCTAAAATTCTATGTCTACGCAATAATATTTTATAGGAAAGATAATATTTGAAAAAAATATAGTTTTCTCATGTTAAATCGCTATTTCAATGATTGCTTGGGACACCGGTATATCATCACGGCCTTATGCATTTCTGTGTGTGTGGCAATCTATATTTAAGTATATTCGCAGATTTCGATAATGAGTGCATATCTGTACCAAACATCACATCGTAGGCTCTTAATACTATCGTGGAGAGAGCACCACACGAGTCGCCTTTGTGCTATTTGAAAATTGGAATATATATATATATATATATATATATATATATATATATATATATATATATATATATATATATATATATATATACAGAGAGTTTATTTTAACGTGCAACATATGTATGTTCAATCACTTCCATGGTTACACACTACTGTCAAAAAATGACAGCAATGTAATATTTGTCCATTTTAACATGCAACATACAAAAATCTGTAGTTATGTATTATCAATTCTAATATCCAATAAATTAGCCTACATACTATTAACAAAAAATCTAAATTTTAATGTAGCACATCTGAACAAACTTTGTCTTACAAAAATTCAAAATTTTTATGTAATAAATATTCAATAATACCTCCATTCACACTGAGGCAATATCCTAGTCGCTCGTAGATAGAATTGACACCATTTGTAATGTGTTCTGGAGGTATCTCCTGTGCTGCAATACTATTTATAATGTTGCATTTTAAAATGGACAAATATTACATTGCTGTTATTTTTTGACAGTAGTGTGTAACCATGGAAGTGATAAACCATATGTTACATTTTAAAATAAATTCTCTGTATATGTATATATATATATATATATATATATATATATATATATATATATATATATATATATATATATATATACAGGATGGTGGCGGTTAGGGGTGAACATAGGGATTTAACATGGGATTTTAGTTTTTTGCAATTTCCTGCTCTCCTGTTCATTTTACGGCAAAAACTGTAGAGTACAAAATTGTTCAGAATTAAAAATTGCAGTCAAAAATGTATTTACATTTATTATTATGTTTTTGGTTTCTTCACAATTTTAAAAAGAAATAACAAAATTTCTGTTAATTTGTAGCAATAGCCATGACTCATAACTCAAATGTTTAAACATAATAATGTCATTCAATTTCTGTCAAATTTTCGAAATTTTCTCTAATAAAAAGTTAATTTAATAATGAATGTTTATTCGAATAAGGAACGAGTTTTCGTTATAAAAAATTATTATGGTGGAAATAGTTTTAGAAGAATACGTGATTTGTTTTCCATAAAGTATGAAAATACACCAATTCCTATTATAGCAACAATTTCTAAACTTGTTAAAAAATTTGAGAACACAGCTAGTGCAGCTATGAACGAAGGTAATGAAGGAAATAATAATAATGATAATAATAATAATAGAAGACGTCATAACGAAGTGAATGAAGAAATGGTATTGGCTATGATAAATCAAAATTCTACGTAGTTGATACATTTGGAATTGGTTTATTATTAAATGGTACATATACCTAATAAAAAATGCGTATTAAAATTAAAAGTTGTTTGTTTTTATTTAATTTTTAAGTTAGATTAACGCATGGTTGACGTTTATAAGTAATTTTTGACAAGAAACAAGAAAAAAATAAATTCCATGGCTATTGCTACAAAATAACAGAAATTTTGAAATTTCTTTTTAAAATTGTGAAGAAACCAAAAATATAATAATAAATGTAAATACATTTTTGACTGTAATTTTTAATTCTGAACAATTTTGTACTCTACAGTATTTGCCGTAAAACGAACAGGAGAGCAGGAAATTACAAAAATCTAAAATCCCATGTTAAATCCCTATGTTCACCCCTAACCGCCACCACCCTGTATATATATATATATATATATATATATATATATATATATATATATATATATATATATATATATATATATATATATAGGGTGTTTCCTTTAAAACTACCAGAGCTTTTTTGGGCGAACTAACAACTTTAGAGAAAAATGTTTTGTACCAAGAATAAGGGGATAATGTATCAATACTAACAAACCGAATATTTAACCAGTGGTTCTCAAACGGTAGAACAGAATTATATTTTTTTAAATGGTACCCTATATAATTTTTAGCCCTTTAAATAGAATATTATTTTCAGATTTCAACGATATAAATATAGCGTAGGGTTGTATAACAATTATTTCGAGAAAAATGGTATTAAAAACTAGAAATAATGTAATAAAAAATGGGTTTACTACTAGCGTAACTAGGCAACAGACGTGTATTGCATAGCCTATTTTAATATTATGAGATTATTTTTAATACCATTTCTCTCGAAATAATTGTTATACAACCCTATATCATATTTATATCGTTGAAATCAGAAAAAAATTCTCTATCTAATGGGCTAAAAAATTATATAGGATATCATTTTAAAAAAATAAACTTTTGTTCTGCCGTTTGAGAACCACTGGCCGAATTTTCGGTATATTATTATTAATAAATTAGCCCCTTATTCTTGATCATTTCTTGTATATAACATTTTTTTCTAAAGTCACTAGTTCGCCCAAAAAAGCGCTGGTTGTTTTAAAGAAAACACCCTGTATATATATATACACCCTGTATATATATATATATATATATATATATATATATATATATATATATATATATATATATCTGTTTGTAACTAATTTTTCCGAAATTCGTGCGTGACATTAAGAAATATTTTATACCATATCATGCCATATATGTCACATGGCCATATTTTGAAAAAACACTAGCAACATAAAAAAAATAATGACTCACTAGGGACTACGGGGTTAAAATTTCAAATGTATCTATCTCATGCAGAAACTAAATAGAGAACCTTATAAAAAAACTCCCTTAAAAAGCTTTCATTCATAATTATAAAAACATACATTATCCCACTACCTTGCTTATCTAAAAAAATTATTCATCTACCCTTATATCACAACAACTCCCCATAAAAAACTGAAATTTTGTTGCATGAGTCGCGCTTATCAGAAAATTACGGAAGTAAAGAATGTGTTGTTTTGGTCACCCTTGCTGTCTCCACGCTATATATGAATTACATTACACTACCCTACTTTTACTACCCCTTGAGAAATATTTTTACTGTGTGATTAGGCAGAAATATCGTGATTGTTTTGAGTAATGTTGAATTTTTAAATTTTATACTGATTGTTCATTTGCGTGAGTAGCAATAATGAAAAACTCTAGTGAAATTTGTGATTATAAAGTTTTTAGTTTTTTAGCTTATATAATAGAACGGACAAAAAGTTTTGTTGTACAAAGTTTTGCTTAAGTTATTATTGTATGGTGCTAATAACCTTCGTTGCAAGTATGGAGTCCACACTTGCATGAGATTGAATTACGAAGTTATTAAAATTTTTACGAACTTATGGTTGTTTAATGTTAGATTACATTCTGTTTGGTTTACACGCTGCACTTCATATTAATACTCTCAAAAATATTGAATAGTATTAGTGTAGTGATTCTTCACTGGACTGGTTAAATGCACTTTGCCCCGTTAGCTTCCAAAAGAAAAAAAAAATACGTATGTTTTATTCACAACGAAGGTTTTAAAAGTAGAATATAAAGTTGAACGTTACGCCCGCCGGGCTGTAAAAATAAAACGCCCGCTAATGATACTAATTTAATTATATAAATTTTTAAGTCACTATTTAATTATTTATAATCTAACCAACTACAGCAGTAACTGTAATATAGATGGAGACGCTTCATATACTTTGTTCAACGAGAGGGCGTACCTGTTTCGCGCAGGCAACTATAAAATTTGGGCGGGGGAAGTCATACCAGAGTTGTATAGTTATTATTTTTAGTTAAAGCACCTACTATAAATATAATAGAAATAAGTATAAATTTATAAAAAAATATATCATCACGGCATATTACCCATTACTGGGTGTGCCAATCTGCTTTGTACACAGATTTTGATAATGATGATGACATATTTGTACCGTGCGGGCGTTTAGAAATAAGGAATATAATAATATTACCAATAAAATAATAATACAAATTTGGTTCGTGATCGGGTATGTACTTTCGTTGAACATGGTGCCTATAGATTTTTATAATACCATCTACTGGCAAGTTGCAGGTTTTCTGGGTGTGTTCAAAAAACAATAGTTTCATGAATTATACTATTTCATTTTGTGTCAGTCGTGCTCTTAGACGAATAAAACTTAGTCCACAGGATTAAACTTTCACTTCCGGGCCTCTAGACGTAAATAACTATGAAACTCATGTATAGGGGGCAAGATACACACGTAAGATAACTATGAGTTTAACTGTACTAATTACAATATTTTGATATTTTTCGGTTTAAAATTTTCTAAAGATAACATAACATACCCTAACTCGAGCCAGTATAAAATATTTTTATTACATACAAAAAATGATAATGCTAACTCTATAGTATTTACTTCTTATTGACAAAGATAAAATTTCAACATTGATAATGACAGAGTTAAAACAGACAAAGATAATCAGAATCAAGAAGAAAGTAAGAAAACAGGAATCCATCGACACAAAACACACGAGCCCTACAGGCATGCCACAATATCTACTAAATAAAAACGGACAAGATATAAAACTAATAGTTATAGGCTTTAGAAACGAAAAAATAAGAAGAAACACAGAAAGAAAAAAACCTTATTTGCAGACTCAGAAGTGGATATGAATCATGAACACACATCTTTTATATAATTGCACAGAGCTTCCAAGCCAATCCAGAGTAATCTGTCTATATACTATATACCACATCTTACACAAGTCCGGTTCGGGATAGATATTACGAAAATTACTAAGAAAAAAAGGCAAGAACTTAAATTGTAATATGCTAATATTAAAATAGAATCAATTTCTTTTTATATAAATATATCGTCGCCTAAGTGGCAACACCGGCCATCTCATTTTTTGGACAAATCGAGTTATCAACACATTTCTTGTTCAAAATTTCGGAGGAAATCGATTAGGCAGCTCAGATTTCCGAAATCGGACACCAGGAAGTGCATGAATTGCAAATAATAAATCAGTGTCTAATTAAAATCGATTTTCCGCAAATTTTTGATGAATGAATAATTGAAAACTCATTTAGCCAAAAAATGAGATAGCCGGTGTTGCCATTTAGGCGACGATATGATATTTGAGCCTATTCCGTAACAAAGTGAATAATTTTCAACAACTGATTAAAATGCTAACAAATTTGATATTTTTTATTTCTTTGTTATTTGTCAACGTAATTGATTGGTGAAAATTTTTAACGACTTACTAAATATTAACGACTGAGTTACAGAATAAGACAAGTTCTTTCATATACAGTTCGATAAGAAGGTATTGATTCGTCAACACTAGTACTCAAATTTGTTGAAAAAAGAACACTATTAATGTAACTGACGTTAATTATCTTAGGGCGTTCAAAAAAGAACAATGAAAACGACATACTCGTAGGTATCGCCATGTCATTAACGCACTGGTGAGAACGAATCTATTTTCAAAAAAATTCGTATAGAGAATTTTACAGTCACTCAACATAGGTACATGGTTCTAAAGAATTCACCATTTCGGCAATATTTGCAATAAAACTACAAACTTAAAACATGTGCATTAACCTAACCTAAATCATTTTTATAACTAGTAAATACTTATTTTTTAAAGTGTAAATCCTAACAAAAATTGTGTTTCGCCAACATATAACAAGTATATAATGTCAAATTTGTTATCTAAAATAAAATGGTAGGTGGTAAATATCATTTAAAGTATAAATGATTAATTTAATTGTTAAGTAAATTATTTGTTTCAGAAGTAATAGGTACCTAGGTATATACATAAATCAGAAAAGAACTGCCAATAATATACAAATAAGGTATATTAAAAAAAACTGTTACAACTTATTTGTACCTCACTACCAATTTAAATTATAATAAAATAACAGATTTCACTCATTGTTTTGTTGAAATCTAATCAAAATCACTACATAAAATATTTTACTACCTACTCGTATTTTATCAAAAACTTTTAAAAGTTAAATTAACAAAAATCGTTAAAATTCTTTCTCTCCATCCCGGTATAAAAAGTTTAACAAATACGGCACATTCACAATGAAAAATTCAGTGGAATACCCAAATTATCTACATACTTACAAACAGAGGCATTCTCTGGAGAAGAGAAAATTTGTCCTGGCAGCAGTACCTTGGGTATAATTCGGATATAAAATTGTGGTAATACTTTGAACGTTTTTATAAATCGTAACTGGCGGATGTTACTTTGTGTTACATTGTGATTTGGGCTGCAGGAGAGGTATTTAACCGCAGAGAACGAAGGGAAGACACAGGGATGGATTAAAAGGAAATGTAAACAAGCAAGATAATTAAAATGGAAAATTTGTAAATTTTTGTCTATACCATTAAAAATGATATATTTATTGTATTCATTATCATACTTATTATATAGTATATTGAAAAAAAGTCAAGCAAGTAGCAGATTAACATCTAATTAAGTAAGGAATGAAATTATTTTCATATTAGTTAATACATTTTTTACGTAACTATTTGTGGACGGAATATTCATGTTGTGCAATGTGAATTTAGTTTTATGTTAGGACAATATCGGTAATAGTTTAATGTTAAAAAGTGTACAGTAAAACCATATGTTATTCATTGACACATTTGAACTAAAATATTGCCAACATCTCATAATAAACACATAAACACCCTCCCCCCTCCAATTTTCAAAAAAGAAATACCTATTAATATCAAAATTATGAAATCTAAAAAGTTATAAAAACCATAGAATTTTTAAAAACAAACATACACATATACACAAATTCAGAATCATATTATGATAAAAAGCGATATTGTGAAAGTTAACCCGACTATCATATTAGAAAATGATCACCTATATGCCGACTTATTAATTTACTAAATATGTTTTAATAAATATTTAAATTAAATTTACTCGGTCAACGAAGGCATATAAAAGTTCTTGGTAGCAAAATGCAATTTATTCTCCGTACAATAATAAAATTCAATGAAGCGCCATGTGAATTTAAAAAATTTCTTATGCACGTTGCAGAAACCTAATAGGTACGTTTGCTATGTAGTCTCATATGCATTAAAGTTATTTCGCTACCACATGTATCGTCAAAGGGCGATAACACAAACATTTGTAGACGCTAAACAGTTTAGTAAAAGTGTTTTTCGCAAAATATGTCCAAGCCACAAGTTTTTACATTTTAATTTTAAGCGTTTCTATAAAAAGATTTTAATAAAAATGTCCAATTATTATGTTATTGTGTTCCAGTCAAGAACCAAAGATATGTATATAACTCATTATAGGATATGTCAGTTGGACATTATAAAATTTTATGACACTTGCGGTTAGGGGTCCTGGAGCCAGGTGAATTTTTCTGTAGTGACCGTACCCGAAATTTGCGTTCAAGATGTTGCCTAATTATCTACTTTTAAATCTGTAATGCGTTTAAATGTACTTCTTAACATCAATTTGTAAATTGAAACGAGATTAAAATATTGTATTGAAATAATAATATCGGAGTTCCGGCCTTCCGCTAAACCGGATCGCCGGAATTCTGACCGCCGGATCGTTCGTTATTTTGCATTTTTTAACTTACCAATAATTGATAGAAATTCTTATTATTTATTGGAAAGACCATGGCGGACTGTATAACGTATTAAGCTCAGTAATTTTTGTCAAGCCCTGCAAGTAGCGTTCCGAGCGAACGCACATTTTCTGAAATGAAGAACGGCGCTCTAGGTAAAGTCAGTCAACGCAGAAAAATTACTTTTCACTGATCACCATCGCAATTTGCCGAAGTGTAATTTTTAATATTGATAATTGATACCATGTCCCTGAAGTGTATTATATTTTTAGAGTAACATTTTTAAAATTGCTATCATAAAAAATAAAATTTATTTTTCAATAAATATGTACTAAAAATATTAATTATACCGAAATAAGTTTCATACAAATTTATTACGATTCGGCCGGATTCCCCAAATGATTCGGCCGAAACCGGAAATTCAATTAAATGGCCGAATCGACCGGAATCAGTATCAAAGCCGGATTTTCGTGTCAGTTTTAAATATACTTCTTTTAACGTCAATTTATAAATTGAAAAGAGATTAAAATATTTTAGGGATTACAATAAATTCAAACGTAACTTTTAAATACAAACAGTTTTTGGAAATTTTCTTTTGAGATACATGCAAAAACCTTTTTCAGTGTTAAAAGAGTCATCAAAATGCAACGTGGTTTCTGTGCTTGTTTCAGTAGTGTTTGTATAAAATTATGAATATGTATCTATAGACCCTGGGATTTTGTTTTATTGTTATTACATAATTTCAATTTACAAAATTGATACAAAAATTCATTATGATTGTTTTTAATACGGTCCATTACTTACCCTAAAAGTGATGCCTTCAAGTTCAAATAATTTATGAGTCCTGACCACCCTCCATAAAAGGTTGTAAAGCCTGTATAAATTATTTTCATAGATCGTTTCCTCCAACTATACACGCGTCACCAATCGTCCATTCTCAATTTATATTGTAATATAAACTATATAATTTCATAATTTATATTAATTTTGAAATTAGTTCCAATGCTTGCAAATGCGCACTAATTTCATTTATATGCAGATATAAATATGTATATTATAATATTTATAATTTATTTTCATATTGTTAACTACTATATCTATTTTGGGCGAATGCGTCCCTGTCGTCGGTAACGGTTTACCTGGCAGGCGGTAACAATAGGCCTGTTCCAAGTACAGTCCCCCGTACAAGGGACACTACACTACAAGTGAAGTGCTGGCAGTTCTGCTGAGATCGAGAATAGCTGAAGAGATAGAGATAGCCTGATAGAGGATCATAAGGCCACGCTGCCGGCCACACGTGCCTATCTACTCCTTTGTTTACTCAGGGCTTCCCAATACATAAAGTCTCGCATCATTTCTAGGTTAGAGAAAAGGGAAAAATTTTCGCGCCAAAATGAGGATAAGTGGTTTTAGGCAGTAAAGGAAATATGAGATAATTCAACGGACTCGGACAGGTAAAAGAATGAGGAACGAAATTGTGATTTAGTTCCTCTTCATTAATTATAAAGAAGATAATATAAGTTGCGTGGATAAATGTAATAAGTGGCCGCTTACGGCTCTAATATTTTTATACTTCGGCTACAATAGAATCCAAAAGCAGATAGTTGATATAAGTTATTAGCAGTCAATTTTTTTAATGAACCGGCTCATAATTTTCACCTTTGACATACGGACCAGAAATTTTGTCCGTTAAATCCAAACAAGTACTTATGTAATTAAAACTAAATTAATTTTTATAATTGTGACAAATAGTGACAAAGTTCCAAAACAGTAACTCACTGGCAGCTATGATATACGAAATAAAAATAAATAATACAGTAAAACGGTTATATTTGATTAGGTTTAATTTATCGGGAAACAAATTTTTTACTATGCAAATAATCTTTTTCTACTGTGAATGTAATGTTTATACTAAAATATATATTTTTTTATGTTCAATCACATCACGCTTAATTAAATTTTACAAAACTACACCAAAACTTTATTGTCCCATCGCATAATAAATGACATCATATATGTATGTATAAATGTTTTCAACAAATAAATACTCTAAAATTAAAAGCGTTTATTTAAAATTTGTAACATGTATGAGAATTATCTTAAACAAATAAATACACTATTTATATTATTTTTGCCTATACAAATCCTAACCAAATGTTTTCCCATTTTACAAAAGAAATGGGAGAAGGCACTTGTAATGACTGTAAGCGGTATTTACAACAAAATCTGATAAAACACGCAACACCTTTCTGAAACTTTCTGAATTTATTTGAATATTTTAGGTATGAATTATTAATGATTGTGAGAACGGAATTATTAACTTTAGAATATAATTGCATTATTTGTTTAAAATATGAGTAAATAAAACTGTACTTTTCTGTTTTCTGTGAATAGATAGAGGAACATGAAACTAACGAACCCAATTTATATTCTGCAAGAACTTTGTAAATTTTAGTCATTAGAACTTCTAGAAGTAATCTGAACAACAAATATCATTAAATATCATTTGCAAGAGGTATAATGAAATTAATTTTATCCTTGTTCAATTAAAAAGGTAATAAATGCAAACTACTAATGTACAGTAATTCTTCTTCGTGTTGCGCTTCCCACAATAGACATAAATGTTCATTAGGTAATGTCTAAGGAACATCCTGCTGTACCGCTAAAATATGTTATTATCGCAGAGAAGACAGATTTGCTAGGCCTGGGTCAGGATATAAACAAAAATCCATAATGATATATTTAATGAAGCATTTTTCACCAAAAATTAGGCAAGTAATTAATCAAATTTAATTATGTTCTGAATGTTACTTTGAACGTAGATGATGGTCAAATTGATAAGGTGTAAATGTGGATCAGAAGAATGTAGGTCTCTCCTAACAATGCATTATGTCTTTATAAGATGTAAGATAGTATTTACGCCAAAAGTTAGATATATCATTTTTCAAGATTAGTTAAGGAATGTGGTACATACATGGTGATGGCCAAATGGATAAGGTGAAAGGTTGTAAATCTAAATTAGATATAGTCATATTCAATCAATTAAAACAACGACTATTTTAGAAAGCATTAAATTAGCAACTATTGTTATTGTACAGCTAAATGTATAACTCGAGTATAACTTAATAAAATGTATGCCAAACTAAATTGCTACATCGGAACCAGTTAAATAGGGGATTCCACCATTTTTTAAATATAATTTCATCTAAACTTATAAGTAAAACTAAGACTATCAGTGAAAATCCGGTGAAAAAGTCCTATTAATAAGCGAGTTATAGTCCCCCAAAATTTGAAAATATTGATGTGACGTTACGAATATAAGTTTTTATATCAAAGTGTTTTCATCGTGGACCTAAATGTTCTTGAAATATATGCTATTTCTAAATTATATTTATAAAAAAATGAATATTATTGTACTGTACAAGTCTTCATTATTTATAATTGGAAATGTATTTAAATTATTAAGTTTATTGCAAAACATATATATTCAAATAAAAACTATTTGAGAATTGCAGTACTGGACTGATAGCCACGCCTCCGCCGTTTGAATTTCTCGACTAGGTAGAGTAGGCTCCTCCCTCTAACTGGGTATTCGTTATATGCCAATCAAAATAATATATATATATATATATATATATATATATATATATATATATATATATATATATATATATATATATATATATATATAGAATTCATATAAGTGACGAGCTACTATAACAAAAACCCCATTATTTCCGAAGTATTTCAATTATACCGTTTTATTTCTTTATTAATATTCATTATTAAGCATATACTTTCAATATTTTTTCCTAATTTCTCTTAAATTCAATTGCGCTGTAGTCCCCTATTTTAAATTGTATTATCCTGTTCGTATATTGACCTATATAAATTATTATTAATATATTTTGCAATTTTCTTTTACAATGACTACGTTTACACGTATGAGAAAAAGTTACTTTGACTTGACTTTCAAAAGGCGACTTATGAAAAGTCAATTTAATGGTGAGTTTACACATAAGGTCAAATATACTTCACTTTACGTTTGTTACTTGTCCTTCACTCAACTTTGACTTTGACAGCAAAGTAAAGTTTGGTTATAATACGTGTGATGTAAGTTACCTATTTAACTATTATCATATAATCATAAAAAGAATAAATTATTTATAGAAAAAATGGATAGCAAACTACAGTTACTAAATTTAAGCGCGATATTTTTAAATAATACAACTATGCAGCAACAATATTGGATGCGAAGTAGATTAAAAAATAATCGCATAAAAAATTTTATATTCGAGAATATTTTACATTCAGATATAAAACACAAACTTGTGTAATTAAATATCTCGGAATTTGTGGATGAAAACTAGATGTCACTGTTAGTAAAGTATGTTTCGTTCGTTGGTTCACACGACTTTTTAAAAGTCACTTATATGAGTCAAGTCTATTTTATTTTGGACTTGACTTTAGGAAGAAAAGTAATAGGGGAGAGTGTTTACACAACGGCAAAAGTCGCCTTTTGAAAGTCGAAGTCTAGTCAAAGTAATTTTTTGCTATACGTGTAAACATAGTAAATACTTTGACATAAATAAATAAATATATCATCATGGCTTATTACCCATTGCTGGATGTGTTAATCTTCTTTGTACGCAGATATCGGTAATGATGAAATATTTGCACCATGCGGGCGCTTACCAGGCGTCACCTCACGGGTACTCATTGCTGGCGTGGAGTGTGCACCACAGGGGTTAATTTGGCGGCAGTCGGAATCGAACCCGGTTCCCAGTTTCGCGACCTGACACTCCGGCACGCGGCCACAAGACCCCATAATAACTCAAATTTAAATTTTAAGTACATATTATTTATGTATGCTATAAATCATCTATTTTTTTTTTTAATAAGCAATCATTTAGTTTTGCCCACAAGTAATTAGTTCGAAAACTTTGCAGACTAATGACAAAGGAATGGTTTCTTGTCATTGGCAATACAAAAAAATCCTTGCACCATTTGTAAAAAACCATTTAGACATGCTTCAAAAGGAAATTATTTTTTTTCCTTCAATTGAAATAGAAAAACATGACTGGATTCGAAATCCTTTTGTTGACGTTACTTCAAATTTCAGTCTTCATATTGAAGAAGAGGAGTAGTTTCCCTTTCATGTGACAGAACATTAATGTAACATGTGAGCACCACCGCGCTGAGCAAGCGATGACGTAATTGTCGCGGCGAGTAAACAAACGAGTCTCGACCTGTTTAATTACTTCCAGTCGTCCGAAGCTTTTGTATTCAATGGAATGTTCCAGAGTTCTCCAGAAGGTATATAAAAACGAGGGAGCTCTGCCTGATAGCCAGTTACATAGTTCAGTTCCGTTAGCGAAGACAGACGAGAGAAGACCCGTGCGCCCGTGCGGGAAGGTGAACTCGGGCAGTTCAGTATACAAACGCTGTGGAGCTAAGTTGTGTAGGCTGTGGGAGTTCTGTTAGTAGAGTTACATAGTAAGAAGTAAGGCTGTTAGTGAGTTTAGTAGCTTAGAAGTATTGTGGAGAGCGTATACAGTATAATGTCGAGTGGAGTACTCGGAAAGTAACAGCCAGTGGAAGTGGAAACACGGCATTGGTGATGAAGAGTTATGGCATCGAACAGTTGTTGACACTGGAACGGACAGTTGAATGTGTTATAAGTAAATAGTGACATAAATATAGTGATATAAATATCGCGAAAACAGTCTCAAGAGTATGCAACAGACCGGCAGTCTAAGATTGGAATGCGTAGTGAAATAAATGAACAGTTAGTTAAATAAAAGTACGAGAGTACAGTACAATAAATAGTCGGGTTAATTGTTTAAATAAATAAATAAATAAATAATCTTAATGTTTACTAATTAATTATATTCTTAGTCTTAAATTAGTATTTCATATTTGTTTAACCACAGTAATCGTCATTGTTATTATCTTTAATATTTATTTAACGTTAATAAACATCTATTTTTATTAATAATAATTATTTTATTTTTAATCTTCACCCAAATAAATAAAATATTACATTAAAAATAAAATACACGAAATTTCCACTCCATATTTTGGATATCTATAAAAGCCGCATAACTAGAGTTACTTAAACGAGCAATAAATATTTTGTTGCAAGACTGAAAAATCTCTATGTCCTAAATAAGTCCTGATAATAAAGAAATAACAAAACATCGACAGTGGCACATTTCACATTAATTGTTTCGTTTTATAAATATTTCACATGATCTGTACCATGTATTTCAATAACAAAAAAGTTTTTGTTTCTTTTGTTTTAGTCATTTTTTATTTTACATTATGAAAGTTGCTTATCCTGGACAGATGTTATAATATTGTTAATAAAGGACTCCAGTTCAAAATACATAATTAAGTTGTAAGTTAAGATTTAACATCAAAATTTTCTTCAAACCTTAACCCAGATGTTATATAATTACAAATTTTGATAAAATTATTTATAGTGTTCATTCACTTAGTTTAGTTTGCTTTTTACAGCTTCACTTACGCGAGCCGCGAATTTCTTGATTTTTTATCTAACTTATCAACTACAGAAATGCCTAACACTTCTTCAAACACTTGAAATTTATAACAGGTGACATAACAATATCTCCTATCTGCCATTTTTAGTGAAAATGAGTCAGTAGAAGATTTGGATTCTGCGTCACTTTTCAAATTGTAATTTAAAAGTCTTGCGTATAACCTTCACAAAAAATCATATGGGACATATTACTAGGTAACCCGCGATAATCTTTATTTTTAACAGCCAGTAAATTAGTTTTGTTCATTATTGAAGATATTTGTGTTGGGGTTTGAACATACATACTTCCAGAACTTTTTCCCATATATTTTTGAATAAAAGCGTAAAATAAAATTTTAATGGCAATTTTTAAATTGTAGTTTTATTTTTTAATATTCTTATGGAAAATTGTTCAATTTTTATATTATTTGACAAAATATAAAATAATGAGGACTATTTCATAGCTTTATTAATGGTGATTTGAAAGTTTGATCGTTCCTAAACTTTTTCCTTGGAGATAATCGTTCAAGTATAAGCGCTCGTTGAAGTATATAATATATTTTTGATAAACCATAAAGCTTAAATTTTTATCTATTTTAACTACTTCAAATGCCTGTTCAAATTGTAATTAACATCTCAGTGAGACAATTTAAGAGAGCTACAGTTTCAAATAGATTTCTCTATTTAATTACCGATTACAATAATCGTTAATCAACGTAACATTGCAATATATATATATATATATATATATATATATATATATATATATATATATATATATATATATATATATATATATATATATACAGAGTGTCCCATTTAAGGTACGAATGCATTGGGATCTCGAGAACCGTAAGAGCTACGAGGTTGGTTAAATTAGACAAAAGTTGCCCCATTAGGAGACCATTTCAATGGTATTTTGTTGTTTGCGAAAAAATGCATAGGTCACTAGATATAGGCGAAAATGTAAATTTTGCAGTTTTTTATTTTTGCAAATAACTTCGAAGTGTGAAATTGTACTGGATTTTGGTTTGCACATCTTTAGGGCACTTTTTTATGTTCTTTCGACTGGCGATGCTCAATTTTTTTTATCAATGTTGGTTTTCGAGGATTGATGTCAAAGTTTTAATTTTTATATGGACGCCATATTGGAAAGTTACGCCATTGAAAAGAGAATTTTTTTAGCTTTACAATGATATAAAATAGTAATAATTTATTTTTATAATTAACAGAGAAATTAACAAAAAATGTTATTAATACTAGAATTTACAGTAAATATATATATATATATATATATATATATATATATATATATATATATATATATATATATATATATACAGGGTGAGTGTGGGAACTTTTTTATTATAAGTAATAGAAAAAAATGGCTCATATAAAAGTTTTATTATTTTACATATACTATTTGATGGCTATCAACTTTTATTTGATGACTATCAACTTTTATTTTTCAAATGGCAACCTATAATTATTTTAATAAAATAGAAACATCCATTTTTTTCTCTTTTCAACGATGTATTATTTTTTATTAATGTATTTGAAAAATTTCGAGAAAAATGAGATAATTTAGAAATATTAGAAATAATTTTTAAACAAATATTATAGGTGGCCATCTGAAAATAAACAAAACGTAACAGTGCTATACAACTTAGCAAACTAAAACAACAAATTTAGTAACAAAAACAACTTAAAACGTCTATGAAACCGCTCCCGGTAAATTCTTTTTGCTCTTCTTATGATTCCAGTCGATTCACCAATTATTAGAATCATATCAATTAATTCGTTCTTCGTAAACATTTCAAAATGTTTTTTTTCTGTTTACAAAATAAGTTAAATTAAGTAGCAAACAAATGTACATTAATTTAATTGTTTTACATTGTTACGTTTTGTTTATTTTCACATAGCCACCTATAATATTTGTTTAAAAATTATTTCTAATATTTCTAAATTATCTCATTTTTCTCGTAATTTTTCAAATACATTAATAAAAAATAATACATCGTTGAAAAGAGAAAAAAATGGCGGTTTCTATTTTATTAAAATAATTATAGGTTGCCATTTGAAAAATAAAAGTTGACAGTCATATCTTGTAAACCTGACTTTATAAAAAATATCTACATCTTCCATCAAATAGTATATGTAAAATAATGAAACTTTTATATATGAGCCATTTTTTTCTATTACTTATAATAAAAAAGTAAAAGGGGGGAGCGTCTTCCCAGATTCACCCTGTATATACAGGATGTTTCCTTTAAAACAACCAGCGCTTTTTTGGGCGAACTAATGACTTTAGAAAAAAATGTTATATACCTACAAGAAATGATCAAGAATAAGGAGTTAATTTATTAATAATAATAAACCGAAAATTCGACCAGTGGTTCTCAAACGGCAGAACAAAATTATATTTTTTTTAATGGTATCCTATATAATTTTTTAGCCCAATAGATAGAGAATTTTTTTCTGATTTCAACGATATAAATATGGTATAGGGTTGTATAACAATTATTTCATAATAATATTACAATAGGCTATGCAATACATACGTTTGTTACCTAATTACACTAATAGTAAACTCATTTTTTATTACATTATTTCTAGTTTTTAATACCATTTTTCTCGAAATAATTGTTATACAACCATATGCTATATTTATATCGTTGAAATCAGAAAATAATATTCTAACTAAAGGGCAAAAAATTATATAGGGTGCCATTTAAAAAAATATAATTTTGTTCTATTGTTTAAGAACCACTGGTTAAATATTCGGTTTGTTACTATTGATACATTATCCCCTTATTCTTGATCATTTTTGGTATAAAACATTTTTCTCTAAAGTTGTTAGTTCGCCCAAAAAAGCGGTGGTTATTTTAAAGGAAACAGCCTGTATATATATATATATATATATATATATATATATATATATATATATATATATATATATATATATATATATATATATATAACCTCAACTAATGTTAATAATATAGACGTCTTAAAGCACATAATTTACGTGAAAAATAAAACTAGTAGTTTGGTTACCAAGAGTTATATATCGTTGATTTATGTTATAAGGTACATAAACAGGCAAATTTCTGGCCCTATTTAAATTTTTTGTATGTCTTGTTGACTTATGTGCTTTGGTCCGCCGGGCCTATATATATATATATATATATATATATATATATATATATATATATATATATATATATATATATATATATATATATATATATATATATATATATTTAACATAGTTTTACTCTTTATTTATTGAAAGAACATGAACACCGGCTAACAAAAGTACCCACTACTGCTTACTATCTTGCTATGCATTATGTTAATCAACAACACTTGTATAATATCTGTTTCACTTGAAGAATTAAAAGTAAAAAGATTTTAAGTACCTACGAAAAAATTTGAAAAACATAAGATTTTTACATGAAAATGTTCTCCGAGCCAAGCTCAATGTTATGGAATATCGAACTGCCTAGTACAAAAATGTCATAAGATTCCAGATCTGGTCGAAATGTGTAGCCAAAAATTTTATGAACAAAAGAATAAACAAATAATATAAGTATTAAATATTTTGAGTCCCACGTCAAAGAGTCATCATAAAACTGGAAAAAAACTTTGAATTAAAATTTTACAATTACTGTAACACTCTCACTCAATTTTACAATATACGAGTAATTATTATCCATATTTCGATTCATTTCTTATTCTTAAAACGTACAAAGTGACCCTTCAAACGAAAATAGTCATCAAAATATTGCAAGAAATGCTTGGAAAAGATGATAATTTCACTGACGAATATTGTGTATTGTGTAATTTCAGAGCAAAAATAAAACAAAATAAGAAAGTTCCTACCTAATTGGATTTTGTATAAAAATATAACTTTTCCTCGCAAAATTTTAGAACCCTGACATGTATTTGCTTATAAGACCATTACTTAGCACTCTAGTTAGGAATGTTTTGCATTTGTAAACGAAGTTTGGGTGGTATACACGCTTGGGCGGATACATCTTGTAAAGAAGCATCAGCACTTACAAGCCATCTCTCAAACATATCACAAGGCACAGGAAGCGCAATATTCTCCCTGCAACCTACATATCTACAGCTCAATGTTGGAGCAGGAACCACGTTAAGGATACAAAATACAATATTCCCGGGAAGAGTTTTAGTTCTTTGATGTACACCCACATATGAAAAGTGGATTGTTTTATGAAATAAAATTTAAGCGCAATTTTCAACTACATATTATAATATAAAGAAGCGAACAATATAATGATTACTCATGGATAATGAGTACAAAAATTCCCCTGTATAGTAGGTACATAAAAATATTTATAATATATGTATGTAATATAATAATAATAATAATAATAATAATAATAATAATAATAATAATAATAATAATAATAATAATAATAATAATAATAATAATAATAATAATAATAATAATAATAATAATAATAATAATAATAATAATAATAATAATAATAATAATAATAATAATAATAATAATAATAATAATAATAATAATAATAATAATAATAATAATAATAATAATAATAATAATAATAATAATAATAATAATAATAATAATAATAATAATAATAATAATAATAATAATAATAATAATAATAATAATAATAATAATAATAATAATAATAATAATAATAATAATAATAATAATAATAATAATAATAATAATAATAATAATAATAATAATAATAATAATAATAATAATAATAATAATAATAATAATAATAATAATAATAATAATAATAATAATAATAATAATAATAATAATAATAATAATAATAATAATAATAATAATAATAATAATAATAATAATAATAATAATAATAATAATAATAATAATAATAATAATAATAATAATAATAATAATAATAATAATAATAATAATAATAATAATAATAATAATAATAATAATAATAATAATAATAATAATAATAATAATAATAATAATAATAATAATAATAATAATAATAATAATAATAATAATAATAATAATAATAATAATAATAATAATAATAATAATAATAATAATAATAATAATAATAATAATAATAATAATAATAATAATAATAATAATAATAATAATAATAATAATAATAATAATAATAATAATAATAATAATAATAATAATAATAATAATAATAATAATAATAATAATAATAATAATAATAATAATAATAATAATAATAATAATAATAATAATAATAATAATAATAATAATAATAATAATAATAATAATAATAATAATAATAATAATAATAATAATAATAATAATAATAATAATAATAATAATAATAATAATAATAATAATAATAATAATAATAATAATAATAATAATAATAATAATAATAATAATAATAATAATAATAATAATAATAATAATAATAATAATAATAATAATAATAATAATAATAATAATAATAATAATAATAATAATAATAATAATAATAATAATAATAATAATAATAATAATAATAATAATAATAATAATAATAATAATAATAATAATAATAATAATAATAATAATAATAATAATAATAATAATAATAATAATAATAATAATAATAATAATAATAATAATAATAATAATAATAATAATAATAATAATAATAATAATAATAATAATAATAATAATAATAATAATAATAATAATAATAATAATAATAATAATAATAATAATAATAATAATAATAATAATAATAATAATAATAATAATAATAATAATAATAATAATAATAATAATAATAATAATAATAATAATAATAATAATAATAATAATAATAATAATAATAATAATAATAATAATAATAATAATAATAATAATAATAATAATAATAATAATAATAATAATAATAATAATAATAATAATAATAATAATAATAATAATAATAATAATAATAATAATAATAATAATAATAATAATAATAATAATAATAATAATAATAATAATAATAATAATAATAATAATAATAATAATAATAATAATAATAATAATAATAATAATAATAATAATAATAATAATAATAATAATAATAATAATAATAATAATAATAATAATAATAATAATAATAATAATAATAATAATAATAATAATAATAATAATAATAATAATAATAATAATAATAATAATAATAATAATAATAATAATAATAATAATAATAATAATAATAATAATAATAATAATAATAATAATAATAATAATAATAATAATAATAATAATAATAATAATAATAATAATAATAATAATAATAATAATAATAATAATAATAATAATAATAATAATAATAATAATAATAATAATAATAATAATAATAATAATAATAATAATAATAATAATAATAATAATAATAATAATAATAATAATAATAATAATAATAATAATAATAATAATAATAATAATAATAATAATAATAATAATAATAATAATAATAATAATAATAATAATAATAATAATAATAATAATAATAATAATAATAATAATAATAATAATAATAATATATCTTTCTCTATAATTCTTACCATTGTATAATTTATATTTAGGTAATCGTTTTCTTTATTTACTATTTCATTTTAAACTGCAATTACCAATGTAAATAATAATAATAATAATTATTATTATTATTATTATTATTATTATTAACAATACGTACAAATATGAAATACCAGAAATGTAAATTAAAAATTATTAAACATTCGTTCTCTATTATTATTTAACCAACAAATTGTCTTCCATCAATTCTATGTATTTTAAACAAATTCTGTACAGAAAGTTTCTTGCAAACGACTATAAAAATTTCCAGTAAAATTATTTTACGAACATACTATGTAAATTGTGCTTTACAGTGACATATGTCAATTAGTACCTAAACACCTTAACTGTTTCCATAAGGTGTATGAGTACAGGTTGCAAGATTTATGAAATTTAATTTCGTTATAATTATTATCTCTAAATGTATATATTGAATATGAAGAACAAAAATGCACTCGAACAGCATAGAGAATAATATATTTTTACCTTCCGTCACCTTTAGGTAAGGAAGGTATTGTCTTTGGTCAAAAAATTCGGTGGTGAGTTTTTGATGAATAAGCACGTTTCAGGGTCCCTAGAATACGATTTTACTTTTTACGATGATGTCTGTATGTGTGTGTGTGTGTGTATGTATGTATGTGTGTCTGTGTGTGTGTGTGTGTGTGTGTGTGTGTGTAACAAAATTTTCGTCTACGATAACTGCTATACTACAATTCTAAAAATTATAATTCTTTCGTATTTCTCTTCGTTACATCCATGTGAAGAGCTGATTAGATTTTGGTTAGAATTGGACAACCGGAAGTACCCTCATTTGAAGATTTTAATAGTTTTTCTTGAAAAAACTATGTTAAATATCATTTTTTCACATTAAATGTTATTATAAATATTAAAGAATATTTTATTCTCTATACGATTTGACTGCATTTTATACTTAATATTAAATGGATATAGAGTTAAAAAATTATAAAGAAATTAAATTTAATAAAGTAGCCATAGCTATGAAAACAGCTACTATATTAAGAAAAATTTTATTGAAAGATGTCAGTGTCAAGTGAAATTGACATAGTTTGTGTCTTATAATTTTACTAGAAATATAGGATGTTTTGCTATAAATTTTCTGTATGGAATTTGCATAAAATACAAATACTGCCGGAAGGTAAAGTACAAGAAATATAATATTTAGCAAGGAACTTTCTATATGAAATTTGTGTGAAATACATAGAACTGACGGAAGGTAATGTGCTGGCCACATCAGATTTTTTAATGTACAATGCAAGTTGTCAAAAAATGACATAAGAAAACTGTTGTGAGGTACTTCTGGATGACCAAAATCTAATCATCTCTTCATATTTTGCACTTATGCATATACCTACAAACTCATTGTAAAAATACTAATTTATTCATTACAGACTCACTATTGATTTTTTTGACCAAAGACAATATCTTACAGTTGATAGAAACATGTAAGTATCTATTGTTAACTGACAAAAACCGAACATATTAAAAAATTCAAACTTTTCGTTTCAAAACCACTAATTTATGACTATGGCAATTTTTCTCAGTAAAAACAAAGGTGTTCAGTTGAAAATTTTATTTTAATCAATTCATTATTTATTTAAAAATAAAAAACATCTGAACTTGTTTAGTTTATGTACGAATTTTACATTTACCCGATAAGAATTATGAAAATGAAAAAGGAAATGGTGTTTGAAATATAATTAAGTATAATTTTCGGCTTTTTATTATTTTGTGAAAAAAATCACAAACTCCTTACAAAAATATTTTCAAATACAGAGGGGATTAATTTTGATCTTGTAGAAATACTATCGGACATCTTCATATTTTGGTTTGCTTTGCTTGATTTTTGACGAAACCTACCCACAATAGTTATGACCCGATCGGAATATAACGATATATATTATATTTACTTATAAACAGCAAACGAAAAAAAAAAATTGTCACGATATCTCGATAATATTAATTTTTTGTAGTTTTCATATTCGAAATTAAAGAGTGTTTTATCGTTTTATGCAAATTCTTCGAGTTTTGATGAAATAAACCATAAATAGGTAGACTATTTACAGAGGAGTTGTAATAGTATCTGATAAAATTATTTATACGAAGGTTTTCTTTGTACATATCATAAAGTCAAAGATTATGAAGACATGTCCGACATATAGATGCCAGTATTTTAGAGTGAATATTTATTAATAGGTAATATTACACTACAAAATAATAATCGATACATATTAAAAATTGAAATATTCGTCTCATAGTTTAATTTAATAATCTTTGTACATTTAAAAGAAGTATCGTCTGTTCTTTTGTAAGTTTTAATCAAAAGAATCTCATCTTTGGATTAAATAATTCTTTAAATATTACTCTATTTCTCTTTGAATAACTCGATTTGATAATTTCAAAATTATAAAAACTTTAAAAATTTAATATTATCATATATAAACATGTAATAGCTATTTGTGTATTAAGAGCGCAAAATGGAACATTGTCAACTGAGAGGTTGATGACGCGCGACGCAGGAGCGCAGCATTCTCTCGAAACGAAATCGACAATGTCCATTTGCGCTCGAAGCACACACAAGATTTTTGCTAAAGTCTTCCAGCATAACAAAAATAATAAAATGTACACCTTATGCCTACAGTACTACTCAATAGTTTTGCAGTGAAGATAGGAACGTATTCAAATATAACTTCAAGATAATGTTTTAGTTTTCGTTTTTTAAAAAAAATAATGCCAATTTTGTAATGAGTAAAGTTTTTTGTATAATTTATTTGTTTCAAGTACATTAAACTAGTGCAGTGGCAGTGAAAAAGTGGATGTCCATTGGGAGTGTTCCCGCCAAACTTTTGCAGGTGGCAGCACAACTATTCACACAATTTATTTTATATTTAAATTTAATTTAACGTTATTTTCCATTCTTCTTGAGCTATTGCTTCAATCTAATCTAAGCATTTTATACTTTCGTTTTTATAAATAAATGCCCTATTTTATTTTCACAGCAGTGCGGCATGTCGTTTGGTTATATAACATACCGACAGAGCAGTTATATGTCAGATTGAATTGTGAAGGTGGTAAATGTGTAACTACAGTGCCATTAATTCCTGACTAAACATTTCTATTAAGAATGTAGACAAGTGAGGTTTCTCAACATTGTACAGTTATAAATTTGGACAGCGAGCGTTTTTTCTACATTGTCGCGCATGAGCGGCAAATTGACAAAAGAGAGCGCAAATGGCTATTTGTAGAAAAACAAATTTCTCCTTTTTATGAAAACGTACAAGAATATAAACTGAAGGAATGTGGTTAATTAGTGTTTGTTAGAATAAGAAGTTAGACGCACAAATATCTCCATTGGAGTCGTAATAACTATATCATTGTCTGAGATTAGGATTAGGAAAGTGTCATGCACACAAAGATCTCAAGGTACGATATTAAACTACATTTACATGTCCCTCATTCCGTAATATATGAGGGACCAGATTTAGCTGAACAAAGGAAAGTAAATCCTTACTAAATAACAGTCTAATTTACTTACTACTCCATACATTTTGTTGGTCATTTCCATATTACAATATGACTTTATTATATAGTAAAAGTAACGGTTGGGTTTTAAACTTACCTCCAACAAAATATAAATCATCACTCATCACAAGTTTTTCCTAATATAGAAGTAAACTATTGTGGTAGGTATTTAGTAGTTGAAATAAAATCCCCTTTTAAAATGTTCCTCCCTTGCAAGGTAATAAAAGACAGTTTTCAGTTTATGATATAATAAAAAATATATATTAACATACCTTCTTTGAGAATGTAATACTCAACTTTAAACATAGGTACGTCTATTTAAAATTTAATATTTTCTATTAAAATATTTTGCAGATTTAAAAGATATTAAAAGTGAATTTAGTTAAACAATATTTTTAAATATAATTACGTGCAATAGTAAACCAACGATTGTAAACCATTAACTCAATAATTTGAACCAAAAAATACGATTCCATTCACTGTAGTAATTATTCTAAAAATGAAAGAAACAAATGACTGTAATACGTACGTATTTATTCAACAAGAATGTAAAAATAGCTACCACCATTAATTAAATATTATATCTACAATTTATTTTTTAAAAGATGTCCGATAAAGGTCTTCTGTATCATAAACGAATTAACAAGTTGGCATAAATTGATCTCGCGAAAAGGATGAATATAACACGCTTGTCTTTCAAAACTTCATATTGTTTGTACTAAATTACCACATCCATTTGAAAACGATGCTCGTTGTTCACAATACCGTTGTTGTAATGTAAGTTAATTTTTACGGCATTAACTTCATACATAGCCGTGCGTATAGCGTTATTTTCTCTCTTTTTAAATTTGAATGCCTTACTGTAACATATATTTTTATGTACAATAGTATCTTATGTACCCCCTTAAAAATTAAGTAAATGACACTACTGAATTTGTAAGAATGACCTGGGGTATTTTATTGTTATTTTTTCTGATAATATATAAAAGTCTAAGAATATTCGTAAAAACGCGATGATAAAATTCGAATCAGTAAGCGAATTATGAAATTATAAATGTTTGAAATTATTTGTGACGTCATAGTCCCGAGTTGATTATGCATGCCAAACAGTTAATTCTAGGGGTATATGCATTGTCTACATTAAGCATATATTTTCATTTATTTTTATTAACTCTTCTTTCCCATGTCCAATTAATTAGTAATGAATACAGAAATAAAGAAAAATGTTTAAAATAAATAAAATAATTAAAATAAATATTATTTGAAATCTATTTCATGAAACATTCTGACAATGTCATTAGGATGACAGTAGTGTTGAAGTGTTGTAATAGTTCTTATTTTAAATTCAAACAAAAATTTTACTATAATAACCGATTAGTAGGCTCGGAACGTTCCCAGGACTATGACGACAAGTTTACAATAATTAACCATTTTTTATTACAACGAAGTAAGACTTCTTCATTTTCTTTTTACTAAAATTCTAAATTTAACCTACGTTACTATATAATTATTAAAATTTACTATTTCTTTGCAATAGTAGAATACCCTATTCGAAAATGTCCTTGATGTAGGAAGATTTATAAGGCTATACTAAATGCATAGATGCCAGTTTTATTTAAAAAAGGTATCACCACTTCTGTAAAAAAAATAAGATTAATTATAATATAAGAAACGCCACAATACGGTTCTTTAATAAAACTCGCTCTTTGAAATTACATCTTTCTCTTGAAATTAGTAGATAATTTCTATTATAAAAGTTTTCTCCTTCAGGGTAGGGGTACTCGTAGTGCATAGGGTATTAAAGGTCTAAGCTTAAAGAGCATATCAAAATGAAATTAGTAGAGTTTATGAAGTATAAAGCTGGTAATAATAGCCAGAAGTTCGAAGAAAACATTAGCACACATTAGTAACCCGGAAAGGTGGATGGGTTGAGCAAATAAATATATCATCACGCTATACCGCGGCGCGCAGCCTAAATCCGGGAGGGCAAGGAACTGACTTGCAGTCATACCGCTGTTAACAAGATAAATATTTAAAATGATTTATGTTCACGGTTTTAGCGTAATTACATCATGAGCCAAAATGGCCTAACGTTCGAAATAACAGCTAAATAAAACCATTTTATGTTTTAATGTAATTGAAAATAGAATTGTGTAGTACAAATCCCTATAAATTTCAATTATGACGTCCTAGTGGAAAGGACAGTAATTTGAATGTTAATTTTAGTTAAAAATAAATTACTTTACTTTAAAAATATAGCTTCCGGTGAAAGAGGAAATGAAATGAAAACGTTTTACATTTAAAGGTCGAATTTAATAATGCAGCCTACTTTAACACATTATAAATAAATCTATATGACAAACTACATATATCTGCTCTAGTTTTGTCATTCTATAATTACTATAATTATTTATGTTTCTCAAAAGAAACATAGAGGAAGAAATATGTATGAACATATATAACAACATGGCAATTCGAAAAGTTAAATCTCTGCAAAAAAAAGTTTACAATTTATAGGCAACGGATAATCCCATTCGTTTATAATTTTTGCGAGATACAAAGTTTGCATATTGCAAATTTGGTAAAAATAAAAAAAATCTTTTATGTAACTAAGACATAACATAACCGAGTATTTAAAGTACAAAATAATGGAATATATTTATAAAATAAGCTTGAATATAAAATACTTTGAAAATAATTACTTCTTAAAAAAGATAAAACATGTGAATGTCATCAGTGGAGTACCACATCCGGTTAGATGACAATCACTAATTTTCATGTGTAATTATTATCGTATTTGCAAACTACGTACAACTATGAAATTTCATGTTCTTTTAAAAATTAAATTACCTTTAAAATAAAATATATAACAAACATTGGTAAAGTACTACTTCTTATTCAGTGATTTTTAACAAATATCAATGAAAATTAATTATTAAAAAAATCAAGTTTGATAGCAATATTTCAAGTTTTTCATTATGTAGAGTTTTGCATACACGTGTCCAATGAGAAATAAACACACAAACAAGTTTTTCATGATATTATGGAGTTTAAAATTTATTTCGCTACATAATTCTGGAAAAGTAAATTTTAATTTTATTACAAGTACAATAGTTCCTCTATTCTGTGTAGAGAGACGGTAAACATGAGTGGGTACCAACGACATTTGGTACGCGAGCCCCCAGCCAGAGCGTGCGAGCCGACGCGTATGATAAAGTTCTAGAGTCTAATACTGAGAGAATGGGCGGAAACTCGGAAAGCGATCGACAACATAGTTGTGGCGGGCGACGAAGCGGACTCTTGTGTAAACAAGAGAGGAGATAAGCGTAATTACCCGCGCAATGTTATGTCGGTTAAAACATTGTTAGAATGTTCTAGCAAATATTAGAGCAACTATATAAGCGACGTATTTGTTTAGAGTTAGTCCGTCAGAAGTACAGTTACATAGATAGTAAGAAGGAAGGAGTCAGTGAGTTGAGTAACACAGCAGTATCGTGGTGAGCGTATGCAGTTTGGTATCGAGTGCAGTACTCGGGAAGTTACTGGTATACTGGGATATCTATGGAAGTGAATACTCGGTAGTTTAGAGGAGTATTGGGAAGCTAGGTATACGGGGATAGGAACAGCGAGTGGAAGTGGATACTCGGCAGTGGTATTGAATTGTTGTGGCATACAGACAGTCGGTGATACTGTAGCTGTGGAAGTTAGAACAGTTAATCCGTCAGAAGGACAGTTAGTTAGTTACATAAATAGACAGTGAGATGAAAGGAGTGAATTCTTTTCGGACAGTTTAAAATACAGACGCTGTTAAGTCAGTTGAGTATGTAGACGTTGTGGAGGTCGGTAGGTGGAACAGTTTAATGTGATATAAATAAATAGTGACTTAAATAGTCGAAATAAATAAATGGTGTTAGGGTTTTACTTAATCATACTCTTAGTATAAATTAGTATGTAATATTTGTTTAATCGCCATTGTCATTATCTTTTAGTATTTATTTATCGTTTTAATAAACATCCATTTTAATTATTAATAATTATTTGATGTTAATACTTCACTCAAATAAATAAAACGTTACAATATGAATTCATAATTTCCAAACTCTGAGAATAACAGTTATAAAGATTTCATCATCATTGCTGCAAATCTAACGTTTATATTTTACATTCATATTAATTCCGATCAAAATCTATTTTTCGATACTAATCTATTCAGTAGGTTAAAGAAATTAGACTTGTCCTTTCTTATAACCTTCATATAATAAATGAATACGAAAGATAAAAATATTACTAAAAATAGTAGTAGTGATAGCATTTCTTTTTTGTGAAAAATAAAAGTTACGTAATGGAAGTTATCCTGGGTATAGTGCAGTTTAATATCGAGCAAGTTCGTAACATTGACAAAGTGACTGGTGACAAATGATACTTTATCGCACTTACCTGCACGTAAAATACAATGAATAGTAGAAGTTAGATTTGTATACTTGCATAGGAAATTGTACCACAATCGCATTGAAACGTGTTCAGCATTGCTATTCCCACATATTCTAAACGCGACCACAAACCTCCACCCATTTATATCCCGCATATCATTTAAATCCAATCCCATTAATGTTGTTTCAAGTTCAAATTCATTGAAAGTCAACATCAATATTATATCCATTTAACAAAATCCTTGAAAACTAGTGAGGCACCTGGTAAGCACCATAAGTTGTACAGATATATATATCATCATTACCAAAATCTGACAATTGAAAGTACCGGACTCCGTTATATAAACAAAAACGATAAAGGTGACTTTTACTTAAAATACGTACGTGTAAACAAATTTTGTCATTTAAAATATCCGGGATCAAGAGCAATAAAAAATTCTGAACGGAACAGACGCTTGGATCGACATAAAAGATGATGGTAACGACAACATTTGCAAGTTCCAACTTCCAACCACTCGTATTACGAATCGGCCTAGCTATACCAACGAAACTCTTCAATGTGCAAACTTAGCTTAAATTGAGATAAGATATCGTTAATTGGTGAAATTAAATCAACATTATATGCCTACGTTTCAGCTACAACTCTGTCATAATAGACCATTTCAGAAATTTAATGCGCCTGTGCCAAGTGTTAGATTACGATTAAAAGGTAGTGCCGTTTGTCCTAAATCCATCCTTGTTTATATGACAGTTCTGTCTGTTTCAGCTTTTTTTTTTTTGTTTTGTTGATTTCTTTGTTCAAATAATTATGATGGGTACTGGTCCACAAAATACTACCATTTGAAATGTTTTGTCTGGTTTGGAAAATAAAAAGTGACGTTAAGTATAGTAATACAATATTTTATAACTGATCGATAAATATACTTCACTTTTTCATTACTAAAATAAGTTTTTATTTGTATACTGTTACCCTTTACCAGTAAATGAAGCTATTGCTACATAAAAACCTTTATTATATTCAATGAATTCAGTCTACGAAAATATAGACAATACTTATAAAACAATAGATAAATAATATTTTATACAAAATCCTAGTAGTTATTATTTACAATATAACGCGGTTTTGGATGCGACGTAGATACCGAAAATAAACCTATTCAGCCAGCACAACATAATTTAAGGAAACCAACTGCTGGTCAGATCGTCGGATATATGAGTGTCATTAAAACTTGGTATATTAACATTTTTACTGCAGAAAATGCAGTTTCAGTGTTTTTTCCGTACTCGCAGATAAAAAAATAACATCTCAAAACATAACCCTAGTCCCTTATAATATAAATAACAAACACCATCCTATTCGTTTTTATTTAGCTCGAACCCTCATCAGTGACATCTTGAAATAAAAGAACATCAGCATTAGCATAACTCAGACATATCTCTTGTTCTAACCTTTAATTCAGCCCTTACTTCCGGGTGGCATTAAACAAATGCCTGTTTTACATTTACCCGCGATAAAGCAACGGTGCAAAGTTAGCTTGGGCCTACATTCAAGTGCCACCAACTCTAACGGAAGTATAGGCTTGTTCACCTAATTCACTCGCTTATTAGCATAAATTACCGCCCCGAATGAGGGCACTAAAGTTTAGTAATGAGCAGAGGAAATTGATTGGTGATAGAGAAATAAAAACCGATCTTATTGGAATGATAATGATTTAATTAAAATAAATGTATCAAATGGATTATTTGCATACACTGACAATTAAGATACGTTTGTGTTAATGATTCAACTCACATTCTCTTAACTATAATCATAATGGAAATAGACAAATTTAAATGTATTTTATTATAATCAAAACATTGAAATTCTGGGTTTTAGTTTCACAAATATTTTGTTGGATAACTAGTTTCGCTATAGTATTCGTATCATCAGATCTTTCTTAATATCATACATGCACACATGTTTAGATTATATGGAATAAATTTAAATGAGTTATGTCAATAAATGTTTTTCCAACATGGTTTTTGTTTTTTGATAAATAATTTTTTTAAAATTACTTAATTAATGGCCGTTTGCACAGATTCTACTTAACATTAAGTAGAACTTAAATTTTAAAAATGTATTGCACCGGATGCTAAGTTATACTTACTTCAAGCCACAGAATTCTGGGGTATACGTAACCTGTAAGAACGAGTTTGATAATGGAAGTGATTGATTACAACGATGATGAAATTGCTGCAATTGAAATAATTGAATATGGTGTACCGAGACAAATTTTTGAGAGAGGTGATTACTTTCATTCTCTTGACGATACATCGTTCTTTCGGCGCTTCAGAGTACAAAAACAATCAGTAGTGAGATTATTACATGATGTTGAACAGCTCTTAGAGATTCCCCATAACATATGTAAGTAGTATATTATTACATTTGTACATTGTGATACACAGCATTACATTGTGGACCACACAATAACTAACATAATATTTTCATTTTTGCAATCAATCAATATACCAATCAATCAATTACTAATGTGCTTGAGGTATTATGCAACAGGAAATCACTTCATGAATTACTTATTTCGCAGAAGACATACTTCTACAGTATGTAGAGTAATATCTTGCGTATTAGAAGCAATTGAATCTTTTTATAGAACTCATATACATTTTCCTCAAACCCGGGATGGAATTAAGAGGGTATAAGCACAATTTTTTAACAGTATTGCATTTCCGCGAATAATAGGTGCAATTGATTGCACACATGTTAAGATTCAGTCCCCCAGGTAATATATGTATAGAGTGATTACCAAAGTAATAGAATAGTATTATATTTGCTTGCAATTTTTAATTAGATCTAATTAATAACAAAGATAACATTATTGTGGCCCCATTTCGTTAATAATTATTCTGTATATCACTATAACATTATCTCTTTTTATAGGGGGCAATGCTGGTAAAGTTTATAGAAACCGAAAATCATATTTGTCTATAAATGTGCAAGCTGTTTGTACCTCCGATTTGAAAACAATAAATGTAGTTGCTTGATGGCCGGGATCAACCCATGATTCCACTATTTTTAACAATTCCAATTTACGGGCTGAATTTGAATTGAATAGATACCCAAGTATTCAATTAGGTGATGGATACAATTTGCGGTCTTATATTTTGACACCACTTCTAGAACGAACAACAAATAACCAACAGTTATATAATCAGGTTCACATACGAACCAGAAATGTAATAGAGCGATGTTTTGGAGTTTGGAAGCGACGATTTCCAGTATTAGCATATGGTCGTCGTTAAAAAGTAGAAACTCTTTTAACAATTATTGTAGCAACTGCTGTATTACACAATATAGCAACAGAAGCCGGCGAAGAAGAATCACCTCTGGATGAAGATATTAATGTTAATTTATTAGAAGAATTAATTAGAAACGGACAAATTCCAGTTATACCAGTGATTGGTCGAAGTGAACCAAGAATAGTAACAGGCATAAATATCAGACATCAAATAATAGAAAATTATTTTGGTAGATAACTTTTAAAATTTTATTTATATTGCCACGTGTGACAAAAAAAATCATTAAAGTGTGCCATGAAAAAAATTACATACCTGAATTTGAAATTAAATTTTTCAACTCTGACAATAATAATTACAATGAAAAATGTCGCCGATAGAAGATAGGTATAACGGGCATATCTAAACTTATAATTGGTGACATTTCTCATCGTTTAACATTATATTCGTCAATTCTGACATTTAATTTCAAATTCAGACACACGTATTTTTTTCATGGCGCACTTTCATGAAAGTTTTGAATCACTCGATATATTATATCCAAGTACAGTGTGTTCAAATAAAATCGTACCTCGGAGTATATATAATACTCAATTCAAAAGTCAAAATTGATCATGAAAAGTAATTTTAAGGAGAAAAGATAATAAAGAAGGACAGTCTATTGCCAATCACTATTTTCTAATTTATTTCCATTTCTAAAATAAGATTCAAGATGAATAGCTTTGATATCCGTAGATAACATTTTTGACAATATCTCGTGTCAAATTGACATTTAATTAAATAATAAATAGGTACTTTTAAATTGACATACGTTTCTTTGTTCATAGCCTACCTCAAGTTAGGATTTTTTTTGAACACATTGTATTATAAAGTATTAGCTATTAACATACCCAGGAATGTTATGAATATCATAACTGCCGCAGATGTCGGTTTGAAATCTACGGCTTGTTATGATTCATAATATCCGTGATTTGTTCAATAGTTTATCGGTTACAGAAAATGAAGACATTATTATTAAATATTATCTTATGAAATTCTTTTATTTAATGCTGCTTTCAGTATGCTATGATAAACAGAACAATTATTTTGACATATGTCAATATTACAAATATTCAAGTTATGTGCTTAGAATAAAGTAAACCTTGTTATAAACGTTCACGTGTTGTATGCACGAATTAGTGTTGACTCCACTCCTTGTACGGTGCATTTGCATTGAATTTACGAATCAAAGCTATAAAGTTATAAAAAGTTTTTTCTGCGATACTATCGCGAGAAACTTGCGAGATTTCTCGCTTCTCGCAGTTGTTATATCGATCTCGCCTCGAATTTTAAACTCCAATCTCGATCTCGTTTTCGTCTCGCATAATGCAATGAGACGAGACGAGATGCGAGAGTACTCTCGCCTCGTCGTGCATCACTAGATCTTACTACCCCGAAGAGTTATAAACGATACACTAACGTATTAATGGTTAGCATTATAATTTCATTTTATTTTATTTTCATTTTGGAGACTGTTGTTGACAAGTCTGTATTGTAATAATATTACCGTATACAGATACAGTTATTACTCAGTTACTAGCCTACTTTTGTACATGTAACCAAAGGTTTAATTTTCTGAAACCGGTAAAAATATTTATATTATAACAAACTATATATAATAAAAAAATACAATTATTTTTTTATTCCTGAAGAAAATAACTATTCTGTTAAACACTAACAAAAAAGATTCTCGACATATATATATAAAGTATTATAAAATATTTATGTTATGACAAAGTATGGATTATAATAAAAAAATAGAATTCTTTTTTATTCCTATAGAAAGTAACTATTCTGTTAAACACAAAGAAAAAAATTGAGTATATCTTTTTTAAATTATTAAAAAATCTTTCAGAACTCATAATACAGTAAGAATAATAAAACATTTTTAGTTTATATTCTATATTTTAATTAATACCCGACGTTTCGCCAACATATCGGTACTACTGCCTTCTTCAAGGAAAATACATAAATATATAAAAACAAAACATTAGCAACAAGTAACCATGGTAACAAAATTACAATATATTTAATATAGGAAGCCATGCTCGACTAAGCTCTATAATCCGTCGCAATGATTTATTTATATAGAGATTTATAAAACCAAGAATAACAATGTAAATCATTGCGACAGATTAGAACTTAGTCGAGCATGGCTTCCTATATTAAATATATTGTAATTTTGTTACCATGGTTACTTGTTGCTAATGTTTTGTTTTTATTTATTTATTTTCCGTGATGGAGGCAGCAGTATATGTTGCCGAAACGTCAGGTATTAATTAAAATACAGAACATAAACTAAAAAGGTTGTATTATTCTATCTATATGTTTTTTGCTCAATTATTGTAAAAGATTTTTCAGTGTTCGTTTTTTCATGGAAAGTTTAGTCTCTAAAATATATATATATATATATATATATATATATATATATATATATATATATATATATATATATATATATATATATATATATATATATATATATTTTTCAATTCAAATTCACCAGCTTTTCTTTATTGGCGAGCAGCTGTATCGGCCTTAAATGCTTCTAACTGAAGAGTTGCCAGTTCTATCTTAACGCTAGTAAGATCGGTGTAAGTTTTAGTTAAGTTGCTGGATTGCAGTACAACGGACGTGTCTTCTTCGTCTTTTAACCCATTGATTCAGGTCTTCGTTGTTTTCTTTCCGTTTTGTACAAATTTTCGATGCCAGTTTTATGATGGAGTGGTGCTCTCAAATGACCTGGCTTGTAGTCACCCTAATTTATTTGTGATTCTTTACTCTATTATTAAATTATTCATTAATAAATACAAATATTAATATTAGTACCATACTAAATTAATATGGTGTTGCACAATTTGCTCACAAGAATATATAGAATAGTGAGATCCAAAGAGGATTTTTTACTTTATTAAAATCTTACTTAGCTAATTTGTGTGCTTATCACAATTTTTTTACAGTTTTCGAACTATAGGCTCTTAAAATAGTAATTATCTACTTTAATTTTAGTTAGCTGTGGTTGTCTACTTAAACTTCTAGCATTGAATATTTTAAATAATTTTGTTCATTTTTATAATACATATTATAACAATTGCTCAAAATGCAAGCATTGCACCTTCGAAGCATATTTTGATAAATTTGTGCAAAAATGCCATGGTTTGTTTAAATTTCTTGTTCTCGGCCGTATATTAATACCATGTTTGCATAATCGCAAACAGTATGCTCTTTCATAATGCGCCTGCAATTCAATGCGTTTCCGGATATGAATTTATTAGTAAAAATTACTTAATCTATTTTGCAACCCCTATATGCCATGTAGGGGCACGTATTCATTAACACCTTGTAGAAAAATTTATACATATTTATATTAATCAAATTGTTGGAAAAACTTCGTTGTTTACGAATTGAATAAGATTCCAACAGGTTTAGGACAGAAATTTAAAACGAGAAAAAAGAAATGCAAAGAATAAACCATGGACGTGTTATTGTAACCTATAATTACTTGTTTTTTAATTTATTGTTTTACTGCCTGAAAATTGTAAAATAATTACTTTTTACAGTTACAAACATACACAAATCAGCTGCTTCCAAGCACTTTAAGCTCGCCCAAGTCAGGTGTTTGCTCGAGTATCGTTCATTTAGAATATTTACATTATTCTTTATAGCTTTTCCAATTTCAGTAGCTTCTAAAAAATCTAATATTGGTCCTTTAGTTCAGGATAACTTTTCCAATATGGAGATCTCGAGAACTATAAGAGATACGAAGTCGGTTAAATTAGACAAAAGTTGCCCCATTATGTTTCGTTATTTGAGAAATAATTCATAGGTTAGTATTTGAAAGGAGTAAATTGGTGACTGTGTGCAATTTAATGGTGGATGGAGTGAGGCTGAAGCAAGTGAATGAGTTTGTATTTAGGTAGCACGTCATGGGATGGTCGAATTGATAGAGAAATTGAAAGGAGGGTGAGTGCGGAGTGTAAGGTATTGGGTGCTCTGGGTACATTTGCTCGAAACGTAAACGTATCTAGACAAGCTCAGTTAAGTGTGTATGATGGAGTGCTAGTGTCTGCTTTGATGTATGGAAGCGAATGTTGGGCATGGACGGGAAAGCATAAAAAGAGAGTGACTGCCGTGAAAATGAGGTATTTACGTGGTGTATATGGATATGTAAGACGGGATCGCGTGAGGAATAATTTGGTGTATGAAGAATGTATGGTTAGGAAGAATGTTGTTAAGAGAGTAGGAATGAGCCAGTTGAGATGGTTTGGTCATGTATGGAGAATGAAAAGTGAACGACTTGTAGAGCGTATATATCTTGTTGAAATTGAGGGTGTTCGATTGCGTGGCCGTCCAGTGTGTAAGTGGATGGATGTGATTGACAAGGTGCTAAAAGAGAAAAGGTTTCCGAGTGGGAAGAGACGAATACCCTGTATGAATGCGATTATGAATGTGGCCGAGGCGAAAGAAGTGTGCTTAGACAGGAATGTGTGGCGAAGGATGATTGTTTCGTAACTTTTATTGTGATCAGGATGCGGTATTTCGCTACCGAAAATCGGTTACTTTAGTATGTTAAGAATGAGGAATATTTGTTGTATGATGTCAGGTTAGTAAGAATGTTGTTGGAAGAGAGAGTGATTATTTTTATGGTTAATATTATTATTATTATTATTATTATTGTTTCGGGTTTGTGCTAACCCACTAAGTGGGAAATGCGTGATTTTATGTATGTATGTACATATGTACTTTAAGGCACACAAATTTAGAAATTATTGTATTTTCGGTGTTTGAAACAAGTGAAGATAGACAAATTTCACATATGGTTCGAAAGCTAACAATATTGTCTTTTCAATAGTGTAACTTTCCAAAATGGCGTCCATATAAAAATTAAAACTTTGTCATCATAAATCGAAAATAATAGTGATAGAAAAATTGAGCATCGCCATTCGAAAGAACATAAAAAGTGGCTAAAATATGTGCAAATTAAAATCCAGTATTATTTCACATTTGGAAGATATTTGCAAAATTTACATTTTCGCCTATATCTAGTGACCCATGTATTTTTTCTCAAATAACAAAACACCATTAAAATAGTCTCCTAATGGGGAAACTTTTGTCTAATTTAACCGACTTCGTATCTCTTATAATTCTCGAGATCCTGATGTTGGAAAAGTTATTTTGGACATCCTGCATATTTCAATGTAATCAACAAACAAACCTTATGATCAGTTATGAATATTGCATCAAAACCAGCAATTTTTGAAGAGGAAAATTTAAGTTCACCAAATTTTTAATTTAAATTTAACATTTACATTTTGTTTCGAATTTGATTCGAATCCCATACGATCGTTCAATTTTTTGATATTTTTTATGTGTTGTTAAAAATTTAAAAATATATATTCCACCAATTTTATTTTCAAAATAATAGACCTTTTAATTTAACGGCTATCTCTTTCTGTCACTACAAATATTAAGTAAAATGGTGCCAAAAACTGCCAGTTGGACTGTTAAATGAAACGTCGAAAATATTTCAGTCACTAAAATACTTGTATCCACGGTGAAAATTTGCATTGTTAGACATTTAAGCTACAATAAAAGATTTTTACGAGTTTTTTTTGTCTTGTTTCGAGAAGTTTTTTAAAATTGCGTAAGTTACATTTTACGTCTAATATCTTTTAGAAACAAACGCCATGGATTTCTTGACAAGCGCGTAGCCATAACTACCGCCGATTGTTTTTACTATGCGCATATCTTCTATCTTTTTAAATTGAAAAGGTCCAATTTTATTAAGGAGTAGAATAATTATTAAAGATTTGGCGCAAAAGTTGTGACGTCCGGTCACTGTGGCATAAGAAGAAAGAACACGTAGGCTAAATATCATTGAAATAATAATATTTTCCTAAGAATATTTATTCAATATGCATCTTATTACTTCATTTATTATATTTAATGGAAATCAAAACGTTCTGATGAAGATTTTAAATAAATCGAAACGTTAGTGTTCTTCTAATAGTTTTGCTACAGCCTTGTCCTAATTCCGACTACATTTTCAACATGAACTGAAAAAAGTTACAGTTCAAATACAAAAACTACGGAGGCGTAGACTTGAACGGGCGAATTATTTATTGTATAAAAGAGTCGCTTGTGGAAGATTTTTCTCAAGTAATTAAAAACAAGCCGTATCTTGTTAATGAAATTAAAATTTTCATTATGCACTTTTCTCTTATATTTTGAAATGTCCTTGAAATATAATCTAGTGATGAGCTTCATAATATGAAAATGTGATAAAATAGATAAGAAACTTGCGACATTACAGTATATGCAGTAGATATAATATAGAATACGAGTATATAGAATACAGTATAAATGAATAAATTTGAAGAGCAAAATTATCATTCTTTATCTTCAACAAGTGTATATGTTACGGGAATATACCGGAAGATATGCAGAGCTGACAGTGTCAGAATTACACAATGTTTAGGTACTGTTTTTCTCAAGTACGTGAAATTGGTACATTCATTCCGGCAAGATCACACAAAATCAATCAGAAAATTTAGGACTCATTAATCCACTTCGCTCAGTGCTGGTTGTTGGCTCCCATCGGTGCTTAATATAACACCCCTAACTTTTCAGGGCCGGCAAGAACTACATAAACTGTGGTTTTAACTGGGAGAAGGTAGAGCTGGAAATTAATTGCACAGCCCTATGAATTTAAAAAAACAAGAGGAATTAATTTTGTTTTTGGGTAATTAATTAGTAATGAATGAGTATGACATTTTCTGATTGATTTCGTGTGATTGTGCCGGAATAGTTGTGCCAGCTTCAGGGACCTGTTTTGCTCACTATTTGGATATTTTTAACATGTAACTTTTCTAAACATGCTTTGATTTACCCAACCTAACTCACAGAACTCACGCCTGCAAAACCCGGGCCGTTATAATAGTTTTTGTTTGTTATTTTTGCAAGTGCAACTTTTTGCGTTAGGTTATATTATGTTAAGGTACGTTTAGAAAAATGTCCAAATATTGAGAAACACAGTAAGATAATATTAGGCAAGGCATTCGATACATATCTCGGTAGGTACATATGAACTTAGTAAATGTAATAATTAATAATAATAAACTTAGTTGAATAAACTACATATATGGGACAATGGATAAGAATTTCACGTATTCCTTGACAAGTTTTATTTGCATGATACATAGAGCTTATAGTATTATTTTCCGAGGCACTCAGCCAAATCAGTATTTTATGGTTAATGTTGTGTGTTATTATATTTTGCTTTATTATTAAATAAATAAAAGCATATTGTTATTTTACAAACAGAGACAATGAAAAAACACAAAAAAAATATACCAGAATAATGAAAGGTGAAAAGTCAGTTAAAAATAATTGAATTGCATTATTTTCAATTAAATTTGAATGGAATAAATAGTTTTTCAAGTATGTACTCTTTATCTCCGGTATCATTAATTTTAATTTGAATAATTATTTATTATCATAAAAAGTAAAATAAAACAAATTATAGCGATGGCTATTTGATTTTTCGCAGTTGACTGGTAGGCGGGCAGCGAGTGCTTTTAATACTCGATTCTCTTTGGTCGGTTTTAAAATTTCAATCATTTACAAGAGCATTTATTATCTGCATGAATAAATAGTACCTATATAATTCAGTATTTACAAAGCAAATATCGAATGTAGCGAATGGCGAAAACATAATTTCAATATCTGCTCTTGCTCTGCTAGTTTAGAAGTTGCGGATTCTAACTTGCTCGCGGCCGGCTGCAGAAACATTTATCAAACCATTTATATTACTTTCACATTATTACTTCCATTTCACTCGCTCCTAACGCAATCAATTACCAATACAGGACCGAATCCGACCATTTTATTCCATTCCCTGAAAGCGGTCCTAGAGTAATGTAATAATCTTTCAAAGAGGAATCAGCATTGTTAGTTTTTTTACTCAATTTGCCAAAAACAATCGCATAGTTTTTAAATTGGTTTTTACTGACTTTTACAGATTTAATTGCTCTACAACTAGAATTATGTAATTAATTTTTAATTATTGAGCAACTGGTTTGGTTAGAAAGCGAGAAGTAGTAGGATAAATCACAAAAAAAAAACCGATCATCCAAATGAGTTGTGTGAATTCACCTAAAATTAGAAGGAAATTAAATACCAAAATTCAGTTCAATTTTCTAAGATTCCATTGTATTAACTAAAGGGGCATAAATAATGAAATCTTTAGGTATAGCTGCCAACTTATCAGTATACTCTGTCTCATGGAAACCCAAAGAATGGCCATAAACCGCTTAAGCATCCGCATACTATAAAAATACAAAGGAACAGTTTAGTGCGATGTACCGTCCAACTCTGTACAAAGCAGTGACTGTATTCACAATATTATTTACGAGGGTTGGAAATTTGGATTTCTTGTTACCTCTGAGAGGCTATCCTTTGGGTTTTGTTGAGACAGAGTATATACGTATGCTCAGTCTTCTAGGTACATTTATAAACATTCGATATTTGAACCGTATAACAAATAATTATTCTAGTTTTGTTCCACTACTATAATCAGATATATTGGCTATATAGCTTGTCGTACGCTAGTTAGTATATTTTAATATTTAATTTAATGATACATTCACATTTCATATGAAAATTTACAATATTTAGTTTTCCATTAAGTTCTAACTAACATTTTTGCCGTCACCACTGATCACATTATTACACTAAAATTATAAATAAAATAGGTAAATAAGTAAATATACGAGTAACATCATCCGTTCGTGGAGTTGCCAATCTGGTGTCTTATTAGTATATTCCGGGAATAGAGATAGAACTGTACCACATAGTACAGATTCTTAAGCAGTAAGGCCCAGCAGGCTTTTATGGGCTGCGAAAATAGTATATAGATATTAAGAACGGTAAAGGCAGTTTACCGATCGATAACAATTGTTTTGTCTGAGATCGGTAATTCCTTAACGTTCGTGATGCATATAATATTTTTGGCATAATCGACGCACACAATTAAAAAAAAATAAGATTTGAAAATTATTTTGAGATATTAAAAAAAATATTTTGAAAGTAAGCTATGATCGTTGTTTTTGTTTACTTACCGTCTTGCCTCCTGAACGGTAAGTGATTCACATCACTTACCAGTTAGTAATTTGTAAATAAAACCTACTTACTGTCTTGGAAACCCTATCGGTAAACATTAAAAAAAAACGCGACCGTGCAAAAATTTATATAACGTTTTGGATTTAATAATAATTCTAAAAACCGTTATAATATATATTTTTTATTTTCTTTTCCACTAAATATTTTACATTGAAATACCTAACTAAATTAAATTTTGTTTGATGATTATAAATCGACTCCAGAATCACCCTTTGGAGTTGGAAAGAGAAAAAATCTGATGTGGCCAGCACATTACTTTCCGTCAGTTATTTGAGGCATTTACGAAAATTCTACCGGTATATATCGGTAAACAGCTGTTTATCAGGTTATAGCTACCGGAATCGATATTTTTGTTGTGAATTAGTCTTTGATCGGTTATACTTTTAGATAATAAATCTCGTAAATCTTCATTAAGTGTTAGACAGAGAGGATCTAGATTCAAATAGAAACATTATTGTTATTTATAAATGGGTAACTGATTTTTATTTTAGTAGAAAATATAAATAATTATAAACAGAATCATAAATTTATTTAAAGAATAAAATTCTCTAACCCAATATCAGAATTAGTTTTTCTCTTTTTATAATTTTAGCATTTTTGTTTTTTTTTTTTTTTTTTTTTTTGTTTCCTAAGTGCGTTGGGTTAGAAAAATAATAATTCAATACTTGTCGTGTATTTTGCAAGATTAGAACTAACGAACGCGATAGTCGTGAAATATAGCTGTATTTTTTGTTTGCAACAGATCCGTTTAAATAGCGTGAGTCACTTCATAGAACACTAAAGATTTCTAATATAGATACCAACTCTATTACTACAATCTATAAAACAGAATGAAACAACGATGTTAGTCATCAATTTAAGATTTAAAAGACTTTGTATTCGACTCAAGTTCGTCAAATTCATGACAATCATAGTTTAATTTTAGCAATAAAAAATTGCATAAATCAGATATATACATATAAGATCTTAGTCATTTATTATGAAAGTGAAGTGAAGGTTATATGAACGAAAATAACATATATACAAATATTTTTACAAAACCACATAATGATAAAAGTATTTATCAATTCTTGTTTTTTCCATAAAAAGAATACTCAGACACAATCTTTCCTTGTATATATCTATTTCTTTGCATTTTCTTGTAATGTATTCAATTTCTTTGCCTCAAATTAATCAAATGAAGTACAATGGAAAATTGTAGGCTATATTAGATATAGGTATTTTATGAAATTGTGAAAAGGATTTATTTATAATACGAGTATACACAACTGCGCAAACAGGGAACGCAAACAAATGAGGGACGCAACGATGCCCATAATATAATTTTAGTAGTTTTTTTTTTTTGTAATTTACGTATTTGATTTTTATTACCTACTTATTAAATGTGATATTTTCTGTATTTATTTACTTTTGTAATCTTGATAAAAAAATCTTGCCAAACATGAGTGAATCAAGGTAGCATTTTAAAGAAAAAGGAGTGCGCGGCATGAAAAGTTTGCGCATTTCTGCCCTATACTTTGCATAATTTTGCACAATATTTGTTATTGAACAATATTATTGATCATCTCACAGGCATATTCAACATTTTTTATACCATATATTTTGTCAATCAAAATATTTTTGTACAATACGTGAAGTATTGTTAACAGAAAAACTATTGAATTTAAAAAAAAATGCGAATGAACAGTATAGGAAGAGTATCAATATTATTGATCACCATTAGGTACTGCATATTGATAAAAATATTGATGTTTACTGATAGTGGTAATTATTTATACATACCTATAGCATGGTAGGCACGTAGCGTACAATTGTCAGTGTACATATTTCAGCTTGCAATACCTATTTTCGGAATCAATAAGATACATATGTACGTATACATGAATATGAGCTTTTTTTATTTAGCATTATTTTATTATTTGCCAACATTTTCAAGGTAATATGTTGATAAAGAGATTCCATTTCAAAATACTATGAATCAAGTAATAATTACATAATACAGGCAGAAGAACCAAAAGGCTTTGAATACTTACTGAAATAGATCACGCCGGGATATAATAATGTAACGCGAGAGTACCTACAACAATTTGGTCCGCGAGCCCCGACCGCCGCGTTAGAAGGACGACGTGAGGCGGGCGGTTAGATAAACAAGTGGGGATAAGCATAATTACCCGCGTATTGTTATATAGTTCGAGAAGGTATTAAGAGCAACTATATAAGCGACGTAAATGTGTGCGAATTCATACATTCATATTACATAAATAGACAGTTAGACATTCACAAAGAGTGTTAGTCCGTCAGAAGGACATTTATATAGTCAGTAAGAAGTAAGGTGTTAGTGAGTTTGAGAAGCACAGCAATAACGGAGTGAGCGTAAGCAGTTTGGTGTGGAGTGGAATAGTCAGGAAGATACTGGTATACTGGGATAGTTGTGAAAGTGAATACTCGGTAGTATTGAAGAGTATTGGGAAGCTAGGTATAGGAGGACAGTAACGGCGGGTGGAAGTGAATACTCGGCAGTGGTGTTGAAAAGCTGTGGCATAAGGACAGTCGGTGATACTGACGCTGTGGAAGGAGAAAGTTAGTTACATACATAAACAAACAGCGAGGTGAAAGGTGTGAATTCTGTCCGAGCAGTTGAATATACAGACGCTGTTGTCAGATGAGTATATAGACGCTGTGGAGGTCGGTTGGTCGGACAGTTGAAAGTGAAGTGACATAAATAGTGGAAATAAATAATCAGTAATATCGTGTAAATAAATAGTCCTGTTAATTTTTTAAAGTAATAAATAGTGTTTAGTTAATTATATTCGTAGTCTTAAAATAGTATTTAATAATTGTTTAATATTAGTGAACGTCATTGTTATTATCTTTTTAATATTGACTTATAGTCTTAATAAACATTTATTTTAATTAATAATAATTGTCTAATATTTACACTTCATCCAAATAAATAATAAACGTTACAATAATATTGAGCGATTTCTCACAAAAATCGAACAAGTCCATTTAATAAAGTTTGTCGGTTCTGGCACTATATCGTTCGATTTCGGTCAAATCACATTATGAGTAACAAGCTTTCGGCATAAAAAGCACGAAGTATAAAGTTAGTAATTTTATAACAACCAAATTAGTCCGCGCCGATTTCAAACAAGAACGAAACAAGCTCAGTATGTTTTTGACAAGATCCAAAGAAGTCTGCTTGGCAGCATTAGTGTTATTTTTTTAAAAAAAGTCATGTACTTTTTCGTTTTTACAATATTATACCATAAAGTAAAATTTCCAATAAAAAACACAATATTTTTTTTATTTTTGGAAAATTGATAGATTCACAAAATAATATTTTAAACTTATCGTCTCATGTATGGTTTTTAAAAATAATCCATCAATTGAAAATAGAAATTGTCAAAAATTTGCACATTTTATTAACTGTTTGTTAGCAAGCAACGCATTATGTAATCCAGTAACAATACATGTTTTCAGGATTTGTCTAGTAGTGTTTGTGCCATTTAACAATAATCTAGAAAATATATACTTTCTACTCGGTTGCATATAAAAAATTGTTATTTAATATACATTTGAAGTATGAATAGATTGCACGGTAGATTAAATGGTTGAACAATTTTAGAATTGAGAAATGTATAAACTTTTTCGTAAAATATTAACAAACGGCTACAAAAACTTTTAGGTTAGTAAAAGCAATTTATGATGAACATAATAACATGCCCAAAAATAGTCACACAATAATGGACCACTGGACCGAGTCCTTCGAGTTAATGTTACTCCAAAGCCTGTACTAAATGACGTAATTATCAGAAAAAAGCAATATTTTAATATTATAAATAAAATCTCCCGTGTTAATAATTCACTATATACATTGTACACTAAAAATCGAATGTACTAGAAAATAAGAAATGCACAATATACGAGTATATTTACACCAATATGAGCACATAATACGTAAATAAAATATACCAACAAATGTGTTTTTGTAAACATTTAATAATTATTTGGATAACAAGATTCACTGCAGCGGCGTTTCATAGACAAGGGGAATTTAGCCCAATGTAGTTCAATTACGATCAATAATAAGGTGCATTTGCCTAGTTAATTGACAAATTGGTAAATGTTATTTCACATTCACACATTTACTAAATTTGTGTTCATATCTCTTATACATTAGATTTACGATTCGACGAGGATTCCAATCAAATACATGCACAAGTAATCTAGGACATATACGGTTTTAATTAGCATATTATGTAACAATTTTGGGTTTTAGTCGAGCGGAGCGCATGTATAAAAAACAAGTACCTATCTAAAAGAGTTTATAAATCAATTCTCACACTATACTTTTTTACTTATTTCGCGTTCACAAAGTGAATTTTGTACAACTGTATATAGGAATTTTTAAATTGTAAAGTAGATATCTTATTCTAAGTGTCAAATACGTCTTTCATATTAGTTGTCATTACCTGTCATTGCAATAAGATTTTTTTATAGTAAAATGTCAAAATAAATTAAATTTCAAATGTTTAATTGAACCTGTCAATGTTACCAACCTTGATATTTAATATATCTTTCAATAATAATTTTGAAATAAAAGTAAATTACAGCAAAATAAGAAAAGTAGTATGAAAAACACGTATTACAATAACAGTCATTACAACATTTGTCTTTCAATAGACTATTCTATGACTGCAAACTAACACAACAGAAAAACGGAAATACATTTTTAGGTTACAAATTTTTTCAGAATAGCAGCTGTCAACTAACTTCTATCCGAGTTTAATGAATATCAGATGTTAGTGGTTGCTAGATTCACCCAGTGTCCAATACCATCGAGGCCACAGATTTTCAAGTAGTTTAATATGTTATTCATTCAGCACCATAGAAACCAATACGTTAAGTTATAACGGTAGTAGAAAAAGTAAACAATACGCTAGGAATAATATTAATATATACTGTAGTCCGTAATATTAATGCATAGAAAATATTTATGCCAGTAAAATAGCAATACGGAACATTCAAAACATAGAAATTAAAATTTGTGAACTAAAACAAGAAACTAAAAATAAAATTTATCTATAAATGTTTATGGATCTTGCAGTTGTAGACGTTACAGATATGCAATAACTTTCACTCATTTCTTTGTCAGTTTTTGATAATGTTTGCAAGTATGAAATAATAATCTACAAGTTTTTTCCTCCATTCTGATATCTTGTGTATCCTTGTGTCCGGTGGGCAGCATTAGCATAGCACGCTCTGGTAATTCGCTGACAATAGCTTCCTGCGAGTGCGAGTAGCTGTGGATACGCTGGCTGATCACGCCATGTCGAGCTGAGCCAAGCCGAGTCGAGCGGTTCATGCACCTGCACTTACACCACGCCATAAAGTCACAGAGCTGAAGTAGAGTACGACAGGGATGCGTAGACCGCCGCAGCCGCAGCCGTAGTCGCTTGTGGGAATAAAGATAGTGGGTGAGACATAGGGGAATTACTCCATAATAAGGTGTGGGAGAATGGGACATTTAATTTTGTGAAGTAGATATGAGGGGACATTAAATACTCAAGTGTCAGTTGTTTATTAATGAAATTTATTATTCAGGGATATAAACTGTAAAAACCTATACTTTTTGAAATTTCATTTTTTTTTTATTTAATTCGTTATTAAGACACTGAGAATTCGTCATTTAATTAATAAAAATCATCATCAAAAAAGTAATTTATCACACAATTTGATATATAGGTTGACACTGAAAAATAGGCCACTCAAAATAACTTTTTTTATTTATAATTATTTTTTAATTCACTTTATATATTTGTAAACTATAAGGCTTAGGGCTCACAAATCATGGTTTTTCGCATGATGCTAGGGCTTCCGAATTAACCGGAAATGACAGTATCTTTCATATTTCAAATGGAATACCCTATATATTTTTATATATTCAGAATCTACGTAAAATTGCGAATTTAACGAAATCATTCAAGTGGATTTTTATTGAAAAAATAAATTACAAAAACGTAACAGAAAATTATGAATAACCTTGCAAGCCGATGTGAGGTAGGCTGTGTAAACAAATTGATCATGATAATAATAATAACAACAATGGCAATACGATGGAAATATGGGGAGAATTAATTATTAGTATTATTAAGAAAATATTTGAAAAACAGATATTCCAGATGTATACCTTCCAAAGTATTACAGGAAAATATAAGGTATTTAATGCGAAATATTAAAAATGAGATATTTTTCAAAATTTTAGTGTGATAAAAATCTCATGATAATGTAACTAGTTACTTTGCAAAAAAACATAATATATACCGTGAGTTTCAGCTAAGATGCAACATATTATTGTATTGTAAGGTTTTTATTTATTTGGGTGAAGTGACTTATTACTAATTAAAATAGATATTTATTAAAGCGATAAATAAATATTAAAAGATAACAAAAATGACTATTACTACGGTTAAATATTAACTACTAATTTAAGACTAAGAATATAATTAATTACTTAAACACTAAGATTATTTATTTATTTAAACAATTAATACGTTTATTTAACTAACTGTTCGTTCATTTCATTACGTGTTCCAATCTTAGACTGCCGGTCTGTTGCAGTCTCTTGTAGACTGTTTACGCGATAATTATAGCACTATTTATTTTACTATTTATTTATATCACCAATGCCGAGTATCTACTCCAACTCGCTGTTACTGTCCCGTATACTATGGCTCCTCAATATTCGTCAACGTTACCGAGTATTCAATTCCACAGCTATCCCAATATACCAGTAACTTACCGAGTACTCCACTCGACACTATACTGCTTACGCTTTCCACGATACTGCTATTCAACTAAACTTAACTTCTACAACTAACAAAACTCCACAGCCTCTGTATACTCAACCCCACATCACATAACTAATGTTATGTGATCAGGGACTTAAATGAACAAACTGTCGGACTTCACTAATGGAACTCAATACGTCAACTCAACTCAGCTGACTATGTAACTATGTACCTATGTAACTAACTAATTATATTCGCAAGTGACAGATAAACTAAAAACTATTCTATTTGTGTATGTGAACAGTTATGTTTAAGAGAGTTTATTATGTTGTTATATACAATGAAAGTGAAATTAAAGGAAGTTTTGTGTTATTTAAAAGCAACGGCTGAGTCCCGAAACTATATTGAGGGAGAAGAAATTATTGAATCCGGACAAATAATTACATGTAGAAAATATTCGTTGAAGGAGATGAAAATATAATATTTTTGCTTTGTGAACACTTTTAACAACTTTTAAAGTAGAATTACTCAAATTGGCGTTTACATGTTAAATCAACATCTGCCATACTACATGCCGGCGTCATTTTTAAGAGCTTCATGAGTTGGCCGCTAGTTGGCGAGCAATTTTCTTGAATCGCGAATAGCTGCCTATTACCTTCTGGAAAAGTCTGGAACATTCCATCGAATACAAAAAGTTCAGGCGACCGGAAGTAATTAAACACGTCTAGACACGTTTGTTTACGTCGCCCGGTTGCTGGCGCGATTACATCATCGCTAAACATAGACGCTTGCTCAGCGCAGCGGCGGTGCTCACACGTTACAGTATTACTATGGTTACTAGTTACACATACTGTATCGTTCCAGATAAAATGCAACATAGGTTGTCAAAATATTCAATGTCACATGAATTTGAATTTGTTAAAAGAATTTACTAAAGAAGAAAAAAATCGAATGGTTGCTTGATACAATGCTTGCTAAAGTTTAAGATATGTTTCGGAATTTATGTATATCCTGAACGACCTAGACCCATATCCTTCTTCAATTTCCAGAATATTTACAAAATTTAAAAGTGATGGGTTTAAATAAGAATCATACGAAAATAGCAAGAAAAAAAACTGCGTGAAATGAAGAAAATAAAAATAATTTACTACATGCAATAGAAGAAAATAAGGTACATATACGAAATTATACAAATCATTGTTCCATAATTCACACTTTGTAAGCAGAGAAGATAAACAGCCCATATTTAATTTTCTAATATTAGTAGAGCATGTTATTACTTTATAAAATGACATTATGTCATATATTTTTACTTAAGAACATAATGAAAATTGCAGATTTATAGATCATAATGACAAGTATATCATTTCCTTTGTAGCAATCGTAATAATGCAGTATTTGTATTTAAAAGTTAATTATATGAGATTGAGCCCCACGCGAGAGGATGTGTCCCGCCCATGTCTGATTCACCTCGGCCTTATTTAAAATAAAATAAAGCGATCGTTAGCATGAGTCACTGTGGTGTAATGCATACAAAAGCTCCGCGATCTCATAGACCAAGAAATAAAAACACATTCCTATAAATCCCTCTCTGCTTCAACCTATTACCTCATCCAATAAAATCCTTCAAACGTCCCAGATTACAAACCCAATAACCCAAACCAACATCTTTTTCCACGTAATTAAGAAAAAGAAAGATTTTAGTAAAACGATTTATCATGAAAATTTGCTCAAATCAATTGGAATAATTTGATTTCATATTAAGTGAAAATAAATATCACGCATTAAACTCGCTAATGGAGTGTAGTAGTCTAATTCACGGAAAGTTCTGTACTGACAATTTATTTGTACCGTTAAGTGTTTATCAGACGTTATTGCACAACCAGGTATACAAATTTTAAATATTAATATATCTGATTAGAGCCACAAATGGTAGCTTAATGCACGTATTTCATACAAAATTAAATATTCTTGATACATAAATAATCAGATAATATTCAACAAGTGTTTTGGCATGAACCTTGCAACTATATATTCAACAACCATTCTGTACGTAATAGCCAAATAAACGAGCAATTAAATCAAATATATCACGTTTGCTTTTGGTTCATATTCATAAGAATTACAAATTTTTCTCTTATTATTCATAGGCCGTATTTTGCACTTTCAAAAGTAAACAGTAACCTGTGAAGTAACAAATAATATATAAAATAGAAAAGTATGTTATTGCCGGAAAGGTAAAGAAAAGATAGCGGTTTACAATTTTACAATCAATTACATTCTAATGGTTACCAGATTAATTGTAAATAACTGGTGGCTTACTATTGAATTATATTATAGTCGGATAATTCTGTAACTCTGCCTGGTAAGACAGCTTAAGATATTCGATCTGCATATGATCAATAGACAATAGAACAATTTAATTATTTAAATTATTATGCAAAGTTGTCACGTTACTTAATTGATGTGATTTGCAACTCCGATTACCGCAAACTGGCAGTAAGTAAATAAAAATGAATACCTACATTGTCTACATCTACTTGTACTCGATCAGACTGAACCTAGCAGCCGATTCGATTTACAGCAAGTGTTGCGCAGCACTGGCAGTGAGTGTACTACGGACATCAAAAGTGTTGTCAATTTATGAAAAACAAGAAAATAATAAAATATTCTTATTTTTTTGTCTGTACCGTATATATTATAAAAAAATAAATTCATATACAAATAATTGATATAAAATAATACACTTATTTTGATTTTGGGTAGACAACACAATTGTACTGATTTATTTATATAAGTTTTGAGAACAGGTTATGAATGTTTCGCACTGATAAATGACAACATTTTGGTAACATTATTAACAGAATAATAGTAATCCCGATAAAATCATACTTTGTGGGGTGAACGCTGTTCACCCTGAACATTATAAAGATCAACCGAAAAATTTAATCAGGGGATTAGGGGTATATCTCATGATTTAAATATCAGGAAATCACTATTTTCCAAGTTTCACGCAATTTTTATATTATACACCCTGAACATTACAAAGTACAAATGAAAAATTTATTCAGAGGATTAGGGGTAGTTCTTTGATTTAAATATTACTAAATCATTATTTTCGAAGTTTCTCGCAATTTTAACATTATTAACAGGATAATAGTAATCCCGATAAAATCATACTTTGCGAGAAACTTGGAAAATAGTGATTTCCTGATATTTAAATCAAGAGATCTACCCCTAATCCGCTGAATAAATTTTTCATTTGTACGTTATAATGTTTAGGGTGTATCTACTGTTCACCCTACAAAGTATGGTTTTGTCAGGATTTTTATTACCCTGAAAATAATATAAAAATTGCGAGAAACTTGGAAAATAGTGATTTCCTGATATTTAAATCAAGAGATCGGACCCTACTCCCCTGAATAAATTTTTCATTTGTACTTTATAAGATTCAGGGTGTATCTACTGTTCACCTTACAAAGTATGGTTTTGTCAGGATTTTTATTATCCTGAAAATAATATAAAATTTGCGAGAAACTTGGAAAATAGTGATTTCCTGATATTTAAATCAAGAGATCTACCACTAATCCCCTGAATAAATTTTTCATTTGTACTTTATAATGTTCAGGGTGTATCTACTGTTCACCCTACAAAGTATGGTTTTGTCAGGATTTTCATTATCCTGAAAATAATATAAAATTTGCGAGAAACTTGGAAATAATGATTTCCTAATATTTAAATCAAGAGATCGGACACTACTCCCCTGAATAAATTTTTCATTTGTACTTTATAAGATTCAGGGTGTATCTACTGTTCACCTTACAAAGTATGGTTTCGTCAGGATTTTTATTATCCTGAAAATAATATAAAAATTGCGAGAAACTTGGAAAATAGTGATTTCCTGATATTTAAATCAAGAGATCTACCCCTAATCCCCTGAATAAAATTTTCATATGTACTTTATAATGTTCAGGGTGTATCTACTGTTCACCCTACAAAGTATGGTTTTTTCAGGATTTTTATTATCCTGAAAATAATATAAAAATTGCGAGAAACTTGGAAAATAGTGATTTCCTGATATTTAAATCAAGAGATCTACCCCTAATCCCCTGAATAAATTTTTCATTTGTACTTTATAATGTTCAGGGTGTATCTACTGTTCACCCTACAAAGTATGGTTTTGTCAGGATTTTTATTATCCTGAAAATAATATAAAAATTGCGAGAAACTTGGAAAATAGTTATTTCCTGATATTTAAATCAAGAGATCGGACCCTACTCCCCTGAATAAATTTTTCATTTGTACTTTATAAGATTCAGGGTGTATCTACTGTTCACCTTACAAAGTATGGTTTTGTCAGGATTTTTATTATCCTGAAAATAATATAAAATTTGCGAGAAACTTGGAAAATAGTGATTTCCTGATATTTAAATCAAGAGATCTACCCCTAATCCCCTGAATAAATTTTTCATTTGTACTTTATAATGTTCAGGGTGTATCTACTGTTCACCCTACAAAGTATGGTTTTGTCAGGATTTTTATTATCCTGAGATTATAATTCATGAGTCACGTGACATGTTTTCCTCCAATCAACATTCAGATTCTCCCTAGCTACATGTCTATCACAGCGATGATAAAAAACAAAGAAATTATCACCTTATTTATATTCGTTACTAAGGGGTTTGTTTTCTTTATTTGACATTGACAGTTAATTTTGAGTATAAAAATGTGCGATAATCGTTGGATTGATATCAACAACGATGAAAATAATAAGGCAATTGTCAAATTAACCATGTTGTAATACAATATATTAAAAGTTAGGTTAGCAGCACACACAAAAATTCATTATATTCTCTCATTAAATATAAGCTCGTGATATGATTAATAATCGAAGATATTGCTCGTGAAACCGAAGCAGCATATTTCACTCGTCCTTCGGACTCGTGAAATCTGCAACTCGGTTTCACTTGAGAATATCATCGATGATAATCATATCACTTGTTATATTACGTATGAAAATAATATAAAAATTGCGAGAAACTTGGAAAATAATGATTTTGTAATATTTAAATCAAAAGAACTACCCCTAATCCCCTGAATAAATTTTTTATTTGTATTTATAATGTTCAGGGTGTATGTACTGTTCACGGTGCAAAGTATGATTTTATCAGGATTACTATTATCCTGAACATAATAAAATTTCCGGAAACTTAGAAATTAAAAAATAACAAAATAGCGAGATCGAACCCAGGTCACCAAAATGTTGTCATTTATCAGTGCAAAGCATTCATAACCTGTTCTCAAAACTTATATAAATAAATCAGTACAATTGTGTTGTCTACCCAAAATCAAAATAAATGTATTATTTTATATCAATTATTGGTATATGAATTTATTTTTTTATAATATATACGGTACAGACAAAAAATACGAATATTTTATTATTTTCTTGTTTTTCATAAATCGACAACACTTTTGATGTCCCTAGTACACTCACTGCCAGTGATAACGCAACACTTGCTGTAAATCGAATCGGCTGCTAGGTTCAGTCTGATTCGTACTCGTATATCCTATAATTTAAATTGGGAATACGTGAGTACATTTAAGTTCTCAGTAATTTTTTAACATAAATTATTTTACATTACAAATTAGCCCAAAATAAATGGCGGCTAGGTATCGTAACTTCGTAACTTTTACTTTTTTAATTGGTATTTTTTATAGCAATGAATAATTTTAGTTTAATGAAGATTATTTAAACATTTAAAATAAGGAATAGATTAATTTAATTTAGCGTTATGAATTTGAAATTTTTAACGTTACAAAAATATGGTGCATGTAGCTGTAAATCATTTCAATTGTTTAGTTTTACTAGCACATATTTTGAAAAGTTTAACCCGCGGCAGTGTGCTGGAAAATAATTACGTAGACAGTGTGGTGGGTTATGACATACCCCAAAATGAATATAAGGTCTGTTGTGTAAGAGAATCATATTACTTTAAATATTTTCATGTCAATGTTATTTGAAGCTACTGGAACGTACATGGCACTGGCATGCGTAGTTCAAAAGTTATACATCAATTAAGTAGTCGTGGGGTATTTTATAACCCACCACACCGTCCGAGGGTTCAAATACGTGAAAAATAATGGATGAGGCTATTTTCAGATGTAGTATGAATTATTAAACAAACAAAGAATCTGACTTTATTTAACATAATTTTAAATATTCATTATCAGAAAATAAATAGGCAAATTAATAATGTATCACTAACATTTAAATTTTATGTATTCCTTAAAATGACCCGGGTCTATTCTCTAGCGTTATGAATGAAACACATGTAAATAAACGCATGTAATAATTAGTGTACAGATATACATACAAATGTAGATTGTACTCGTATATACCCATACATATATGTACGAAACGTTTTACAAGATTGAGTAAATAAATCGGGAAAACCATCAGAAAAAAAATTATATAAAAATGGTAGACGATTTAATGGGGCATTTAACGCTGAATTCGTTTTATTCGTTTCTATAATATGAATAGATCGAATGTTTTGTCGTTAGTGTTGCCGCGAGTTCTCGTATATTCGAGATCTCGTCTCGAATTTCTTGAATTTTCGAGACGAGATTGACCTTATACTCGTCTCGATATTTCGAGACGAGACGAGAGGAATGCCTTCGAAATTTCCTCGAGACGAGATTAGAAATCCGAGATCTCGATTGTCCGTGTTTTTATCTTATATTAAATCTATCTAATTAAAATATGTAAAATATTAATTACTTTAATTGCCCCTTCATTTACACTCATATTTATTTATTCATGTTAGATTTATTGGGTTTTAGTTTCGATTTTAGTAAAACGAAAATTAACAAAAGTGATACCTATGGTATACTCTTCCCGCTCGCACTATACGAATATACTCATATAACCATTATTAGAGGTGATGCCAAATGTCATGAGCTATGAAATGCGCAGATCAAGAAGAGAGACAGCTAGAGAAAGGTCAGGTAATAGGAGAGAGAGAAAGAGAAAGAAAGAGTTTGGATTTCTGTGCAACAGCTCATGACGTTTGGAACGGACTATATCCATATTTGCGTAAAAAGCAGATTGACACACCCAGAAACGGGTAAAGCCATGATATTATTGAGTATTTTGTACCTACCATTTTAACACCAGTAAATGTTTTAATCAGTGCTGGTTTGTTATATCCATGTTGCTTGTAATGTTAATTTATTTACTATTGCTAATTAAAAATTCGAGATATTCGAGACCCTCAAGTCGAGATCAAGAGAAGACCAGAAAAAATATGACGAGACGAGATGCAGAGAAATCTCGTCTCAAATTTTCGAGACGAGACGAGAGTGGATTGTTTCTCGCTGTTTTTCGTCTCGCGGCATCACTACTTGTCGTGCAATTAAGTACACGAAAATATATTCGATTTAATAAAAGAGGGAAATCAATGTAATTGGTAACAATTTTAAAAAGAATTGATAAACCAAAAAATATCCTTCTTTTACCCAAACTTATTAAATTTGGTATATAATAATCGAGTCCTCAAATATTTAATAAACTTTTCTTGTATTCTCTCTATTGTTGGTAATTCTAACTGTGAACGTACCAACGATTTGCGAATAGTAATCAAAAAAAGAATCCGACTTTATTGAACATACCTTATCATAACCTAGCCTAAAGTCTTGGATAATTTTTAAATAATTTTAAATATTCATTATCAGAAAATAAATAGATAAATTAATAATGCCCGAATGTATCGCTAACATTTAAATTTTAAGTATTCCTTAAAATGACCCGTGCCTATTCTGTAACCAAATTAGTTAATTTTTAGTAACTGGTTAAATTAAAATTATTATCAAATAGATATAGATTTGACAAATAATATTTCAGTATTTTTGTTACGATAGCGTCAGCGTAGGTACTTGATAGCTGAATTTTTTTACTGACTTAATACTTAACAACCGAGGTACAGAATAGGACCGGATATCGTATTGAAATAAAATGTCAAATGAGAAATGAAATATTGCTGTCAATATTTCGATTTACAGTTTTTAAGCGTATGTCTCTATTCACAAATATCCCATAAAAAATTCATTATCGCCCTGCTCGTACCTATGTTGCCGACTGCACTAATATTATACTTTAACACAAAGAGCACTAATTCAGATCCATTATTTTTTTTTTCTAATGCAAAACTACGCTTAAATTTTGTGTAATAGGATGCACATTACATTCAGGAATAGTATTACCAACAGCCATTTTATTTTAAATATGCACTGAATACTGAACAAACAAAACTATCAGAAAAAATTCTAATATTTCTAAATTTTATGTCTATATTTCAATGTGTGTCTTTTTTATTAAATGCGTATTTGAAATAGCTAAATGGCTGTTGGTAACACGAGGCACCAGTATAATATTTTAAATGACCAGATATATTTCCAAAAATACTGTTCCTAAAAATATAAAATGCTTTCATACTTCATAAAAATATGTGAATATTTTCAGATATCTACTGATACGAGTATCAGCTTTTCATAGATAATAATATATTATCTCCCCTGAACTGTATGATTACAGTTTTTAAAATAGATACCAGTAGCTATGATATTGCATATTTGTAGTAAACTTTAAAAATTACAAGTACGAAATAGTACGAATACATTTCAAATACATACATATTATCAACTGTTTTATACAGTTATTAATGTAACAATATAACTGCGAACCATTCAATTATTTACTGTAGATACTATACCAGGGTGATTTCATAGCTCAGTTAGTAGAGCATCCTACTAGCTGTCCTGGGTTCAAATCCTGGTGAAGTTCAGGAATAATTCTCAAAAATCTTTCTTCGTAGATTTCAGAATCCACTGCCATCTACGATCAGTCACCAAATGCTGTATATCTGATACTTTTCTTCCATATACGTAAGAAATAAACAATTTGTCGTTGATCATTGCCAAATGTGTTTTTGTTGGATTGAAGTACGTTAAGTTTTTAAGGAATCTTGGCCGGACCACTCTCTCTGTCACGGTGAATCAAAGACGATAGAAACAGCTTGTTACTGCTACACAGTTCTTACACCGAACTAACTTTCTAAAATGCGTGAAATTTTTACTCATTCTTTGTTCGATGCTTCCTTACTTTATTTGTTCAGAGTTCACCTTAAATTAACAATTAAGAAAATAAGAAGTATTAATTATTATGGTCATTTACCGAAGTTTTAGAATAAAAGCATTAAAATCAGATTGATACATTCAGAAACAATTTATAAAAATATGTTCTTTCTTTAAATATTTCTAAATAAAATATAAATATTACATCTACTTTAAAATAAAAACATATTACATATTTGATTCAGTAAAAAAAATAGTCAAGAATCATTGTACCTATATGTATGTTACACTCTATATATCCGAATTCGGAAATTGTCCAAAAAATTTACTTAGAACTAGTTTTGAACTCCTGAAAATTTTCCATTTCAACGGATATCGCTAAACCAGAATTAAACAATTGGGGATTCCACCATTTTTTAAATATAATTTCATCTGAAAATCCGGTGAAAAAATCCTATTAATAAGCGAGTTATAGTCCTCCGAAATTTGAAAATATAGATGTGACGTCAAGAATATAAGTTTTTATATCAAACTATTTTCTTCGTGGACCTAAATGTTCTTGAAATATATGCTATTTCTAAATTATATTTATAAAAAATAAATGAATTTTATTATACTGTACAAGTCTACATGATTTATAATTGGAAATGTATTTAAATTATTAAGTTTAATGCAAAATATTTATATTCAAATAAAAACTGTTTGAGAATTGCAAAACTGGAGTGATAGCCACGCCGCCGCTATTTTAATATCTACTACCATACGCTTTGCCCCTAACTGGGTATTCGTTATATATAAAATAATATATATATATATATATATATATATATATATATATATATATATATATATATATATATATATATATATATATATATATGAACATCTGCTATTGTCCCTAATATTCGATATAGGAGCACAGATAAAAAACGGTCAGTAAGCGAAAAAGAAAAACACCCACAATTCATGTGGATTTATCTACTTACAAAACTGATATTTATTTGTAATTTTCTAAACAAACCATAACGTAACCTAACCTAACCTAACCATTACTAATATTGTTCAATTCTGATTAAGCAATATCCGTTTAAGTGGAAAAATTTGGATTGGGAATTTTCAGGTGTTCAAAACTAGTTCTGAGCAAATTTTTCGGCCATTCCTCGAATTTAAGTACAGAGTTTAGCACATATGCCTACTTTTTCAGATCTATGGCTTATGGATATTTTAAATAATATACCTGTCTTATAAATTTTCAGATAACGGCATTTATTAATACCATCTAATAAATTATATTATGCAATATTTACAGTTCACTCAGCGCTAAAGGTACACGAAAGTTCAAGAAAGAAATTTTTAAAAATTTTCGTGTTTTTAGTTGTCAAATCAATAACTATTGGATAAAAATTATAACCAGTGGTTAAAAATTAACCACCGAGTTACAGAATAGGGCCCTATATGGCACAAAAATATTTGAATCCACGGCAATTTTCACTTACAGGAGTTACTGACCTCAATATAAATACTAGTATGAATCCTTGTATTCATATGATGAATGAAAAGGTATAGACGATCATAATGGGTAGCGCTCTCTCTCGCTCTCTCTCTCTCTCTCTCTCTCTCTCTTTGTACCAGTTAATTCTACGCCACTGGGCGTACCTATAAGTTGAAACTGAGACCCTACGTCATGTACCAACAAATCCTGAACTTCGCGGAGCTGTCGTGACGTCAGTGTCACATTGTTAAAGTAATTTTACTCTACTAAAGAAAACTGAAATATTTTACTAAAACCAGCAAATTGAAGACTGAACAAAACATTAGTATTTCTGTGCAACAAATTTTATAGCGTAACAGATTTGAACATAGAGATCTATTTTGAAAAATTTTATTCCTAATTTACAATTATGTGCACATAAAATGCAATTATACATTGAGATACAGTAGATGATTCATTTTTGTATTCATGCATAACTCATTAAATCAAACAGGCAATAAAACAAAACTGTAATATAAGTTGTTTATGAGAAATTCTTGTTACATAACTAATAGTAATTGTATTCTGCTCATGTTAAATTAGCATGATATGAAATTTCTTTAGGAGTCGGGTAAAATAATACCTACCTAATATATAGCATTAAGCAAATATTTATTCGAAGTTTATACTTCATAGCTTCTTGTTGACAAGTACTAAAATTACTAATACAAAATGTTTATAAACAAAATTTATATTTATGTAAAGCATACTGTTAAACACCATAATTTTCATGTTATATATCGATTACATGAACAAATATTTAATTTACAAGCAGGAATGTAAATAGAAATAAATATTATTCCAAACATACCTTTCAGTAAGAATAAGAACAAATAAAAAATAAAATACAAATTTATAGGTTCGAAAATACTCAATTATGAATGAACATAAGATTTTACATTATGCTTTATTTCACTGTTGAATTACACCAAAACAGTCTTTTCTCATTATGCTTTATATTCAAATTAAATCAAGAATTATCTAACAAATAAAACTTCTGTTCACACACGAAGTTAGGAAATTTATTTACAGTTAAAAAAATCTGTCAATTATTAACGAGTACTAACTTTTATATCAATAATGAATTTATACCTTTTAATAATCGACAATATATGTATGTAACTACCTTTGTTCAACAAATACATGTGTTATATCATTGTGACATTCATTATTCCACCAAATAAGTAGACATTTCATGAAAACCTCTACTTTTTTTTTAATTCCTCGACATATCTATATTATGAGTATGTCACATTATAGGTATATATCGTCTTTATAAAATGCAACCTTTATCTAAGCAAATGTTGACAATTATAATTACATTTTCACGTTCTATTATTACTATTAAATTAACCCAATGTAACCACATTTAATTTAACCTAACCTAAACTGCAGAATACAATCTACAGATCGTTTTATATGAAACGAACAAATGAATAAATCATTAGAAAATGGTACGTGGTACATGAAATGCTCAAGTTCTTCATGAATTATGTATTTTCCAATGAGACAATGACATTCATAATGTTTATCAAATATTCGCACATGGGAATTTACATTTTTAAACTGCATTGCACCCCTTACAATCTTAGACTATAAAATTTTAATTATCAAACCTATAATTTGAGAAGTTAATTTTATCGTTTTATATCTCTAAAAGTATTAACTATTTGTTTTTAATACAAGTGTGAGGTATACGCATTGTATAAATTTTTATTTGTTGATATGCATTTCATGAATACCCATTAGAGAACTGTGGATAATTATTAACTAGCTAAGAAATCCTCAATTTTGCTGTTCAGTACTAAGAACCCCTAAAAGCGTAAGCAATTATGAACCTAATCAATTTATTAAGTAATGACTATTTTCAATTGCCATAACTTTTCCGTTGCGGTTTCTGTATTGTCCTATAATGTTACGGATTTCAAAGAAATGAGCGTGAACTGAACTATAAACAAAAACTGGTCATAACACTATTTACTTCCTAAAGTGGAACAATGTATATTATGCGATTATTTGAAAAAATTAAAGTCAGTTTACTGTCAAATTAAGTAACAATAACTGTTTTGCAAGTGGTCCATGATAAAAAATACAGAGTGATCAAAAATAACTGATTCAGTTGGAAATACAAAAATTTACGTGAAATTGGTAAGACTGATGCATAAATGTATTTCCAGTCGTTGACACTGTTGACAATGACATTTGTAAATTTTAAATTTAACTCCATTTACATTCTTTTTACAATGGTCGATGATTCCCTCACCCACATCCTTTTATTTCTTACGTTAGCCACAGAGCAATAATCTAAAGTATTACAATCATTCGAAATCTTATTAGCTGTCAGATTCCTCCTCTGATATAACCTATTTGTATTTATTGTAAAAATGACATGTCAAATAGTATTTCCGCCTTTACCTGTTACCTGATTTTCAGAAATATATTGCCAACTGAATCAGTTATTTTTGATCACTCTGTACTATATTATGTTATTAGGAGTAGAAAGCGGTCTTTTTGTGTTGAACCCAGCTATTGCAAGCTGGGCAAAACACAAAAAGGGCGTTTTACTCAGAATGACATATACTATTTTTTCTTCAACTTGGTTTTTGGAATTTTTTTAATTGTAGAGTTTACAATTTCAGCCAAAGCTGGCTGTGTACACTACAAAACAAAAACGATACAACTGTCAAATAACAATTTTCAATATGATCTGTGTTGCTGTGGCGACTACCGCCGCCAGTGATGAACTAAGACGCCAACATTTTTTTACTAGTACAATAACAACATTTTTGTACTAGCAAGACAATGAATATGTTCTACAGTGTGTGTAGAGTAGCATAATACGAATATTATAACACACTTGAAGAAAAAGCTGATTTCCCATGCGAAATCCTTTGCGTAAGTGTTTGATAAACACTCTGTGTATACAAATGAAGTTGGTCGTGTTTCAAACGGTCAATTTCTTTCTATTTATCACATCAACCAAATCGTTTCTATATACGAGGGTCACGCTAAAATAATTATTGAAGATAAGACATAATTATTATTTATGAGATGTCAACAATTACTCGAAATCTCAGTCAAACAGCATTTATTTTTCTTACAACACTGACGTTTCGGTACACACCTGCACCATTTTCAGAGAAGTAAGATCTTACAAATTGTTGCAATTCATGTACACAGAACACATTCGTACAATTAAACATTCAAAAAGCCACATAGGTACACTGTTTTTGAATGTTTTTGTACGAATGTATTCTGTGTACATGAATTATAACAATTTGTAAGATCTTACTAGTGACGCACGCGAGGCGAGATGAGACGAGAAATATAAAATATCGATCTCGTCTCGTTTTCGGATCTGTAATCTCGATCTCGCTCTCGTTCTCGCACATTTTTTTGGGTCTCGTCTCGTTCTCGCACGAGAGTCTCTCTATAAAAATAAGTGCTTGCGCCTCGGCTTGCGCATTACGTATTTCCGTAACAGTTTAACTACAACAGACAAGTCCGCACCAATCGCACAGTCTTCCGTGTATTTGCAGTCGTATAGCTATAATAAAGAGACGAAACACTAATTTTGGTCGCCAAATTATTTCAATACGAACAAATATGATAAGTTAGTAAATAATTTAATTTACCTCTAAAATATTCAATTTATCACCAAATTGTAATCTCTAAACTATTTCAGTACGAACATCTGTTAATACATTCTGTCCTCAGTGAAACGAATTAAACATTAAAAAAAATATTTTTTGTAACTAAAAGTACCTGCACTTTATCATTAAGTTATATGTCACTATTAGAAAGATTTAGTCAAAGAAACCGCTAGACTGGTAACCCACCGGCAACCAATTACTCCGCATCTCTCCGTTTTAGCTCCCATCGACGCTTAATATAACATCCTTTCCTTTTCAGGGGTGGTAAGAATTTTAATAACCGTGGTTATAACTGGGGTGAAATAGGGGCTGAAATATTGGAGTAACTAGTTCTATTGGATTCAAAACCGATTTTGTCTTTATTTTGCATTTCCTAGTTCTGAGACCGATATTAATAGACTCTAGATTGACTCAAAAAATATAGTAAATTCATATAATTTTCACACTCACGTGTTCTATGCACGAATTAGTGTTGACTCCACTCCTTGTACGGTGCATTTGCATTGAATTTACGAGTCAAAGCTACGAAGTTATAAATAGTTTTTTCTGCGATATGCTCGCGAGAATCTCGCGAGATTTCTCGCTTCTCGCAGTTTTTATATCGATAATGCAATGACACGAAAATGCTTTCAAAATAATAATCATGAATTGCACTATTATCTACATCATGAATCTCTTCTTTAGACGAAACATTCCACATACATTTTTAAGTCCAAAAAATAGCCAAACGTTGCACATTGCCAATACAGGTGAATATGGCGGGTGTTTTATAACTTTTATATATTCTTTTTCGTTAAATATATCGAAAATGCTGTCTGGCTAACCCTTAACTAGTGACGTGATAAGCGTGGCGTCATTCGTGACTCAACCAAATTAAAACTTCCGAGTGCTTTGTCATATGTTTCTTTAACACCAATCATATTTTATTTCTATGTTTCCACTTCATATTTTTACAAGCTTAATTACTGTACCAGACAGTAATGCCGGGTTTATACAGCAAAAATTAAATTAAGAATTAAGCTAAGAACTAGCACTAAGTAAATGAATGTAAACAAGTACAATACACAAAATTAAGAAATAAGTAATTTAAGAACTAAACTAAGAAGATAACCAACATTTATCTTTCTAGTTTAATTCATAGTGAAAATGTATTTACGCATGAGCGTCCATGCGCGTAATACGTTAACAGTTTGGTGTTGCCTTGACATTTTTGAAGCGTTGTTTGTTTTATTTTGCAGGTTTGTTTCGTTGGTATTGTTTAATTTACAAATTAATATAAGGAAAGAAAACAACGATAACATATCAGTATAAGTTTTTAAATAATATATGTACTGTGCAGGACTAAAACTTAATGGTAATTTTCTGTATAAACACCTTAATTTTTTCTCAGTGTTAGCGCTAATGCTACTGTTAATTTAGTGTTGATTTAGCTCGTAATGAAAGCTATATAAAGCCGTCTTTCAATATATACTAAATTTCACATGGTCACTCAGCGTGAAATCAACGGGGCCCTGAAAAACCTCAGGTCAAGTTGTGTTCAATTTCAATCATGTCATCAGTTAAAGGTTAATCCCATATTTTCACTCACAACGATACATAAAAAAATTATGACATATCTGATTTTCTTATTTTCAATAATTCTACTCGTATACCGTGAATCTCATCTAAATATGTTTATATTATTTTGCTGCTTACGTAAGCATTATTTATAATTAAAAACTTCAATAAATTCCTAAGCAATGAAACAGGTTCTATAATAACCTTATTGGTAATTTTACCTTCTCAGTTTTAAATGTCAAGTATGGAACTGAACGTTGAGTTCAGCCGTTCAGCTAACGCTAACGTAATGCTAGCGGTGAATATGTAAACTTCTTTACATAACCATTAAATATTTGCACGATCATTAACACCTGTAGCTACGTGGATTTTCAGTGATGCGGCACATGTGATATAAACCGTTCACATTGAATTAGAGTTAATATATTCCAAAGCCACAGCCGACATATATTTCATTTATTATTTGTAAGTAGTAAAAAGTATATAAGATCGATAAACAATGAGTAAATATGTAAAAAGTTTGGAGTAATGACCTCTTTAATTTCATTATACTTTAACTAATTGAAATATTATGCAATAGAAAGTAAATTTATAAATGATCAATTATATACATATGTAGGTGTGGTGAACAAGATTGTAAACCTATCAATACACTGCATATTTAGTGGTTATAGACAAGGTATCGTAGTTTAAATCTGTCATAGGTTAATGTTTTAATAATTGTAAAATGTTACAGAACTAAAATTTAAGCACTACGATCTAACAATAATGCATTTGAAGATGTAGTGATTGGCTTTAGTTGACACTAACAACAGGTGATTTGATAAGTTTATAAGGGTTAGAAAATAGAACCATAGGTACTACATTTTTCCAATAACATGTAAACTAGAATTTGTGGTTTCTGTTTAAAAATTATTATACCAAGTCTCGTATAAATCTGCGGTTTGAAAAACCCTGAGTTCGAAAGCCGATCACAAAAGTAGCTATCTTACAATACTGTTATATTACTGCCAATTTATTTATATATTTTTGCAATTTTGCTCTCATTGGTCTCCCGTTGAAACAAAACCTATCGTATCATTTTTAATATAACTTTAGTCTACTGTATTGCAACAAGAAGCGGTCGCCGTCGCTGCCGCCGTTGCGCTAAGCCGGTGTCTAAGTTTGGCGATGACGTAATTGCCGCGGGCGATCGTGCGAAGTAAACAGACTTGTTCAGACCTGTTTAATTACATGGTTGGCGCGATCCGTTGTATTCGATGTTTTTATCGTGTAGAAGTTTCTCGAACATCGTTGCCGGAGTATATAAACCCGTCAGGGAAGACAACCGGGCAGTCTGATATAAACAAGTGTCGTGAAAAGAATAGTTGGTGATATTAAGTATAACACGAGCAGTGCCGGATTTACCTATAGGCTGGGCTATAGCCTAGGGCGGCAAATATAAGCTAATTTTTTTAAGCAACAACATCTTTCGTTTTACATTTCACATACACGTAATATTGCCATAAGTTGACTAATAAGTATTTTTTGTTTATTACACAAAAACATTGTTTTGATGATAAATTGAATAATTCTACTTCTTATTCAAATTTAATTGTTTAGCACATTTTCTCTTTTTTTCATAATTACCACGTTGCAGTGATTTTAGTACCTACCTGTCATTTTAAGTGTTGTGTTAGTAACAAATCAGAAAATAAGAAAGGCAAAACATTAAAAAGCCTGATAGATAGAACTTACTTTTACTTGTGTTACGGAGAAGCAGAAAACCAGAAAGGTTTGATGGAAATGCATTATGTTAGTTTCTTTTTTTCTTCTTTTTTTTTGTTTCATTGCTTTCTGAATTTGATGGTGGCTGTAATATTAGTTTATCCGTGGATTTTTATTATGAATTGTAGAAGAAAAGAACAGTACTTGGTAACATTGTTTTAAAATATAGAGAGGATAAAAAATTCAGTTACGAATAGGCACTTTTTGAAGAATGTAGTATGTACATATGTATAATTTATTTTTATGATTTCTTACTATAGGTAATTGCATATGTTTAATACTTGAATTGTGAAACTATTACATATTTTAATGCATACGTATAATAAAAGAATACATGGTATCCTAAACTTAAATGATGGTAAAACAGTTATTTATGCAACCTGAGTAAAAAGTATAGTTTTATTTCATGAATAGGTCAAATCCTATGAGTGAAATAAGACACTTTTTACTGTAGTTGCATACAAAAATATTTTATGTCTACAATAAAAGTGTGAAAAAAGTGCCATAGCGTTTCATTATTTCATCCGTTTGCGTTAAAAAAGTGCACTTTTAGTTGGGATATTTCTCTAAATATACTTTAACATAACCTAAACTAACGTACAAAACTCGGCCCGAGTTTTCCAGACGTGATTTTTGTGCGTGTTAGGTTAGGTTATATTGAGTTGTGTTTAGAAGAATTGCAAGCGAAAATGGCCAAATATTTAATTTTTCAAAAAAAAAACATCTCCAGAACTATAAGAGATACGAAGTCGGTTAAATTAACCATTTTTTCCAATATGTAAATTGAATAATTGTTGCAGTTTGAAACACATGATGATAAGACATGTTATACATCGTTGGAAAGCTAAAAAAATATCTTTTCAATTATGGAACTTTCCAACTGGCGTCCATACAAAAATTAAACTTTGACATTATAACTCGAAATCAACAATCAACAGTGAAAGACGTGCTTTAAAGATATGCAAATTAAAATCCAGTATTATTTCACACTTGAAAGTTATTTAAAAAATATAAAACAGCAAAATTTACATTTTCTAGTGACCTATGCATTTTTTCGCAAATAACGAAACACTTAAAATGGTTAGCCTAATTTATCCGTTATAGTTCTCGAAATCCTCATGTTGGGCAAATTATCCTGGCCCAGTTTTGTTGTTGTATTGTCCAATTAATTTTTTTATTTTGTTTATTTGCCTCAACAGTGTAAATTAACTTTTATTTATTTGCTTTTCACGATCGCTAAACTGCTAAGGTCATGTGCAGCTAACGAATGTCATACGGTGTTCCTAGATGGTGCTCCATCAAAGAACTAACTACAAAGGTACATCATTAATTTACTCCCTATTTTATCCTTTTCATTATTATTATTATTATTATTTTCATTATCAAAAACTTGACAGAAGATGACATAAAACACTATATAATTAAAATTCAAAATATTTAATATATGCAAAGTGTATGTTTTTCCTCGTGTTTTTCCATGTTTGTATTAAAAATTCCTATTTCTGTGTGCAGAAAGTTAATAGATTTTCAATAGAATATTTTCCTTTATACATTAAATCACTAGACTTGATTACTGTGATGTTTTTATTTCAATATGATCTTAATGTTTTCTATAACAATTAGGTACTACTGGCGTAATGATAAATATACTTACAAGGTTGTTTTTTTTTAAACCGGAACCTTCTGTTTATGGACAAAAATGTCCAGTTGTAATTCTTTTCTAGATGCTGCACATATATGAGAGTGAGGGGTTAAAAAATGTTTACAGCATTTTATTGTTATTTCCTCCAACTTATTTAGTAGGGATTTGGAATCAATACTTCACATCAAAAATTCATGATACGTGATATGCAACATATGGTTACCTACATCAATAAAATGTGTACTTCGTTTTATATTTGTTTTGCAAAATGAAATATTTTTATAAAATATGTCATATTTCATATATAATCCAATATTATTGCAGTTAATTTATGTTCTATTGTTTTTATTATAGTCGGCATATGAATTATTAATGGAAATACTGTATTTCTCTTATGAATTCATGACCTTGTTTACGTCTATATTTGTTAGAAAGGACTTCATTTTACTGATATCGTCCCAAGGTATGAAATACGAGTATAAACTTCTTTGGATATTGTTACAAAGATTCTCAAATTGAACATCTTCCAATATCTTAAATTAAATGCTTCAAATCTTAGTAATTTTTAGAATTCTTTATTAACAGAAGTTTTGCACTTCATTATAAATGGACGCAATGTTTTACACAAATTGTATTTTTGCTAATTTGTTTAAAAATTCTAAAAGAGCAATGAATCTATTCACTAAAATTTTAGTACTTTTTTCTTAAAATAAATTTACATTTTAAAGAATGAAAGTTAAATTACCAACATGAAATAATATTCATTATGATATCAGTAAAAAAATAATACAAATATTTAATAGTATAAAAGCCAAAGTATAAAAATGGCAAAATTGTCAACTTTTGTGGAAATAAAAATGTAAAACAAGATCTAATCTTATTAAGCAAAAATATTAGTGAATATGTGTACACATATTAATCCGCCATATAAAAATAAGCACAATTTGTAATAACTATATTCATAAAAATAAAAATATAGAGAATTTAACATAAAAAAAATAGATAAAAGCTCCTATGAAAAATATACCTGCAAGGGAATATATCAAATGCGTTTTGCGTCGGTTTGGAATTCAGCTAGTCTAGAACCACCACAATGAGTTATTCATCAATTACTTAATATAAGGATAAGGCAACACCTTTTAAAATAATATGTAATGCTTATTACTTTTAGCATTAAGTACGTTGTAATGAAACTAAGGTAATTTTAATTATAAAGTATCTTATTAAAAGAGTAAAATAATATTTAATAATGTTGTGACGTCACGGCGGAATACTGCTAACTTAATATGCTTGGGTACTACGCGCATGCTCTGTTATTTATTTTAATTGACGCGAATTTACTTGTTTCAAGTTTGTGACTTGACATCATGTGCAACTTTCTTTTATTACAAATTCAACACCTTATTATATCCTGCTTGGCTCAAAAAATATACATAATAAACAAAAACACGTGGTCAAATTATGATTATATGTTTGATTGTTTGACTTAATACTCTAATATATTTATCATTCTAATTCTGCTTCTCTCTTTTGGGGCCATTACGTCATAAACAATTTAAACAATTTTTTCTCTGATATTATTAATTTGTTGGAAAAATATAAAAACAGGGGTCTATTAAGGGTTTATTAAGTTTAGCATTAGAAAGCATCAAAAATCGTGAAAATCCCCATTACATAAAATATTTTTCATATAAAATTCTTACTATGTTATTCTATGAATTTTTACCTTCCGTCACCTTTAGGTAAGGAAGGTATTGTCTTTGGTCAAAAAATTCGGTGATGAGTTTTTGATGAAGAAGCACGTTTTAGGGTCCCTACAATATGATTTTACTATTTTTACGATGATGTCTGTATATATATGTGTGTGTGTGTGTGTGTGTGTGTGTGTGTGTGTGTGTGTGCGTGCGCGTGTGCGTGTGTGTGTGTGTGTGTGTGTGTGCGCGCGTGCGCTTGCGCGTGCGCGTGTGCGTGTGTGTGTAACAAAATTTTCATCTGCGATAACTTCCATACTACAATTCTAAAAATTATAATTCTTTCGTATTTCTTTTCGTTATATCCATGTGAAGAGCTGATTAGATTTTGGTTAGAATTGGACAACCGGAAGTAGGTACCTTCATTTCAAGATTTTAACAGTTTTTCTTGAAAAAACTATGTTAAATATCATTTTTTCACGTTTAATGTTATTATAAATATTAAAGAATATTTTATTCTCTATACGATTTGACTATATTTTATACTTAATATAAAATATTAAAAAATTATAAAGAAATTAAATTTCATAAAGTAGCCATAGCTATGGAAACAGCTACTATATTAAGAAAATTTTGATTGAAAGATGTCAGTGTCAAGTGAAATTAACATAGTGTGTCTGTCGTATAATTTTACTGGAAATATAGGATCTTTTGCTATAAATTTTCTGTATGGAATTTGCATAAAATACATGCAACTGCCGGAAGGTAAAGTACAAGAAATATAATCTTTAGCAAGGAACTTTCTGTATGAAATTTGTACAAAATACATAGAACTGACGGAAGGTAATGTGCTGGCCACATCAGATTTTTTTTTTGTATTTATTTTCCTAATGAAAGTTACAATTTTGCCTAGTGAAAAAAAGTAATTTGACTACCTACATAAAATCTTCGACATGGTAACTAATTTATTTCAATGATTTTGCAACACTTTTTAAACGTCCCTTGAAGCAAGCATATACGATAAATTAAAAAATCATTTTACATTTCTTTACACGTATCTCGGTCACTATTACACGCTCATACAAATATACGCAGTTCTCGCATGGAATTCAGTTATTTTCGCATCCAAGTGATAAAATCGTTCAGTGAGGTAAAAAGAAGAGAATGTAACCGATTTAAGTACAGAGTGTTTTTTCACGTTGCGCAATGGAATGCTAGTTAATGATGTATGTACACGCACACTTAACTACCACATCCACTCACACATACCAGTGCCGGAGAGAAAGTTTTTTGCTTTGGGTTTCGTGGTACAAGTGAAATTAAGAACAGATCTAATCATGGGTCGTGATCGTACTGTATCATTAATGTGTTAAACTAATATATACGTACATATGAAACAGATGTAGTATGTAACGTAATCAAATAAAAACGTAAAAAAAGTAATTAGAGAGACACAATTAATTTCGCGGCCTACATTCCTACAAAAATTATAAATAGCTGGATAATATTTTTAACATAATAAAACTGATAGAAAATGTTTTTGCGTGTGTAAAATGTTTACAGAATAAAAAACAATTACTAATCCTCGTTTGATTTTGTTTTATTGTTATTATCATACCTAAAAAGTGAATAGAAAACTATTACTATCATCAGTGAAATTCATACGCCTTTCAAATTTCATGATACATCTTCTTCAGTTTATTTCAGAAATTACAGGACAATACAATATTAATAGTTTATTTATCTGCTATTTGCTAACAAATACAAAAATAATAAAAAAAATATCAAAGATAAAAGAAAACATTGCAATCGTGAAACAAAATATTTCATAAGATTTTTTTTTTTTTAATTTTCAAAATTTTACTCTAAACCCAGTCTTGGTCAATAGTTTCGGCTCGCGAGCCAAATAGGGACTGGTCGAAATATTTTAATCAAGGTTGTTTTTATTTTGACAAAAAATAATTTGTTGCATGAACGTTTCTGGCAAAAATTAACCCATGATCAATAACACAAAAAAATTATAGTGGACTAATTTTTGCCCGAAATGTCCATGTAACAATTTATTTTTGTCAATATAATATTTGTATTATAAATCTTTATAAATCTTTTCAATCGAGTTTAAATCATCTCAACACCACATATCCAAGATTCGCGCAAATACATATATTTTATTTCAAAGTTCCTGGGTGGAAGCCGAGGTGGAAGCATAGATATAACTATTTTACAGAAAAATCATCGAAATTAGTGTTTCTTATATACCACAAGAAATTTTAAAAAGCGTCACATTAAATATGTTTCATCATAACAAGCAAGAACAAAATAAGACTAATTATTACAACTTATTTGCTCTTGTAAGAATATTGTTCTTATTTTACAAGAACTCGTTAAAGTTTTTCGTTGTTGAGGTCAACTTGAAACATTGAAATAAAAAACAAACTCGTACGCTCTTATTATACGAGATGAATGTACTAACAATTGAGGTAGGTAACGACTTTTAGCCGTGAAGGTTACAAGTTCAAAATCCGCTATCTCACAAAAAGTACAATACGTGTCATTGTCTCGGAAATATTTCCTTTACAGTTACTGCTTTGTTCTGAGTAGTGGATTAATCCATTTTATAAAATTCTATTAACACAATCCTGGCAAAACTGAATAAATTACAAAGAACATATTATAACATTCAGTATGGTTTATGGTTTACATTTTGTACTCGGATAAATGCTGAATGATAAAATTTAATCAATCTTATCATTGACTAACATATCCTAAGAACTACGAAATTTGATAACTGAAATTAATGGGTCGATTCTGTTCACATCTGTAAATCTTACAGATCTGTAAATTTGTAAATAATGAACAAAATCGCAAAGAAACCTGCACTCTTATATATAATTTTAAATTAATCAACAAAAATAGATGCGTTTTTTCCAGGTTTTTACAGATTTACAGATCTGTAAGTCTTACAGATGTGAACAGAATCGACTCATTAAACTCAGTTTTAACACGTATCATATACACTATTTTTCTACAAACACTATTTTTTAATTTAAAGTTGTATTTTTAATAATTTTTTGACATTCACTTTTAATACTAGTGTCAAAAGTAACAATGATCTGTCACTTTTAACACTAGTGTCAGAAAATGACATGTTTAACGCTAAAAACAAACATTAAAAAGCCCACTTTTAATAGATTTATAGAAAAAAAAAATTTATTTACTTCTGAACATTCTTTTATATAACTACTTCTTTAACTAATCATAATTTATTTTATTGTAAACCTACATACGTAAATTAGGGTGGTCGTTACAAAAATTCGCTGTCGCACCCTCAAAACTGTACTAAGTGATTTAAAAAAAGTATCTATGCAACCTCCACTGTAAATTACGTTCCTAATGTAAGAGAAGTTTGGAAATTTATTTGTTTTTTTTATATATTTTCTTTGATAATTAGATAAGAAACAGTAGTTTATTCTCGAGTTCACTTTACAAATTTTATCAGTGGTGAATATAGAAAATATATCATAAAAAAATAAATAAAAAGTGTTATGTTTAAATCTTATTAACGAGGAAATTTTTCGAACCAATAGATACTATAGAAATCAAGGTTTAAAAAATATTAAAGATACAGTAGATTCTACTGATATGTGTACAAAGCAGATTGGCTCACCCAGCAATGGGTAATAAGCCGTGATGATATATTTATTTATTTTTAGAAGTTAGCTGTCGCTTTTTACATTAGTGCAAAAAAGTGACAGATAAAGGCACTAATGAGTAGGTAAAAGAACATAATTTTAAATGTCGTATTTAATTTGTAATGTATAATTAATACAAAAAAAATATAATAGCATTAAGTTTCCAATAAATATCTAATAAAGCCAAAGAAAAAAAACAAAAAAGGCCAATTATACCCACAAAACCCCAAAAACACTATTTTGGGCTTTTTTTAAAAAACCCAGCGTTTTTGCCAGTTCTGGTACATAATCACCGAAAAACTATAGTCTGTCTGTGACACAGTGCCCTGTTCACATCTGTTAGTACAGAAACAGGGTATGTCCGACCAACAAATGTGTCGCACTGTCAGAAGTACTCAATGCTCCGAAAGGAGGGTGTACTTGTCGTAGACTAGCTAGCGTCTACTCAAGATATTTTTTTCAATTTGTTTAAAAGTATATATTTAAAATATAAGTGATATTAGTGAAAAGGGCTGGTAAATAAGAGCTCACGAAAAAGAATCTTTAACACACATTTGAATTACAAATAATAAACAAAACCTTATTAAATTTCTCTTTCCAATAGACACCCGTTCCCATTCAAGTTCAGGATGTTTTTTTTTTCCAAATAGCAAGTTACATATGTATACCTACCTACCCACTCGTATTTGAGTAGATACCAAAAACAAAGTAATAGACTAGACTAATAATGGATATTTTCAGTACATATTAGGGCCTATTCTGTAACTCAGTCGTTAATTTTTAACCATTGGTTAAATTGTTTAACCAATCAAATATGTTGACATAATAAAAAGAGGGATTTTTAGTTGTCAAATCAATATCTATTGGATAAAAATTTTAACCGGTGGTTAAAAATTAACCACAGAGTTACAGAATAGGGCCTATTGACAAATATTTAACTATAAAGGTTAACAAATTCAAACTATGTACAAGAAAAACGGCCTTACACAAAGTTATACGCTCTTTAAAACCATTGATGTAAGTTCATTATATTATTGTGTAAGTACAGCTAATTTCAACCATACGTTCTATCCTTTATGATTAATTTAATAACAAAATGTACGAGGTATTATAAAAATTAAAATCACAAAGTTTTAATTATTTCTGCTTAATCGAAAATGTTACAATTAATATTAATTTGTAAAAAATAATATTTTCCAGAATATCAATAATATTTTGCAAAATATTAATTTATTTTTAATCTACTTCGACTGTTAACAAACTGAAATAATGTTATCAAAATAGAGAATTGCTTTTTTATACATTATTAAATAAATAATACAATAATAACGTAATTTTAATTAGGTGATCGTAACAGTTAAAGTTTATGGACTGTAAATATACCATTACCTATAATTCATATTATATATTTATATTGCTCAATAAATGTATATATGTAGTAATAAAACTAATAGTAAATTGTAACGTTTTCATTTATTTAATCTGGTTTCAAAAATTTAAAACCAATTGTTTATTTACATTTGCATAATTTATTTTACTACACAATATAAGTAGATATGCACTACTATAATATTAAAACACTTAACAAATGCGATTTATAAATAAACACAACACAACAATAATAAAAATCTTCGCTCCATCTAACCAGCACCAATTCGCCCCATCTGTTTCTAGAAATTTCTACATTTCAAGGCATAAATACCCCCTCCACCCTTGTTTCGGATTTATTACTCTAATGGCCGATTTTATAAACGTCTAAATTTACTTTCAGAGTAAATTTATTCCAATGAACAAATTCGAATCAATTTTTATGTTCTTATGACATTAAAATTATTGCTGTCAAAAAATTGTGTTGCATTTGTTCAATGGAATAAATTTACTCTGGAAGTAAATTTACTTGGACGTTTATAAAACCGGCCATAACAATATTAATTTTCTGTCAAGATATACTCTAAAAGTATACGTATTTAGGTACAGTTTATACGGGGGGAGATTTTTATGTTATCTACCTAGCTATGAAAATAACAAGTCACAACAGCAATTTTTTGCTGTCAAGTTGCTGTGACATTTATCGATTTACTGACCACGTTTAGTACAAATCAAGCTTAAGATGTAGTTTCTAAAGAACTTTAGTTGCGACAATGTAAGTGAAGTGAATCTTGAACATAGAAGCGTTAGAAAATTCTTAACAAAAGAAGGGAATGGAATTCACGAAAGGATGAGGGAGGTATATGATGGGGAAGACGGGCCTTCCTATTTTACAGTAAAATTTTGGTGTTGGCAATTTCAGTGGGATGAAGTACCAATTCAAGATGAACCAACATGCGGAAAAGCAAGAACGATGAAAAACATCAATAAAGTTGAAGACTAGGTTTTGACAGATCGAAGGAAAGGCTACACCATAGCAGCAGATGTATACAAGGAAACAATGAACCATTTAAAAGCTACAATACGCGTAAAAAGCTCTAAAAGTCACAGAAGTAATCAACGATTGCGGCTATATAAATAAGGCATCCACCCTGTAGCCCTGACTTGGCGCCGTGCGACTATTTCCTATTCCTCAAGCTCAAAAAACATTTGCTAGGTCAACGTTTCTCTTCAGATAAGAAGTTCTAAGAAACCGTGGAGGAGTTTTTTTTTGCAGATTTGCCAAAAAGGAAGGAATCTATGTTGAAAAATAAAATATTACTTAGCCTGCAACAGTTTTCCTTCATAGCTAGGTATAGACATAAAAATCTCCTCTCGTATTATAAATCTTATTTTAATTCTCATATTTTTTACACTTTGAAATTTGATGTTACCTATGTGCACTTGAATGATCGCCCCCATTCAAAAGTCTCTTCCTCCGCCTATGCTAATTATATGCCGTCCAGTATAATAAAGCGCAATACTTTTAAGATGCTGATTCTACTAAGGTTTTCTTAAATCCCGCTTTTGTGTCATGGATATAAGTATTATCATTATCACTGACATTGAAAAAAATAACGGAATAATAATGGTTTCGACATTTTTACAAACGCAACTCGGCCTCGAATGTATGTTCTCATAGCAGGTAGATGATCTTTATTGTTATTTTGTTAGTTATATACACTATGAATGTTCATGTGAAATATACTTTCTTGTAAAAGAATGCGCAATAGTAATAAAACTTGTATGAAATTTAAAACATAAATTTTTAATGCAACCATAGTTTGTACTTAGATTGCGAATACTTGTATTGTTATTTTCAAAGAATTTTTTTGCTATATTAACAATAATTTTGCAATGTACTTAAAATATACTTTACAAAATTTTTACAACAATATAAATGTGCTCACTTGAATAATGCATTCACAATATATTATAAGCAAGTAATATTTTACTTTTGTGATGATGCCCGGTTTCACAAATGCGGAATAAATTCACAAATAGTTATCAAATGAGTAAACTTTATCATCGTTTAGTGAAAGTTCTTTTCTCCAAAACAAATCGTTTAATAGACCATTTATTCGTCGAATAGTTAGTAACTGAAGAGAACAAAAAGATTGTATATTATTCCAATAATTTAACTGTATCAATCCCTAACTGTTAAATAATTTGTAATATTTTTAACTCACCACAATGATAAACTATGTAGTAGCTACTTTATTAGAAGTTTTAAATCTTTGAAAAATACATCTACATATTATCATATAGAGGATATATGTTATTACATATACTGAATTATCTACCTATGTATTTCGCTTATATCTTTTAATATATTTTCTGTATTTAGAGATTAAAAAAATAATTAAAACAATCTCCGTTACAGTAATATTCACCTCAATTCTGTAAGCAAGTTTCCAAGTTTCAGCAACATTACTTAACATTGTAACCAACCGAAACAAATATAAAGCCATTTTCATGTTTTATTTTGTGTTTACAATAATTATTACACTGAGAAAAAGATATAATTACGTGAACTGTAAGTTTATTTGTTACAAATAAATCCTAAACTTGAATAGATCCAAATATATCTACAATTGAAGCAATGTAATTATTTATTTGAAGCATTTATTTGTCTCAAATAAATATATATTGAGATCAATTATATCTTCTATATCCTGAGAACTATGCATTTATTTACATTTAGAATTATTTTAATTGCGCTAAATTTAATTCATTACTATTGGATATATAATAATTTATTTGAACCAAATTTATACACCTACCTCTCATAACCTGTCCACTCTAAATAGATTAAAATTGAAGGAAAATAATTAAAGACCAGTACATTTAATTTTTTTGTACACCATATTTTTATTAACTCACAAATTATATCCTTAAGAATATTAATGAACATATAATAACAAATTATAAAAGTATAAATACACATTCCGTAGAGGTACCGATGCATGTGCCTTGGCATAAAAGATACACTGAAAAGTGCAAAGCAAATATCCATAACTCCACTCCAGTAGTATATTTTTCATTGTTTCGTCACCCATATTCACTACTTTTTAGCACACGAATGAAAAACAAATCGTCAGAAATGAACACTGCCAGAAATGAGCACCACCATAAACAAGATGAAACGTACAACAAATGAACAAGTCCATACAAGTCACTTCACTTAAAATCGTCATTTGACAAATAGAACATTGTTCACTCAATGGAAATATTATTTTGCCACAAATAATATTTATTTGTGACAAATATATGTAGATTCACACAATAAAAACTATTTTTCATTGTAATAAATACAAAGTTTACACAAATATATTATGAAATTAATTCAAAACAATTACATATTTGTAGGAAAGAAGTAAATATTTCAGAAAATTATAAATTTATTTATTATAAATCTCAATTTGAAATACAAAGTATAAATATATTAGTTTATTTGAGAAAATTAAATTAAATTTAAATGAAATAAATCACGGTCAAATAAATCATATAACTGCATGAATAAAATACATTTCATATTAAAGATTAAATTTTATTTGTTGCAAGCTTGCAATAATTGAATGAATGAAGTACCTCTTAATTATGAATATTTATTTGCTAAAAACCAGTCATTTTTCTCTGTGTAATTATTATTTATTATAGCAATGTTGCTAAGAGTTAACTTTGTTACAGAATTATATGATTATGCTACTCCATGTAAACCAGTTGACAGTCAAATATTAACTGAAAGATAAATGCGAGTGTTAAATCAAGTATAGTCTACATGTTAAGTTGTTAGCGTGACATAATTTTACTGAAAATAAATGTATAATACATTCAAGAAATTATTTTTAATGGAAATATGGAGACAAATCATATTTATGGACAAAAAATAATTTTTATCAACCTATAAAATAAAATGAAATTGTCGGGAAATATTATGCTTATGCAGAAATAACGAAAATTCAAATATTCCCTACAAAGTTCGTTAATTTTACTGAAAATCAAAAAGTACCTTAGAATGATCAATAATTATTTTTACTTGAAGTACATGAATATGCGCCAGACGACACATTTATAAAAAAAGGAATTGGCAGGAAGTAATTAATGTACTGGTCATGTCAATTGTTTTCATTAATAAAAATCAAACTAAAAATGTGTTTATAATATTTTCTATCGTTCTTCCGATTAAAGTAATAAAATTAAAAATATACCTATATATTTATACGCGCAAGACTTCTTGGTCGATATATTTTTCGTAGTTGATAAAAGACATAGTTTTACTCTAACTGTATACAATTGCAGCTATTGTCTTTCTCAAGGAAATATTAATTTCTCACTGTAGCGTGACAAACGTAACTGTAAACAAAAGAGACGCTAAGAATGTTCCTTGCTACAATTTCTAGTACATCGTTTCTGTTACAATTTTTAAGAAAACTTAAAACATGTCATATACTGTTACAAAATAAGAATTATTTTAGTATCAATCACGCTTGACAAACTAATGTCATTCATAAATTATAACAATTAAGCAAATCATGATATTTATTTACAATAACGAGTATACATATTATAGTGCAACATTAGGATCTCGCAAACTAGAAGAGCTTCAATAAATGCGACCTTTGAGAGATCATCTCAAATGTGTTTTAGCGTTCCCCAAAATTCTCACAACCTACTAAACAATGGCGAAACAGTACACCAAAAAAAGTACTGTGATGTAATTTATGGTTGTATATAAATAATCACAAAATAGATTAAGCATATCAAAAAGCAACTAAACAGACAAAGTCAAGTAAACGTTACCTAATATAAACAATATCATAATAATGGTAATTCCATAAATACTAATTAGTCCTATATGGACACTATGGAACAATAATGAAATTAATTAGCATTAATAACGTTAACATTTTATTTATATATTAACTTATAGGTACACCATAAATGTCTGGAATAAAAATTATGGGTAACAAACCAACTGTACTGTAAATCTTGGAGTATTTTTAAAATTTTAATTAACCTAATGCTAGTGAGCGTGAAGTCACAAAATGAATTAAACAATGAATAATTTCCATGCATACTAGACCGTATAGTTTCTATTTCAAAATTAGTACCATATAGGTACACAAAAAATCAATACATTGTACACGCTGTCTCATTTTCGATATTTTTTTAAGGTATCTGTGGTAATATTAACGATAGATCAAAACCGTTTGCACATTGCATGGTCAACTTTTTGAGAAAAGTTTAATGGCCACCACAGGAATTTTCGATCTTCCTTTGTTTCTGAGCTACAGGCAAAAACTCGTTTTTTGCTCATTTTGAAAATGTATCATATCTTATTTATTATGATAGAGAAAAATTGTTTTTACAAAAAATTTACCGTTTAACTATCATAATAAATAAGATATGATATATTTTCAAAATGAACGAAAAACGAGTTTTTGTCTGTAGCTAAGAAACAAAAGAAGATCGAAAATTCCTGTGGTGACCATTAAACTTTTCTGGAAAAGTTGACACTGGAATGTGCAAACGGTTTTGATCTATCATTAATATTACCCGAGATACGTTAAAAAAACATCGAAAATCAGACATCCTGTACATAGTTAGTGTACAATTAGGTCCATACCACGGTGTAGTATCTATAGGTGAGTGCACGTCGTGTTCCAATACATTACGAAGAATGACTAACTAACTGGGCTAGTTCATACAGTTTGCCGCTAGATGTCAGGTTTTGTTGCGACCCGGTTTTTACAAAAAAATATTTAAAATATTAAATTATTCATATATAACGCATAATATTCTACATTTTCAGTCATTACCTTTTATCTTTTGTCATTTCTAAGTATGTACTTTGTACAAATTCCATACGTTTCTATATTTCCAGTAAAATTATAAAACAAAAAAACAACATATGTCAAATTCACTTGACATTGACACCTTTCAATCAGAAATTTATCTTAGTACCTGTTTCTGTGGTTATAATGTAGCTGGCTACCGCAAAATTGTACATTTTGGCACCTTAAAAAGACTATATTTCTCTTTATTTGATCCATACCGTTGTGCATCTTGTAGCAAAACATTTTCTGTCAAATGGTAACGGGTCGCGTTAGCACCATTTTGTTTCCCAGTTACTTAGCCATGTCAACGCATCTCGTGCTCTCACCTATAGATACTACACCGTAGTCCATACTATTTTTAAAGTAATTAGTCTACAATTAGATCCATACTATTTTTAGTGTTCAAAATAACAACAATTTATTATAATGTAATTCGAGATGTAATTGTAACTTCCACAGTACCTACTAAATTAGCCAAAATATCATTTTCAGTTTCAGTTGTAAAAATTATACACTCGAAATTTAACACGGGAGTAATTATTGTATACTGTGTATACCTTAACGTCAACTTCACGCACATTCAGAACATTATTATCCTTTTCATCTACACAGACGTAATAATACATTGAAATAATATAATATTTAGAAATAATAAATATATATCCGAAACTTATTCGATGTTAAACACAATTATAAATTTGTGCTATTAATCGTTATATTAAACATTGTATCAAATATTAAAACATGCACATTATTTGCAATGTAATAAAACGTGGTGTATATAAATTTAATAGTATAGTAAAAATAAATAGTGCATTTGATACATGTGTTTATTCAGCCACAATCATTCACTATTTGTGGCGAAAACCAAATATGTACTTTTAAATGCAATTATATTACTTTACACGGATGTTCAAATCAAAATTAATGCAGTTAATTAATTAGTCTTAATATGTATGCACAGCTTTATAGAGATAGTAATTTTGAACTATTACCTTTTTCAAGTTTTCAAATTACAAATAGTCATCAGTTTTCACATTTCACAAATTATAATAAATCATAATTTATGGACTTAAAATATGTAATATCGCACAAATGGTGCAGGTTTCTGTATCATTTGAATTGTAAAGTTTTATAGCAATGATTTAATTGTTATTTGTACTATATTAAAACGAAATTACTTAGAGTATCAAGAGAAAAATTATCGCCGAGGCCGCTTCAGGCTGAAGCAGGACAATCTCAAGGGTGCTAAAGGATTTCGCGTACAAGGTGCGTACACAATATTTTTTGTCCGCTTGCCCAGAAATGGTTCATTTCTTAACAGTTCGACAGACCGTGCGCAAAGTGCGATTTTGCGCACGGCTTTTACTTTGCACACGGCCTGTTCGCAGTGTTAAGAAATGAACCACACGCAAAACAGGTACTGAAAAGGTCACTTTTTGGGCAACCTGGGGCTTGATTCTTGACATCGTTCGCTTTCGCGCGAATGCGAAGGCGAAACGAGAAGTACAACGCGATGCGTAAGCACGAAGCTTATTCTCAACTACCCTTCGCTTGGCCACACGCGCATTCGCATTTTAGACGAACGCTAATATTTAGCAACGTCGCATTGGACATTGGACGTGTTGCTAGTTGCATAACTGTTTTCAATGAATGGATGGTTAAGTTTTGTTTGAGTCGTTCTTATTTTTTGAGTGATTAGCTATTACTATTATAAATATTGAAACAAACTGCCAAAATATCTAAGAAACAAAGACCAATGCATATTGAATTAATTAAGAAAACTTTAAATTAGTAAGTTGTAAATATACAGCATCTTTTACATCTAAAAATGCGTAAGCTAAATGGGAGGAAATATCCAACGTTTTAAATTGTATTCTAGGAGCTAGATAAAATTAGAAAAAATGTAAAAAAAAATTTCTAAATGTTAAAAAACCCAAATACTTTTAATTTCTAATAGCGGAAAACAACTTATAACTGATTATGCAATATATTATTACAGTTTACCAATATGTATTTCAGACATGGCAACATATAAGAAACCGACTAAATCGAAGTATGCTAATTAATTTTTGTAAAACTAGCATTATTGTACTATTTGTCAATATTTATTTTATGTATATTTTGTACCTACGCTTAATGGTATATTGATGTCTTAAAAAGTTTGCTAAGTTTTTTTCAAATCGTACCGCTATAGAGTTTCTTCAATCGTACTGGTATTTGATCTACTACAAAATATATGCACAGAAATTATATACTATGTATTCTAAAAAATTGTTTATTATTCTTAATAATATATTATTTCATCATATTTTCTTATTTTGTAAATTTGTCAAATTATTAACAAAACAAATTCAAGTTCTAAAAACAAATATCATTATTTAATTAGGCTGTCCGATTGTAAGAGATAGGTTTACTAAAAGATATCTTTTACATTGTCTTATGAAGTCCTATAAATGTGTTATTTAAAAAAAGGCTTAACTTGTAAGGAAAAAGCATCACAAAATATAACCATAGGCAGAAATATAAATTTTTGTGCCAATTTACGCTGAATAATAAATAAAACAAAAACAATCTCTTATTATATATATTACAATAATTTGCACTATTACAACAACTGATTACATGTCACTTTTAAAAGACAAGGCGCAAATAAACTCGACAACCGGTGAGACGAATGCTTTTACCCACTCGCTTTGAACACGAAAGCAATTGCACGAATTCGTAACGATGCGAAGAGTCCAGAATACCATTTACTGATTTCAATCATGTACAAACTGTACAATCACATATTATGCGAAATGAAAATGCGCAAAGGCCTAGGTCGTAGTGGATAGTATTTACCTTAGTGAGGTGAACATCGCAAGTAGTTTTGATTTAATTCAGTTTTAACTGTACAAAGGTAAAAAATTACTAATTTCGGACCGGTTACTGTTAATATAAAGTTAAATATTTATACAGAATGTCCAGGATACCAGGATAACTTGTTAATCAAGTGATCTCGAGAAATATAATAGATACGAAGTAGATTAAATTAAACAAAAAAATTGCCCTGTTAGGAGGACAATTTAATGATAGATATTTAGTAAATTTTACATTTTTTATTTTTACGAATATTTTTCAAATCTATAAAATAATATTTGATTTGCATATCTGAAACAATGTTTGTTTTGTGGAACAATTGAGAAACACCATTAGAAAAAATAATTTAATAATTTTCATTGATAATTTCTTTATGCAGTTCTCGAAATTTTATAAAATCTTCAATTAATTTTAATATTTTTATATGGACGTCATAATAGGCAATGACATATTTATAACGAAATTTAAGAAATTTTCAATGGTATGTATGTTAAAATTTTTTTTTTAAATTTAATAATTGTTATATTTTTGCTGTTACAAACAATTGCCGTAAAAATAAAAAATTGTAAAATTTATATTTTCGCCTATATCTAGTGGCTTATGGATTATTTCTCCAATAACGAAACACTATTAAAATGGCCTCCTAATGGGGCTTTTTTTTTAAAGAGACATAGTTTAATTTAGATTATCAAGAAATATAAAGAATTTGAGTGAATTCTGTAGTCAAATGTTATATTAAACATTTTAAAATTAAGTAATACTGATTAATAAAATAAATAATATTACATTTCAATCTTTGCAAATATTGTACATTATTGCTTACAATCATTAAAATCATCTTAAAATCGCATGATTGTACAATCTCTTGTACAAAATTGAAGGAGTGATTCACCACTCGGTAACTGTCAAAATAAATTAAATTTCAAATGTTTATCGAAATTGTCAGTTACCAACCTTGATGTTTTAAAATAAATTAATGCGAAATAAGAAAAATAGTATGAGAAACACGTATTACAATATCGCATTACAATAAGGATCATTATAATAATTACAAATATTATTGTTCTTAAACAGTTTAATTCACTGAAATAGGAAGGCGACTTTCATGCATGGGATTGACATTATTTGATAAACAAAATAATTAATTTTGTAAAAAATCGTTGTAAAGAGATTAAATAATTTCTTAACTATACCTTGTTCAATTTAAGCCATTCAGTATTGCAGAGAATGAGAAATAGTTTTGCCCTCTCTGATTTGCTGAAATTTTTACCCAATGTAATGCTACTAAAACTGGCGCTGGTGTGAGCGCCTTCTGCTGAATGGCTTAAATGGAACAGCGTATAACTATTTTACGTTTATTTAGTTTAGTTTATTAAAAACGCCACTGTTATGTCATATTATTTGTCACCTCAACTCTTAAGTAGTGTCAAAGTGACGGTTAGTTTAAAGAACATTACTAACGGCCGCAAAATCAGGCATGTGAAGTTGGCAGCCGTATGTAGGAATGAAGAGAAAAAACTATTGCATAATTTTGTCCAAGTCCAACTCTTATTTTTTTCTCAGCCCCCATTTTTTATAAAACCAATGGAGTTCGTCACAATTGCAGGATTAAGTATCTACCTAACATAACCATTTCTGTAGTTTTGTTTAATCCCATAAACTGATTAGATTTTGGATATAATTGGTCGACCGGAAGTACCCTAATTTTAAGATTTTAACAGTTTTTCTTGAAAAAACTCACTTAAATACCATTTTTCATGGAAACATCTACTATATTAATTCTGATTGACAAATGCCAGTGTCAAGTACAATTACCATAACATGTTTGTGTTAAAATTTTACTGGAAATATATAGAATCTCTTATAAGAAACAAAGTACATAGAATTGACTTAAGGTAATGTACTGGAAATATGGAATCTTTTGCAAGATACTTTCTGTGTGGAATTTGTAAGAATACATATACTCTATCTGTTTTAACTATATAGTGGTGCAAAAGTAGGAGTAGTTTGTACTTGTTTGATTGGATTATATCGGGGTATTATCCAATCAGAAAAGAAGTTCAATCTGCTCCTATTTTCCCACCACTCTATAGTCAAAACGGATAGAGTTTAAAATTGACAACGGAAGGTAATGTGCTGGCCACATCAGATTTTTTTTATTATTTAAAAGCAAAAAACTCTTATGTGGCCAACACAATTTTTATTAATTGAAATATACATACATATTTAGTTATGCTGGAAACTGTATTTAGATCCATTCAGTGTATATGGTCCTTGTATCCATTCCATGTAACTATGGTTCTATTATTTACTATTTTCTTTTTAAAACGTTACTATTATTAATTTGAAATGATTAGTTCTATGATAATGACATTTATCTGTCAGTTACATACATTTGTGATATGAACTGTGTAACCAAGGAGTTGTGCTTGTTTAAAGCGTAGGCTGCGGGATTTAAATTACAGATAATTTTATAAATTTATCCATAAAAAGTATTTATGCAAATCACACACACACACACGCACACACGCACGCACGCACGCACACACACACACGCACACGCACGCGCACACACGCACCACACGCACGCACGCACGCACACACACACACACACACACACACACAACACAACACAGCACAACACAACACAGCACAACACAACACAACACAACACAACACAACACAACACAACACAACACAACACAACACAACACAACACAACACAACACAACACAACACAATACAACACATACATACATACCTACATACATACGTACACACAAACACACATACATCGTGAAAATGTTAAAATTGAATTCTACGGACCTTAAAACGTGGTCATTTACCAAAATCTCGATATGCGATTTTTAGCACGATCGTCATACCACCCTTACCAAGAATAGCGGGAGGTAAAAAATGTAATAATTGTCAATCTTTGCAAAAGCAAAATATAATTAATACGAAGAACTAAACAAATCGATGAAGCACAAACTGTCAACGTCAGTGGCCAAAATCACAAATATTTGAAAATGACCTTAGTTAATTGATGGCGTGGGGATCAGCTCGGAGATATAGACTGTACCTAATTTATTAATAATATCCGGGAGCCAAACCTTCAATTTTGTCAAATTTTCAATTAAAAGTATTTTGTTCAAACCTAGTTTAACATTCAAGGGCCAGCAATCAGCCATGAGAAACAAAAACACATTATACAATTTACTAATTTTTTAGTGTTTCTAATAATAAAGAAAATAATCGAGGTGTACCGTATCCGAGAAACAACCTGTATTAATGATTCACGCGAGAAGAAACGAGGCGAGAAATATAAAATATCGATCTCGTCTCGTTTTCTGATCTGCAATCTCGATCTCGCTCTCGTTCTCGCCCATTTTTTGGGCCGCGTTTCGATCTCGAGCGAGAGTCTTTACTGTGAAAATAAGCGCTTGCGTACTGCGGATTTACGTCACAGTCTAACTACAAGAAACAAATTCGCACCATTCGTATCGTCGTCCGTGTATTTTACGTCGTAGAACTTTAACTATTTAAGTATGATTTATTCATCAAAAAACCGCTACACTGCGTGAATCTACCGGAAACCAATCACTCCGCTTCGCTCGGTGTGGGCTCCCATCGACGCTTAATATAAAATCTTGAAGGAGGGGCTGAAATATTGGAGGAAAACTAGTTCTGTTGGATGCAAAACTGATTTTTTTTACTTTGCATTTCCTCAATCTGAACCGATACCAACTGACTCTAGATAGGGTCAAAAAAATATAGAGAATTCATTTGATTTTCACATTCACGTATTCTATTGCCGAATTAGCGTTGACTCCACCCCTAGCAAATCGTTCTCTGGTCCATTTTTCATTAAATTTACAAATCAAAGCTATAAAGTTACTAACACTTTTTATTGCGAGACACTTGCGAGAATCTCGCAAGAATTCTCGCTTCTCGCAGTTGTTATATCGATCTCGCCTCGAATTTTAAGCCGCAATCTCGCTCTCGTTCTCGTCTCGCAAAAAAAAACAAGACAAGTCGAAACGAGATGCGCCTCGTCGTGCATCCTATATAGTCATATGTATGGAAATATATTTCTAAATCTACAGGACCAATATAAATATAAAATATGAATATAAAATTTAAAAACCTTCAAAATTTAACAAAGATGAAATAACATTGTACCACCATCGATGGATCAAATTAATAAAGTGACCAATACTTGTAAACTGTTTTACTCAGTAATGGATAAAAGGAATGGTGACATTTGATAACATTATAAATAAGATAATTAAATATATATTATCTTTATCTATACTATATCTTTAGTAGCGTCGAGAGTAGCGTATAGTAATAGTAAATATCGAGGTACATGTAGAAGTGACTAAAAAGAATTAAGAGCCATTTTTGTTTTATATTCTGTTTTATAAATAAATAGCATTTCTTGGCATTTAATGTTATTATATAGGTACCTAATAAAGAATATTTCATTGTTGGGCTACACTTTCTTCGTTTCTTCTATCTTCAGTAGAGTTAAAGTTAAAAAAATATAAAATAGTCAACTTATAAATCATGCAATCTATGCTGCTTGAACAAAAACAAATGACACATTCAAATATTGTATAACAAAATATTTGTCAAAACTAAGATTATTTAAGTATTCTGTTCTTGAACTGTTTTTTTTTTTAATATACAATTTTGCAAATGTTGCTTACATTACAGAATAAATTTCAGAATTTCACGGTTTATTTCCCATAATATCAATGAAACTTAATAAAACAATAATAATAAAATAATAGTAAATACGTAAACAATATAATTGATCCCATAATTTTTATACCAGAACTAATTTAAATCCAAGAACAGTTACCTACTTTAAAAAATTTCTCAGTCCAGTTTCAAATCAATCACTAAATTCCTGCAATCTGATCTTTCTAAAATCTTTTCCGGTCTAGAAAAAGCCCGAGAAAAAGTGACCTAGTGACTAGCAACTATTGTCACCATAGTAACCAATCAATTAACAATCGACAATCGCGGCCTGAACAGTTTACAACTGTACGGCATTCTCTAATGAAACAAATCTCTTATCCTACCACAGAATAAAACTTCTACTAAAAGAAAAAGAAAAATCTCTAAAGCAAATATTTGCAGATAGAGAAGGAGCGAATTCTTCGTTTTATATAGTGCTATTGAGCAAACATTTGTCGGGTAGATAATATCTTTCAGATTTTTTAATTAGGGCAATTAAAATTTTTAATTGGGTTACTTTTAAAGTAAATTAAAAATATAGTTTATCACTAAAGTGCACCAGTGCTTACTATGTATTTTCAACTTAATTAAAATGCAGTAGAATTATTTATATTTCAAACACCGAGTCAAACTCACTTCTAAATATAACATTAATTGCTATGATATTAAAAATATAAATATTTTAACAATTATAAAATAAAAATTACAATATTATTTAGCTCTATTTATAAGGAAGTTGAAGTCTTTTTTTGCGAATACCTATGCATCGTACGTCGATTAAGGCAATTATGAAAATTACAGAAAATGTTATTATCTACCAGATTGGTTATGTGTATTTTTTCCATCAGTTTAACTCTTTTCGAGATATAGCACGGAGGTGAAACAATGAATTCGTTTATGAACGGGATAACGCCTGTATGAACTGTGGAGCAACACGCATAATTAATGCTTACAGCGTTTTCCATTTATATATTTAGTTTTGCACTGAGTGCAGGCAATCATCATGCCCGGCACTAGCTGTTACAACACGTGCGACTGACTAGCAAGAACTGACGATCGTAGTAAGTGCACTCAGTGCCAAAAAGTGCGCACTAAATATTCAAATGGAAAACGCTATTAGTCTTAGAGGTTTTACTATTTAAAACAGTTTACATTCTTGATGACACCAAAAGAAGCAAATTATCGATGATTTTAAATAAATTTGCCGTTTTCCTACAAATTTTCATTTTTTCATCCACCACTATGATCCTATTAAAGAAAAGATACGATAACGCGGTTTGAAAATTTGAATTCGGTATGAAATTCTTTTCAATATCCTATATTACAAAATTTTAGCCGATGAAAATATATAGAAGAACGTTGTCAAAAATTATTTAAAAATTATCGATAATTTACTTGTTTTGAGGCCACGACGAATGTAAACTGTTTTATTCACAATAGGTTAGTAATATGACGATTTTTGCGTTTTAAAAAGTTGGGATGTTAATTATAGTTAACTTCATTTTCCAACCTCGAGGCGGAAAATAGCTGCCCCCCGCTTAGAGAGATCAATGCATATCAGTGATAGGTATTTACATATAAACAAAGCTTCTTTACAATTTATATGATAAAAAATGGAATAAAATTGTAAATAATACAAGTAATCAATGGAATGAAGTCAATATTTAAGGTTAGAAATCAAACTGTCAGTTCATGTGTTATTTTATTAAAATTGGTATTTTTTATTTATATCCCCATCATTAGTATCTTAGCTGCACAAATTATGTAATACAAGTATTTTTACCTTTTATATGTGAAGAAACGAATGAATTTGTAAATAATAGAAATAAGTGTAGATAAACGTGAAATCAAAATTTAAGGTTAGAAATCAAACTGACATTTCTTATGACTAATGAACAATCCCAGACCATTCGTTTATTATTATTATTATTTACCGGTTTCAGGATATTAAACTCTTGTTTACATATACAAAAGTAGGCTGGTAACTAAGTAATAACTGAATCTGTTTGGTAATATTATTACCATACTGACAACAGTCTACAAAATAAAAATAAAATCAAATGAAATTATAATGCTCTTCATTAATACATACAGACGAGCATACAGATAATGTTAGTGTATCGTTCTTAACACAGTTTACTTTATTCTAACATGATAAACATCGGATAAACACTAGGAATAAATCGCATAATTTCAATATTTGTCATATTGACATAAATGTCAAAATAATGGTTCTGTTCGAGGGGTTAGTCAATATACATAATAGCGTACAAGACTGTGTGTACTGTTAGGAATGACAAGTAATGATTATCTGATTGATAAGACTGTTACGGACTGACAAGACTGTTACTGACTGACTACCGGACTGACAAGGCTGTTAGGGACTGATAACTTGACTGACAAGACTGTTAGGGACTGATAACTGGACTGACAAGACTGTTAGGTACTGATAGAGCTAAAGAAAAATAGTTTTAGGTATTTAATAGTGTATTTTTAAGTAATATAATAATCACAAAAATATATTATATATAAATAACAAAAAAAAAAAAACAGTTTCTTAAATAATAATAAGACTTTATCTATAAAAATATAAATAAATAGCACATAAAGATGAGTAAGTTAGGTGTTAGGTACAAACATTTGAAAAAAAAAATCAACTTTTAATAAGATATTAGGTATCTACTAATACTTATATTAAAGATTTTTTGAAATCTCTATAATATTTAATAATTTTTTTGTTTTAACGTCATATTTAAGTAAAAAGGTTCAGAACCAGTTAATTCTACAGGACCGTAAAAAATATAAAAATTTGAAACATCTTGAATATCACTGCATTTAGGCCAATTATAATAATCAAGTTCAGATTTCAAAAATTTAAATTTAGTTGTGTTTTTATCTATTATATGAATAGCACGACCAATATACCAGTTTGTTTCATAATACACAGAGTAGTATTTTTCCAATTCTATTTTATTTACTGGATCATCATTAAATTCATCACCACTGCTTGAATCAGGTAAAATTATATCGTCATTTTCATCATTAGAGTCATCCGTAGAGGTATCACAGTTAAATGCCGGTTCTTCGAGTGTTTTATTTATATTTGAAATATTATCAATGGAAACTTGATTTTCGAGCTCATTAAAATTTTCATTTGATAAAAATAATTTTCCTTCCACTCGTCCTTCCACCATTTCTGGATGTGGAATATTTTCAATATCACTGACAGGGTTGGCAGATATATATCAAGTGATATATATCATGATATATATCTTGATATATATCCGATATTTATTGATTGATATATATCATGATATATATCTTGATATATATCCGATATTTATTGATGATAGTTATGGCTCTTACTACAAAGTCTTCTCCATTTCCAAACTATTTATTTTCCGCACAATTTCAAACAACAAACCCAATGATTTGGTGGAAATCAGTTGCGATTCCTGAGTCGGAATGGCCCAAAAAGGAATTTTTACAACTATGTGAGCAGTTATTCAGTGCAGTAGCGGCAACAGCTGGTTTAGAAAGAATTTTTTCAAGCTTTGGAATAGTTCAAAATTAAGAAATCGTCTGGGCAACGAAAAAGCGAGTAAACTAGTATTTGTTTTTAAATGTTTAAATCAAAATACCGATAAAAAAGCCAAAAGCTTGGACTGGGTCTTCTCAAAAAGTGATGAAGTCGTGTTACGTGAAGATAATGATGATGATGATGATGATGATATTCCTTTGGCCCGGTTGTGCGAAACTTAAAAACATGTCAAACGACAAGTTATTTTGATATTTATGTAATATAAATATTTAGGAAAATGTTATTTTTTGTTACTTAAATAAAAATATGAATATTTTATATCATATGTCAAACTACAATAGTATTTACTCATTTAGGTATTTACTATTTATATAATATATTTAGGAAAAATGTTATTTTTTGTTACTTAAATAATAATAATTTTTGTCTTGTTTTTTGTTATTTTAAACTAAAGTTTGATTTTTGTTGTTTACCAAAATAAAGGTATTTTACGTTTCATGTTTTCTTTTGCATATAGCCTAAGAACGAAATTCCTGATATATATCGGATATATATCGGATATATATCCGATATTATGATATTTTGATATTTATATAAATATCATGATATTTGCCAACCCTGATCACTGAACACTTTATATTGTCACTCATTGTTAGTAAGTAGTAAAAACCTTGAGACTTACGTCGCACCGCCACGGGACTGAGTTGTACTAACATGGGACTGTGTCGTACTGCTATTGGACTGACTGAGACTGACTCGTACTGATACGGGACTGACACGTGACTGAATCGTACTGACAAGGACTAACATGAGTGTACTGACAAGGGACTGAGTCGTACTGACAAGGATTGTATTGTACTGATACGAAACTGACTGGTACTGATATGGAACTGACACGAGACTGAATCATACTGACAAGGACTGACACGGGACTGCTTGTACTAGCATGAGACTGATCTGTACTGACAAGGATTGTGCTGTACTGACTTTTGTACTGTATTGCAAATGTACACCGTACTGTCATATTGATTAACCCCTCGGTTCTGTTTATCATGGCATTCTGAAAGTAGCATTAATGCGAGATTTCAAAAAATAATCTTTATTAATAATGTCTTCATTTTATGAAACTGATAAACTATTGAACAAACCACGGATGTTATGAATCATAACAAGCCTTAGATGTCTTAAAATCCTCGCTCTTCAAACCAACATCTGCGGCAGTTGTGATAGTCATAACACTCCAAATAGTATACAAACCTCGGTGAAATGTTTCATTATCTCGAGCTACAGCTAACCTCGGCGCTTCGCGCCTTACTTAGCTACTATTAAATAATTAATAGCATTTTCCATTTATATATTTAGTGCGCACTTTTTTGCACTGAGTGCATAAATCGAATTCCATTTATATTATCAGTGCGCGCTAACTGAGCTTTACGTGTTCCATTAGACTTTCCCAGTGAACTGAACCTTACTCAGTGCGCAGTTTCCTGGTGCCGGGCATGACGTCATTGCATGCACTGAGTGCAAAACTAAATATATAAATGGAAAACGCTATAAGTATTTAATTACGCATGTTGCTCCGCAGTTCATACAGCATTATCACGTCCGTAAACGAATTCAATGTTACACTCTCGGTTACACCTTTTCCGAGCTATATCTCGAAAAGAGTTAAACTTATTGAAAATATGCATATAACTAATCTTGTAGATAATAACAATTTCTACAATTTTCATAATAACCCTATTCAGCGTACGAGGCATAGGCGGCGAGTTATTCGTGAAAAACCAATTTTGACTTTAATATCTAGAATTGCCCTCCTGATATTTTTAGGATTTTGTCATACATATTTATAACATCGAAACATACGTGTATGCAAAAATCCTTATTTGACTGGACTAAAAGTCATTTAAAAATATTTAACAATAACAACAAATACATATGATCATACTAAAATTAAATAAATTTTGATTTAATACATACATTACCTACAATTTAATATGTCCCCGTTATTATAGTAATTAAATTAACGTATCACGGGTGTTATAAGGAAAATAACGCCTGAGGTCAACATGTACTTTCCGAGAACTTCTGGCCCGAGGTGTATATGTTGGCCGAAGGCATTATTGTCCGTTTAACTCCCGTGGTGCGTTCAACGTTTAACGTTCTGCTATAATTTTTTATTATTCTACGGATTACGGATCAGAAAGTTTTAATAAAATTTACGGCGTAGGGAGGCTATGAATGCTTCTGCTTGTTTTCTTTTAGACTTTATCCCAGTATCAATATCAATTTCTTGACATTATTTTGGATTATATCCTCGATTATATCAATATAATTTTCACGAAAATCTGTTCGGAGCTTCAAGTAAAGTATCATTTCCGGTATATCAATTTTAACAAAAATCTGACATGTTGTTCCCCTTGATATAAATGTCATAAATACCAAATTTGAAAAGTTTTGGATTATATCAAAATCTGTTCAGAGCTTCAAGTTAACTATTACTTCCGCTTTATCAATTTTAGCCAATCTAATATGCTGTACCTCTTGATATAAAAGTCTTAAATACTAAAACTGAAAAATTTTGGATTCATTAAAAATTGTTATGGGATGAGTTTCAAGTAAAGTAGGTACTAGGTAATTCAGGTTGTCCAATTTTACCCAAAATCTAATCAACTCTTTTTATGAACGCAGAAAGCTCAAATACGGAAAATAGAAATTTTTGGAAGTTTGATATGAGTTATCGTGGAGGATAAAATCGTCACACATTCGGGCAGACATCATCGTAAAACTAGTAAAAACGTGTTGTGGAGAACCTAATTCGTGCTTATTCACTATCAAATTTTTAGCCCGAAAACATTACCTCTCTTACCAACGGTATGACAGGAGGTAATAATAATGCTCGATAAAAATGTTAAATTATAATATGGATTTTTACTGAACATTTAATATTTGATACTGTGTAATGTCTTAAAATAGCGCGCATTACTTTTTATCGTGCAAAATTACATCTTATTAGCACTTATTAGAATACACCAAAAGTCGTAGAAGACTGCCAGACTTAAATGGGAAATGTTGAAAATGCTAAGTTATGAAGAAGCGGCAACACCACAGTGTGCAGAAAAGGGAAAAGTCTGCTTAGTAGTTACTGTTAGTCGAGCTTTTACTTTAATATATTTTTTAAACCGTATACCGGGTGTTTTTTTTTTCAAGGTGCACATAGGAGATTAACATGAGAAATCAGTTTTTTGCAGACTGTTGCCCCCCGTTTTGACTGGCAAAGAGACGTATTCTACTATTTTTAGTCGGGTACGATGTTTATTACACATTGAAAATATACTTATACAACAAAAATAAAACTCATAAAAATCAAAATATACATCAAATCTACAACTAAGTAGGTACCAAGTTAATACAAAAAATAACATAAACGTACCATGAAACATAAAGTACAACTAAAATTCAATACTGACCGACACTTTATCAAACAACGCCTACATGCCGATGTTTGGCTATATACTTGTATATGCAATCATACTCTCGATCATACCAGACTCAGTAGAAAATGAGTTTTTAATAATTAGTACAGTTAAATAAAATTCTTTTAAATAAACCCCTTACTAAAAGGTACTGACGTCTTAACCTAATCGCCCAAAAACCAGTTTATTCAATTGTTTGTTATTTTCGCAAAATAGATCCGTCAACTAATTTGTTCGTAAAAATGCCATTTTTTACAATTAGCTACTTCCCTACTTTACACCAATACACCAAAAAATTCAAATTAGATTCTAACTCGGATTCTAAGCTTAGTTACATTACCCTAAATAACTAGCAACTGCTTTTGCTAATAAAATATTTACTTAATTATCTATAAACGAATTTGTTCTGTTATATATAAAGCACTTTCTAATATATTTCACATATTTGTCCTGCAATACCCCCTGCTATTTTTTATACCATTTATAATAGGGTTCGACGAAGGGCGATGATATTTTTTGCAATATATTCGCTTATGTTCAGTAACGCGTTATTTCTAGATACGTGTGAGCAGATCCTGTTTTAGTACATAATCAATATACATTTCTGTAAACATATAAAATATAAAAATCTTTTCTGCGTATGCGATAATACAGATAATAAATTTTAGAAATATATAGTTATACCTAATTAAATTTATTTTATGGACAATAAAAACTTAAATTTAATATAAAACTTGAAACATAGTTCACGAAAATAAAACTCGAAAAGTAAAATTAATTCTACATGTTACAATATGTAAAACTTTTTCTAAAATTAATTAGGCATGCAAATAATAATTTTCGCATGTGGCAGCAAAAGTTCCACACAGTATTTATCCAACAATGTATGTATACATAATTTCATTTTCTCCTGTGCGAACTATCTCGAGATTCTCCTAGTGTGACAATACACTTTCTCTACATTTCTTCTAATTAAATGTTAAACAAAATACAGCATAATGCAACTAATAGTACAGTAATATTTAAATTCACTTTTAACTCTTAATCTCGTATATTTTTCACTAATTTAAATAAAATTAACACTTTTTACTTCCGATTTTATTGGCCAACGCGGTGAAAAACCGCGTTTTTATGTAAAATCTAGAAAAGCGGAGAGAAATTTACCTGATTTGTATAATCTAAACATTTACTTTGTAACACAATGTTTATTCGATCTGATTCGTTAATTAAATTTGTTAAAAATTCATGAGGAAATAATTAAAACGATATTTTGGCGGCAAACCTAACAATATTTATACATCTACTTAAAATTTGATTTGAAATAAAATAAGATCATAATTGTTAACAAAGTATGGGCCGGTTTTTCAATCACAGATCAAAACTTTGATTAATTTAATCGTGATTAACCTAATCGAGACAGTAATCATGGTTAATTTTTCATTATGATTATAACTAACCGGCGATTAAAATACCTAAATTTGATTTAATCAATAAGTTAACCATGGTTAGTGCTAACCAATATTTAAATCAGTGATTGAAAAACCGGCCCTATAACTATATTTGTCGTTGAAAAAATTGTGGCTAACAAAAAAATAGTTTTCAGTATAAAAAGTTTTAAGCAATTATGTATTTAAAAATATATAATACAAAAAAAAACTAGACTGAAACCTGTTTACAAATCTTTCTTCCAAAGGTCACATTTACTCATTATGTATACTGAAAAAAAATAGTAAACAATTTTGCGATTACTACACGCACATAAAATCTAATAAACACTTTACACCAACAAATTGTAACAAAAAGTTTACACAGTTTTGAAAACTTTATCAAACTTTGAAATTTACAAAATTACATTTAAAAACTCTCTGAACCTACCTTGCAACACGTAGATGAGAAATAGTCCCCAGGTTAGTAACATGTTCGATTCTAAATAAAACAGGTGCCTTCACAAAACTTTCAAACTAACTTTCGGTCACTGAAAATTCACAAATTCGAGTCAAACCTTCACAAAACACCTTACTAACAGCACAATATGGGCTTTGCACACACTTTTACATAGTTTCGCAACTGATAAGGCGATAATTTTGATAACAACGTCGTGTTACAGGTAGAATAGCAGCTACACCTGTCAGCTTAGCGGTAAATATGTAACTGACTTCTGAGCGGTGTTCAAGTTGTTGCTTCGCCCAGGCTCGAGAGTTTTCGTCGAGTTTCGGAGACGGGTATGCCCGAGGATTAACGAAAGATTACGATTAATTTTTTCTGTTATTGTTGATCTCAAAGATAAATTAGAAAATAGTTTTGATAAATAATGATTTTGATAAAGTTATAATGTGCTTATATATTTTGTATCTCAATAAATAGTATAATTTGATTATTATAATTTTTAAAACGCTATTTTTAAGAAATGCACTAATAATAGAAAGTTTAGCATACGTGCCTATTCGTATATATCATTATTATAATGTTTAGTTATAGATATTCCAAATTTCAGTCAGAAATAAATTCATAACTAAGCCTAAAATAACTAAAATATAAAAAACAATCATTAATCATTATTGCGCTTTAATAATTATAACATTCTATTCTTACAGAATTTATTGATATAGTGAATACAATATGGGGATCTCATAAACTGTAAAATATACGAAGTCGATTAATTAAACAAAAGTTACCTCGTTAGCAGGCCATTTTACTATTTCTAGTCTAGGTCCGGTATTTTCATCTCTGGTTATAATGTAATATTTCGGCCGGTTTACATTTTCAACAAACAAATTCTGAAATCTACGCAAATGATGAAAAATTGCTACAAATTTCAAATTTCTTTTGACTAATGTGAAATATAGATTTTACATCGCCTTTACTAGTAATACCAGCTTTAATTCTATTAGGCATTGTGTAGCTGTAGATACAGGGTGACACTGAAAAACGGACCATTCAAATTAACTTTTTTATTTATAATTATTTTTTAATTTTCTTAATATATTTGTAAACTAGGCTTAGGAACTCACAAATCATAGTATTTGAGATGATAGTAGCGCTTCCGGTTTAACCGGAAGTAACATTAACTTTCATATTTTAAATGGGACAGCTTATACATTTATATATATGTACGTAATATTATGAATTCAACGATATGCTTGAAGTGCATTTTTATCCAAAAAATAAATAACAAAAACATAAGAGAAAATTATGAGTATAGTGCAAAATTTGCTGTTCTGATTATATTTATAAGGGTGTTAAGATATACTTCTTATTACCTGTCAGTCAGTCAGTTTTTTCAAAATGGTCGCCAAACATACTCGTATACCCGTTTTAAGTAAAAATATGCGAGATATTTGCTGGTTTATTTATAGTGGCGATGCTCAATATTTTCTATTAAAATAATTATAAATGCCTATTGCTACAAATAAATCGATGTTTTTAAATTTCTTTTTAAAATTGTGAGGAAACTAAAAACAATAAAAAATGTAGAAAAAGTTTTGTACGCAACATTTAATTCTGAACAATTTTACACCTTATAGTTCTTTTTTGTAAAATGAATTGAAGAGCACTGAATCACATAAAACTAAAATCCCATGTTAAATCCTTATGTTCGCACCTGATCATCAGCACCCTCCTATACATTATTTCACAGGTAACAATATTTTTATACTGTAACAAAAATGAAAAATAAAATGGAACAAAATGTTTAATCACTTTCTTTTATAATATCAATCAAATTTTTATTGTTCATTATATGTCAAAGTTAGAAAGTGGAAAATAGATGTCATATATAAATTATTAAAATCTTGATTCACATTTTTCGCAATTATTAAAATAAATATTAAATTGATTAAAATTAATGTATAGATTATTAATTGAAATAGGAATAAATTGTAACACGAGCAAGAAATTCTTTATTTTTAAAGAATGAAATTAATACATGTCAAAAATGTATTTATGAACAACTGAACTCCTGTTCTTCTTTTATTTCTTTCTACGATCTAAGTATCCGATATATCAATCACCTCCTCCTAAAGATAGTTACTCAGCTCGGAAACGTTTAGGAGGAATACCTTTGTTTGGACGGTTTGAGCAGCGAATCGTATCTGTAGTGGCGAAGGTTTCATTTCTGTTTCTGTTGTTTTCTATTTTAATTTCTCGGGTTCTCGTTCTGTGCCGTACCAGATTTTTCGTACTCCATACCTTCCCATCTTATAAACGATATGTGTTGGTACCCAATACTTCTTTAACTTGTTTTGGTTCTGCGTACGGAGTAACACCTTTCGGAACTTGGGGAAGACGAGTTCTTACCCATTCTTCTTTTTCAAAGAACGATTTTGGTTTCTGTTGGCTTGTATTATCTCCTTCTCTTCTTTGTCTTGTTTTGAAGTTACTTCGTATTTCTCTTCCAAGGAATAATTTTGCTGGTGATGGAATGTCGTTTTAAGGTGCCGTTGATCAAACCCATTGGCAGTTTGTTGTAAGCAAATAAAAATATAGATGTTATAGTTGACGCAAGAATCTTCGATTCATCATCTAGTTCTATATGAAAATATACTTTCTTTAAATCCAATTTTGTAAAATACTGAGAACCTCGTAATTGTAGAAATATATCATTAATATGTGGTAGTGGTTTTCTCTCTGGAATAACAAAATTATTTAGGGCCAGTTTTATAAAGAAATTTAATCTTCACTTAAAATTTAGTTGTCAAGTAAATTTAATGAAATGGACAAAGTCGAATCAGTTTCCATGTTCTTATGACATTTAAATCATTGCCGTCAAAAAATCGTGTTGCATTTTTTCTTTTCATTAAATTTAGTATGGAAGTAAATTTTAAGTGAAGATTCAATTTCTTTATAAAACCGGTCCTTAGTGTAGTTAAATCTGTCGTTAAACGTACTGATCCATCAGGTTTCGGAACTGTTACTAAGGCGTGTACCCATTCACTCTTCTCTATTTGTGACCAAATTCCTTCTTGAGCCATTTTCTTGCATTCTTCGATGGCATTTTCTCGTCTAGCATAGGGAATTTGTCTCAGCTTCGCTTGTGATGGAATAGCATTTGGTTTTAAAGTAATTTTATACTTAAAAAGTTGAAATGTTCTCATATCATTCTTCAGTAAATTAGGAAATTCTTTTAAGTAATCATCTGCTTCTGAAAGTTTAGAAATTTTTAAATTAGCACCATTTAAACGTAAATTGAATTCTTGCATAATGTCTATTCCAACAGTAGGTGTAAGGTCGTCTGTTGTTACATACAAAGTTATTCGTGAACTTCGTCCATTGTAACATATTTCTGTACATATTGTACCTAATTTTTTTTTAACTTTGGTTCCGTCATAATTTTTTATTGTTTTATTTAGAGGTATTTGTTTTGCATTTAATTTCGCTGCGCGAAATATTTCATTTGTAATAGTAGAAATCTCTGCACCTGTATCCACAAAAGCAAAATATTTATTATGTACTGAACGAGCCAACAGCAATTCAATTTTGACTTTAAGTCCCGATGTCATTTTTTTTATTGACATCGAACTGTCATTTTCATTGTCATTTAGCAAATTACTAATTTTTGCTGTATTACTTGATTTATTCTTACTGTTTGGGTTTGCTTTACAAATGTTTGAGAAATGATTTTTCTTTCCACAGAAATTACAAGTTTTACCGTAAGCTGGGCATTTATCTGATTTTATAGCATGTTTTTTTCCTCCACAACCATAACATTTAAAACTTTGAGGATTATTATATTTTGATTTCGAATTGGTCACTTTTGAAATCTGAGAATTCAAATTATTATTGTTTTGTAAAACGGATAGATCTTTTGACGCAGTTTCATCGGCTGTCATTATTGACACAAATTTTTCAAAGTCAACTTTGCCTTCGGCCAGAAGTTTTTCTTGAGTATATTTAGATCTACATCCAATAACTAATTGTTCAGCAAGTAGTCGTTTTTCTAAATCATTATTTCCATAATTACATAAACTTATTAACGAGCGTAAATCTGTCAGATAAGATGTGACTGTCTCTGTGTTACCCTGTAATCGTGTTCTAAAGTCGTAAGATGCTCGCACTTGGTTTACTTGGGGTTGAAATAATTTTTGAATGTCTGTAATAAACTCATCATAGCTTTTTGTACCACGTTCCATAAAAAATGGATAGGCTAAAACTATTCTTCGTCCTTCCGTTCCTGACATAGAAGTAGATTCTTAGTTTTATCATCTAACTTTCCGTCAGTAGTAGCATTCCTATCTGTGAGGTAGAAAAAATCATCGTCAGCCGTAATCCAAGTAGTCCAAGGTACGGGAGGTAATCCTGGAGTTTGCAAAAAATCATCAGGCATCAAAATCTTCGATCCTGCCATCCTCGTCGCCAATTTAATGTATAGATTATTAATTAAAATAGAAATAAATTGTAACACGAGCAAGAAATTCTTTATTTTTAAAGAATGAAATTAATGCATGTCAAAAATGTAGTTATGAACAACTGAACTCCAGTTCTTCTTTTATTTCTTTCCACGATCTAAGTATCCGATATATCAAAAATGATTTAAAATACTATCATGTACTACAAAATGTATTTAAATTTGAAATTCGATTTGTTTTATTGAAAAAGTTAGGTAAACAAAACACTAACTGAAATATATATATATATATATATATATATATATATATATATATATATATATATATATATATATATATATATATATATATATATATTAAAATCAATTCATAATTTTTATTAAACTTATAAATACTTTATACGAGTAATAAACAAATATGTATGCATACCACTATTTTATTTTTATATCAAATCAAGAACCTATGTGTATCCTTTCCTAGACTACTACAACAATGCACATTAAAATACTGGAATTTGATGGATAGTCTTCGTGGCCGAACTATTTAAAACAGTTTGAAGCGGCTACGAAAGCACAGAACTGGACGTCTACAGAAGGCTACAGCGTTGACTGTCTCGTTGCGTGGACAAGCCATCGACATATTACAGACGCTGAAGGAAGAAGAACAAGAGGACTACGACCAACTAGTCAAGCGGTTGGACATGCGATATGGCAATGCGCACGTTGACTTGGTGCACCAGACGCAACTGAGGAACCATTATCAGAGTTCAAAAGAAATCCTTCAAGAATTTGAAGCCGACATAGCTCGTTTAGTTCGTATCGAATATCCTTCAGCTCCTGACAACGTTTTAGAGTGCCTGGCTTTTCAAACATTCATCTATGGAGTCTGAGCTAGTGAAATTCAGCAAACACTGCTATTGGCTCGCCCAAAAACTGTAGGTGACGCACTCTCATATGCATTAGAACATGAAGCTGCCAAACAAGCTTCACGTAACCAATCTGGAGTGCGAAATATTGATGCCGAGAGAAAAGAAGTCACGGAAGATCTAGAAGAGAAAATGCGACGAATTGTAAATGAAGTGTTTGCTGAAAGAAAGAAACTTAGTTGTTGGAAAAATGCAAAAAAAGATGGAATCGACAAAAGAAGAAAAGTAATTGGAAAACTAAGTCGGGTTGATGCGAAGGGGCAATCGTCAACTTGTAATCTGGTAGCCCCACAATCCATCAGTTATGTCGCATCCCTTTATCATCAAGTCAATAGCATCTACGTAAATGCCTTTGTTAATGGAAGGCCACTGAAAATATTGCTAGATACGGGTGCAGCTAAGACAATAATAAGACCCGACTTGGTAAAGAACACAGGCAAGAAGACACATCTTCAACCAATAAAATGGCGATTGCGCCTAGCGACGGGAGAACGAGCTATACCGCCTAAAGATAAATATATATGACCATCACTGTAGGGTAGTTCAGTAATTACATCATATTCGGCGCGCTTCATTTAAACTACTGTCCTACCTGTAAACACATCTTTCAAAGTAAACCTTTTTGCCACAATAAATAAGAACTATAATTTTAAGCAGTTCATTTCGTCGCCCAATATTTTATTTAATTAAGAAAAGTTAACTATTTAAGCTATCATTCAGTTAAGCTTGAATAAGACCCTTTCAATTAAACAAAACATATTATCCTAATTAGTAGTAGTAAATAAATAAATAAATAAATATATCATCACGGCTTATTACCCATTGCTGGGTGTGCCAATCTGCTTTGTACACAGATAGTAGTAATTATTCTATTTAAGTTTTAAAATACTTTGCATGAAATTGCATGTTCGTTCAATCTCGAACATGTTCGTGAAACATCGCGTAAAGCGACCGGAAGAGCCCGTTCTAAAATTTTGAAAAGAATTGATTTGAAAATGCTCAAAAACGCCAACAAACAAAATCTCAGTCGGTATGTCGGTAAACTCTTGGATATGTTTGAAGCTGCACAAACTTGATGCTCTGTAGTTCAGAATGTGCAGAGTCAGAGGCGTAACTATAGTTTTGGGCGCCTGTGGCAAAAAAAATAATTTTCGCCCCTATATCAAGAAAATAAAAACAAAATAAATTTCTGATGAGCAGTTCGCGAGTCACTAACCATTTAAACTTACATAAACATTTTCTAAAATTTAAAATATCTGCAAATCGGCTTGGTTCTCATATCTTCATTTAAAATTTTGACACGATTAAAGATAATATTTCGTATTAAATATGTGTTGAAATTTCAGATGAAATGATTTGCACATGATTAAAATTTCAGAGGAATTTCATACAAGTTTAAGTTGTTAGTAACTCGCGAACCGCTCATCCTCATCTGCAAAAAATCGTCTGTACTCTGTTCCATTTAGGCCATTTGACAGATGGCGCTCGCATCAGTGTCAGTTTTAAGTAGCTGAAATTACATTGGGTAAACGTGTCTCATGTCTCCAATTTCAGCCAATCAGAGAATTCACAACTATGTCCAATTCTCTACAATACTGAACGGCTTAAATGGAACAAGATATATAGTAAGTTTTAAATATCTAATATTGTTTATTTTTTGAGTAATTTAAATTTCTGTCATAAATTGTTATTCTGGTTAACTATATTTTAACATAACTCTTTGAGAGTTCAGCCTAGACAAAAAATGTAAGAATCCCTTTATGTAGGTACAGGAAATTACGAGCTTTAATTTTGTATTCTTGAAATTTTTTTATACGGGTCACTGTTTTCAAGAAAATGGCCAGAAATTCATTTTTACACCATTCACCCAAGATGGCGGCAAAATCCGGGGTCGTTAGAGGGTGCAAAATTAGTATGTCTTTTTGGAGGTCCCAATAAAGAGAATAAAATTCACGCCAGCTTGTCACTGTGACTGGCATATCTGTAGATAATTATTTGTTAAATTTAAAAAATAGACTTTAGAAATATTTGATCTAAAACCATAGATATGATTAAAATTTAGCGCCCTTAAGAATTTTGCGCCCGTGGCGTGTGCCACCTTTGCCACGCCCTAGTTACGGCACTGTGCTAAGTTGATTTCAATTTGAAATAAAACCTTTATTATTTATTAATGTGTACATATTGTATTACGAAGTAATAGAAAAATGTTTACAATTTGATGTTATTAATATCTCAAAGTTAATTTTTTCATAATAACATAATATCAGCATCAAATTACAAGTCTTTAAATTATGACCCTTATGTGTTCTGTGAATAGAGTCTACTTTGAAAGTATCGTTTTTGCTTAGGACAGTGCTTCATATTTGGCGCTATGCTTTGACGTCACACTATGCTACCCCATTGGAAACACCGGTAGACTTGTCCCCGTTATGGCAACAAAAATATGGTTTAGAATTTCAAAGAATCTGGCTGTTAAAAATTAACAACTGAAATTTTGAATGAAGAATGAGGAAGATGTAATTAATACATTATCGTATCAATTTTTTTTTAAAAAAAAACTGAAACAAATAAGAAAAATATTACATCAAAATAACAATATTAGCCATTTTTCAACTTCAATTATCTTTAAAATATTAACATTTTTTAATAAACTAATAACTGACCCGTGTAAATATAACTTTATTGATTCCATTTATGTTTTGTTTTTAAAAATACATAATGTAGTTTATAAATAAACTGTGAAATTCTAATATGCAACTTTAGTATCGAAATTTATACATAGATGTCACAGCATTGCACCCCTAAGTCTTAAGTCTCCCCTAAGTTTATTTCTTATTAGCTCCGCCCACTCAGCTTTGCCTAAGGAAAAACTTCTAAACCGTGGCGAAATTACAAATATGACTTCCTTTCAGGCCTCGAATATGCTAAAATAGCGATTTTTATTTATTTTCAGCACTAAAATTTTTCATTTTAACAATAGATTCCCATACTAACATAAATGAACTTTTGGGAAACAGTGTAAATAATGAATTGAAATTTAGTATTACAAATAATATATATACCGTGTGTCTGTCTTAAAAGTGTACATAGGAGATTAAAATGCCGAAAATTTATTTATTTTTTGTACAGCTCCATAGCTGTCGATATTTTCAACGTAATTTTCGGTATTTTCATATTAATGGGTCGATTCTGTTCACATCTGTAAATCTTACAAATCTGTAAATTTGTAAATAATGAACAAAGTCGCAACGTAACCTGCACTCTTATGTACATTTTTATATTAATCAACAAAAATAGATGCGTTTTTGTCAGGGTTTTACGGATTTACAGATGTGTAAGACTTACAGATGTGAACAGAATCGACCCACTAATTTCTGTCGTTACAAAGTATGTAAAAGTAATTCTATTTATTGATTTAGATGCAGTATTTTATGCTCTAAAATTTTATTTGACGCGTTTTTGCTTAAAATAATTAGGCGAGCAAGATATTGCAAAAGAACTGATTTTCCATGTTAATCTCCTATGTAGGTACACCTTTAAGACAGACACACGGTATATATATATATATATATATATATATATATATATATATATATATATATATATATATATATACAACAATAGTTTAATATAGGTAGCATAGTGTAATAACTCCAAACTCCAATTCACAAATGTTTTAAGAATTAGGATGGGACATCTACGGCAATGGAGAGTGATATTATAGTTGAAGGATTTGAACATAGTTTAGAGACGCACGGATTGAAATATTCAAAAATAGTAGGTGATGGTGAGTGTAGTGTCCATAAAAAAACTCCTGGAGGCACGTCCTTATGGCTATAATTTAATGCTCCAATCATTTATTAAGGAACTACTGTACAAATTTAAGGGAGTTATCATGTATAAGATTTAGTGTTGGGAAACCTGTAAGCACAAATTTGCCTCATTTACTTTCATCTAATTTGAAAAGACTAAGATATGCTGTGGAATATGTTGCAAAACATCATAGAAAAAATCTGATGTGGCCAACACATGACCTCCCGTCAATTCCATGTTTGAAATAGCAAAGTAAAGTATTACTTCCGGTTGAAATAATAAATCCACAATTTGCTAAAGGCATGGCAATCAAAAATGCGTCGTATTGGAACAAATAAAATTATTTTAGTTGAATAAAATGGTTTTTTTACTTATTTCCTACAGTCTGTTGTCATATTCCCACTGTCTGTCTAAAGTAAAACTGAATTTGCATTTTCACTTTCACTTTTCCTACAGCCAAACAAACTAAAAGATAAAGATAGCAATATACAATGAGAGAGACGACAATAAAAGTAAATATGGTAGGGGTAAAGTAAAGATCCGCCTTTTCCTTACCTCCCTCTTTCACCCGATGAGTCTCAGATACTACGCGGACTACAAGGCACGGGCCGTACATCGTGCGCTGGTAGCTAACGTTGAAGAAGAATTAATACTTGGTATGGACGTAATGAAAAAGCACGGTTTTAAACTTGAAGAATAGTGTGATAATGGTCAATGAAAAAGAACTCGTATTAAATCTACTAGACGACAAGGCTGTGCGCGTACTAATGGCCGTAGACGTTACCCTTCCAGAACGGAGTGAAACTATCGTGTAAGCACAATTAGATGGTAGTTTCTGTGAGGGGAATGTTGTTATGCTTGAGTCCAGGAATGATGGCGTCAAAACTGGTACTGGAATTGTTGTAAGAAAATCACTGATCAAAGCAAGTCAGGTAATACCAGTTCAAAAAATGAACTTAAATTTGTATCTTGTTGTTCTAAAGAGAGGAACAATTGTAAGAGAATGCTTGGCAGTACACTCGATTATTCGAACTGTAAAGGCCAAGAAAAACACATCTCAGAAAATCCAGGACACGTTAATCAACCAATTATCAACATCGTTTCAAGAACTGGAAGATTTCAAGATGTGTTCCAATTTGACAAGAAAGCCAACGGGAGAACTAATGTAATTCACCATAAGATAAACACTAGCGACGCGAGACCCGTCCGCCAACCAGCAAGAAGATTATCGTTCGCGAAGCGTGAGGAAGTGGAAAGAATTATTGAGAACATGAAGATGGAAGGAGTGATCGAACTTTCAAGCAGTCCGTGAGCTTCACTGAGTGGTGTTGGTGAAGAAGAAAGATAGCTCTACACGATTTTGCGTCGATTACCGTCAACTTAACAACATGACCAAGCTACCAGCTACCTCGAATAGACGATAAACTAGACTCTCTGGCTGGCTCAAAGATTTTCGCTACTCTGGATCTAAAAAGCAGATCCTGGCAAGTATATTTGGCCCCAAAAGATAAGGAAAAGACAGCCTTCACCATTGGTACCAGACTCTGGCAATTTACAGTAATGCCATTTGGAATCTGCAATGCCCCTGCAACGCTTGAACGACTCATGGAATCAGTATTGGCTGGGCTGTCATGGAAAACCTGTTTAGTCTATCTCGACGACATTATTGTTGTAGGTAGAACATTTGAGGACTACATGAAGAATTTGAAAGAGGTTTTCCAGAGATTGCGGAAGGCTAACATGAAGCTCAGCCCCAAGAAGTGTCACCTGTTTCAAAGAGAAGTTCATTACCTTGGACACGTAGTTTCGGGTAAGGGTATTGGAGTTGACCCGGAAATATAAAGGCTGTGAGAGACTGGCCAGCACCTAGAGACAAATACGAACATAGAAGTTTTCTTGGTTTGTGTACTGCGACGAAGTGACTCTTTTTCTCAGTATAACTACTTGGATGAACCGTTTGTAAACCGTAAAGCCGCAGTTGTCATGTGAAAAGCCAAATTCTGTGTTGAATCTTTCATTCTGCTTTTGAAGTTGCTGCGAATGATCTGAGTGATCCAATAGCACATATATCATGTAAAGTCTGTAAAATATAATATGTGTACTAATGTTAAACACGAACGAAGTACTCACCTGTGTTTTAGTTGTTCAGGGTACATGGAAACAATTGTTGTAATAGTAAAAACTGCAAAGATTACCTCGTTAGCAAAATACAATGAAAAGCTTTGTGTAACTTACCTAAATGTAACTAAATCTATGGGCAATCGATCCACACGGTTGATACAATGTTTCCTGATGTTGTAACTGTTTTTGTAACGACTTGCTTGTAACAATGTAACAATAATACTTTTGTTTTGTACTACGACTTGTAGGGCGGTATTCATAGTCGAATCTTAAGGTATGCCTTAAGATCACCTTCATGGAGTGTATCTTGTTTATTAAGATCGTCTTGTTTTCTTCATGGATTCATAGTCGTATCTTAAATAAGTCTTGAGACATAAGCATTTACTTAAGAGGGTCTTGATGACTTATTTCACTTCGGTTGTTTTCGGTAAAATAAAATACGAAACAACCAATCGCAGCAAAATAAAATGACAGTTTTAAAAAGTTAATCCTGTCAAATATTATAAGTTCTTATCAACCATTATGCATATTTATTTTTACAATATCGAAAGTGTGTAGTTATATTCTACGAGAAAAAAATATAGATTTTTTTTATACTAAAAGAAAATGGAATAAAATTAAATACGAGGTAAAATTTTAACATTAGTAATCATTTTAAAATCAGCATTTTTTGATATTTTAAAGCACATTTGTATAATTAAAAATACTGTGGAGTAAAATTAAATACTTCCAGTGGAATTCTAAAGATAAGTCAATAAGGATGGCAATTGGTGGAGGTCCTGATGAGCCACACAATTAATTAATAATATAATTCAGATTTGATTCTTTATGATCATTTTACCAAAGTAGTATTTGTTTTGTTATAACCGTTGCTAAGTTTCACCGGAACGACATATGACAGTTAATTAAGTTAATAAATATATGACATGTATGTTTTTGTTTTGCAATAAATAAATTATAATAAGTACGACTCTATTCTACAAAAACTATTAAATTGGTAGCAGAGCGCGTAGTTCATATAGTTGAAATATCTATTGGATTAACACCCATAGCGTAGTTCATAGAGTTGAAATATCTATTGGATTAACTCCCGTAGCGTAGTTCATAAGAGCTGAACAGGCTGAACTGTCTATTGGATTAACACCCATTGGACTGAATTGGATAATTTATTGAATGAGTTAAAAGGTGAGATATTTAACAATTTCTCATCATGGATATTAATTCAGCCAGAATAGAACAATTAACTGAAAAAAATTATAATGTTTGGAGTATGAAAATCGAAGCTTTGCTTGAAGCAAAACAACTATACGAAGATGTGATAGAAAACGATGAACCCAAGAAAGATGAAAGTAAGGAAAATATTATGAAAATATATAAAGAGTGGAATAAGAAAAATAAAGAAGCTTTAGGAATTATAATTCTATCGTTATCTAATGAACAGGCCATTGTATATAAAGGTATCAAGAATGCAAAGACAATTTGGAATGCAATTAAGACAAGATATGAGGGAGCCCTTGAAGACAGTAAACTGGATTTAATGCTTGATTTGACAAAGCTAAAAAAATCTAACTGTGAAAGTATGGAGGAATGTCTAACAAGAGCACAAGGAATTTCACGCCAGCTAACTGAACTTGGAAAACAAATAACTGAACGTGAACATGTCAGATATATCGTTGAAGGACTAACTGAGAAATATGAATCAATTGTGCTTGTCCTATCAACAAATAGAAGTATCAGTTTTACAGACATGAGACAAACTTTGCTACATTTTGAGAAGAAGGAAATAGAAACAAAAACTGAAATGAGAGCTTTCCGAGTTACAGATAAACGAAGAAATATGTATAACCAGAGATTATGCTTTGTATGTAACAAACCAGGGCATATTGAAAAAGATTGTTGGTTCAAAGACAAGAACAAAACCTTTAGGAGGGACAACGCCAAGACAAATATACCAACTAAATAATTTAAAAAACTGAATATTCATAAAGACAACAGGAGGGAACATGCAACATTCGTAAGAGAAAATTCATGTAAAGGAAAAATAGAGATATGCAAAGAAAAGACAGAACACGCTATGATAATTACAGATAAATTGGTAGAACCAGAAGAAATGAAATGGATTTTAGACTCAGCATGTACGTCACATATGACATCAAAGGAAAACTGGTTGGAAAATATTAAAGAAGAAGAAAAAAATGTAAATGTTGCAGAAGAAGACAGAATGATAAAGACTGTTAGCAGAGGAGAAATTAGAGCATCTACTGAGATTGAAGGAGAAACATCAAACTTGAAATTGAAGAATGTACTTTACGTTCCTAAGCTAAGAGGAAATCTTATGTCAGTCCCAAGTATAGTCAAAAATGGAAATGAAGTAGTTCTGAAGAAAGATGGAGCATACATTTATTCTGAAGAAGGCGACCTAATCTGCCAGGGTGAACTTGAAGATAACATGTTTGTCATAAATATGACACAAAGAGCTAATATATAATATAAAAAATGAGGAAAGTTTCGGAAGGAAAATCTACAGAAACTTTGGCATCGAAGATTGGGTCATACAAACAATGATTATATAAAGATGATGCAAAAAAGGTCTATGGTTAGAGGATTAGGTAAATTCGACGACGAAAATGAAATGTGTGAACCATGTGAAAGAGGAAAAATGTCTCGTCAATCATACAAGTCAACGTACTCTGAAATGACTAAGGACCCCTTAGAACTTTTACATGTAGATTTATGTGGACCCTTCCAAGTAGAATCACTGGGAGAAAGAAAATACATTATGGTTGTTGTAGATTCATACTCAAGAAGATATTTTGTGGAATTTCTTTCAAGAAAAAATGAAGCATATCAGAAAATACAAAACCTAATCGTAAGAAGAGAGAATGAACTAGGTTTAAAAGTTAAAAGAATACGATCTGACAATGATATGAAATTCTTAGGCAGAAATTTGAAAGAATACTTTACAAGTAAAGGAATAAAACATGAAAAGACGATGGTCTATTCACCAAGAAGCAATGGTTTAGCTGAAAGAGCAAACCGTTCATTGCTAGATAAAGCTAGAACCCTTCTAATTGATAGTGAACTACCACTCGAGTTTTGGGCTGAAGCAGTAGCTACAGCTGAATATGTGCACAATATTATACCAACAATGAGCCGCAGAGATAAAATACCGTTGGAACTGTATTACTCTAAAAAACCATCAGTACGACACTTAAAACCGTTTGGATGTCTAGCTTATTACAAGGTGAACAACAACAAAAGACACAAACTAGAACCGAAAGCAAAGAAAGGTATATTCATAGGATATTCTAGAGAAAGAAAGGCATAAAGAATATACGATCAAGATGAAAATAAAATATATGAAACATCTGATGTTACATTCAACGAAGACAAAAATGGATATGAACCAAACAAAAGTAAAGAAGTGGAACCAATAAATTTAAATCTAGATTATATAACTGATGAAGATAAATCATTAATTGATGATGGTGGTACCGAAATAATCAGTCAAATATCAGAAACAGAAGAACAAAACCATATATCAGATATAGAAGATGAAGGAAACATTATACCTCCCGTAGAAGAAGGTGATAATAACGAATTAATTATTGAAGAGGAAAATACAATGCCAGAAGAAGAAAGACCTAAGAGACAGAAATATGATGATTTCTATGTTTATTTAGCAACTACTGAAACACCCAAGACATATGAAGATGCTATGAAAACTGATGAAAGAACAGAATAGAAGAAAGCCATGGGTAAGGAAATCCAATGTATGAAGTCACACAAAGTGTGGGAACTAGTGCCGAGACCAAGAAATGATAAAATCATCAGAAGCAAATGGGTTTATAAAGTTAAACATGACAAAAATGGAAAAAAGTTCAAGGCAAGATTAGTGGCACTCGGATTTGGTCAAAAACAAGGAATTGATTTTGAAGAAAATTTTAGTCCAGTGATAAAATGGGACTCATTTAGAATTCTTATAGCATTGGCTGCCCAAAAGAATTTAGACCAGTACGTGGGGGTTTTTTGAATGCAAAAGGTGGGGTAGTAGCGATTTTTTAGTATGTTGTTAAGCTTGGGGCCCTAATAAAAAATCCAAGTTTTCGACCTCGAGGCGCATGCGCTCGAGCCGCCATCTTGAATTTTAGGTACAAAAAGTTGTTTTTTTAATAATAACTCAAAAACGGTGGCTTTCACAACAAAAGATGTTCTATACAAAGTTAAAGAGGACAAAATTTCCTACATTCTGTGTAGAAAATTTTTTTTGTAGCACACATATGTTAGGTGTTACAGTTCCGTGAAGTTGCACTATTTGAAAAAAAAAATGCGGAAACTTCATTTTGGTTGAGTTTTATTTTATTATTTTTATTATATATCATTATATTTTTACATAATTATAAGAAAAACTAAAAGGCACTTGAATATTATCATTTAACAGTATTATACTTTTCATAAACAAATTTAAAGGCGAAAAGTATATCGCATTTTTTGTATAAATTTAAGAATAGTAATTATGACTTTAGAGCGTTACAAAAATTAATTTCTACTACACTGGTACGTTTCGATGGTCCGGGTTGGTTATTGTCGGTGTCCTGGTCGTAGTTGTCTGTGTCCTGGTCGTAGTTTTGGTCCGTAGCCTGAATAATGTCGTCATCCTCGTCCTCGCTTTCAATGCAGACAATTTTGAACGAAACTGTGTTGCTCGCATATTTCAATGAAAAGGTATGGTGATATATCAATATTACTCGTATATATTGTTATTCTATAGATTGTGATTACTGTTCAGTCTAAAATATATGAGTTATTCATTATGTCCAAATTCTCCATGATCAAGAAGATGTTAATGATCAAGAAGAATTTGAATATTGCTCGTTATTAAAAACAACTCGACTGATTATTGGTACTAAAGACCATGATAAACCTGGTCTGTCATCTGACATTTCTGCAATTGAAAAAGACAGAAATCAGTTGAATCTCCAGTTAAAGAAATCTTCAGAGACAATTCATTTGGAGGGAATTTTGTTGAATAATATATCCAACTGTATTATAAATATCCACAAATAAAATATTATTTATCGTTATTTGTTTTTTTTTGTCATATTTTTTTACCGCCCGGCGGGCTGTTGCTTTACACTTTACCGCCCGCAGGGTGTAATCTTTCATTTTCCGCCATGGTAACTAAAATGTAAACAAACAATTACAATACAGTTGTAACTAAATAAATAAATAAAGAAATAAATAAATGAATAAATATGTTATATCAGAGGATGAAGTGGCACTTTTACTGATTGCTTTAGAGTAATGTAAACCGGTCAAATTATTATGAATTTGTGTCTTTACACCTCTTTCCTTTACAACGACAACGTCACTTTCACTTAAAGTTTTCTCACAAATAAAGCACAAATCAACTTGGGGATTTTTCATTATAACAACGTAACCTTCTGCAAGCTAGACAAAGCACACTGACGCATACAGCGTATTAATATAAAATTAAAGTAGAGTCTCTTTAAAAATTATTTCAATATGATTTGCATTTGTTTAAATTATGTATTTTAGTTGTCAACAGCCAAATAACAAAATATAATACTTTTTTTTTAAATAGTGCAACTTCACGGAGCTGTAACTCCTAACATATGTGTGCTACAAAAAAAGGTTTTCTACAAAGAATGTAGGAAATTTTGTCCTCTTTAACTTTGTATAGAACATCTTTTGTCGTGAAAGCCACCGTTTTTGAAATATTATCAAAAAACCAAATTTTTGTACCTAAAATCCAAGATGGCGGCTCGAGCGCATGCGCCTCGAGGTCGAAAACTTGGATTTTTCATTAGGGCCCCAAGCCTAACAACATACTAAAAAATCGATACTACCCCACCTTTTGCATTCAAACACCCCTTTTTGATACCCACGTACTGGACTAATTATGTAATCAAACACTTTGACGTGAATACAGCATATTTAAATGCTGATCTAAATGAAACAACATATATGGAACAACACCTGGCTATGTCACTAATTCAGGGGAAGTATGTTTCTTGAAGAAAAGTATTTATGGATTGCCACAATCAGGAAGGTGTTGGTATTTCAAATTCAAACAAATTTTGGAGAAAACAGGACTACGTCCATCGCATTCAGATCCCTGCATATACGTGAAAAGAGAAGAAAACTCAAATCTACATTGCGGCATATATGTTGACGATTTTTTGGTTATAGCTGATTCGGAAGACACCATACGAGGATTCACCAGTATTTTGGAAAGGAGTATAAGTTTTAAAGAAACAACAAACTCAAATACATTTCTCAGCATAGAAATTGGAAGAAATGCTGATAACATTACACTAAGCCAAAAAGAATACGTGCGGAAAATTTTAAACAAATACAATATGGAAAACTGCAAGCCTGTAAAAACACCTGGTTTAATAGGAGAAAAACTTGATAATTACGAACAATCAAACAAATTCTCTATAAAAGACTATCAAGAAGCCGTTGGTTCACTGATGTACCTAGCCGTTGGAACTCGCCCAGACATTTCATTTACAGTCAGTAACCTATCCCAATACTGCAAAGATCCGCGAGATATACACTGGATAGCCATAAAAAGGGTTGTAAGGTATTTAAAAGGAACGGAAGATTATGGTCTATTATTTAAGAAGTCTGGTAAACAAATCAGCATTACATCAGATGCAAGTTGGAGTACAACATATGATGCAAAGTCATTTGGTGGATACATCATCCAATACGGAAATTCCTTAATAAGCTGGAAAAGCAGCAAACAGAAACTCGTCGCGTTATCAACAATGGAAGCAGAATTGATATATGCTTGCGATGCCATTTGTTGCGGAATATGGGTCAAGTCATTACTAGAAGAGATAACTGGAGAAGAACCTGATAAAATGATTATCAACACAGATTCACAAGCACTCATAGATTGGACTAAAAATCCCAAGGTTAGCGTTCGTACAAGAAACATCAATCGCAAGTAATATTTCGTCAAAGATGAACTGGAGAAGGGTTATCTTACTATGAAACATAAAAATACCAAAGATCTTGAAGCAGACATGATGACAAAAAATTTGACTGCAGAGACTTTATTGACACATTCGAAAAATTTGAACCTGAATCGCTACACGTAAAAAAGAAAAATGACCACAAAGAAATGGGGGGATTTAATAATATAATTCAGTTTTGATTCTTTATGATCATTTTACCAAAGTAGTATTTGTTTTGTTATAACCGTTGCTAAGTTTCACCGGAACGACATATGACAGTTAATTGAGTTAATAAATATATGACATGTATGTTTTTCTTTTGCAATAAATAAATTAATATAAGTACGACTCTATTCTACAAAAACTATTATTAATTCTGCAAAAATGCAGTTTATGTTTATAAATTTTATTTATTTTAAGATTTTAGCGCCATATAATGTTGCTGCGTGAGCATGACGCATGCGTTATTGATACGGACGCCAGCTGACATATCTGGGGATGGGATACTGCATTCTACTTTAAATTTATGTAACTTTATTTAATATGTTCTATGATGCAAAATAAAATAACATTTTGAAAATTTAATAGTGTAGTTACTTATTAAATAATACAATATATGCCAAACTTGGAGAACCATCTCCAACAAATGCTCCATCAAAGATCTTCCATGGTATCTACCGCATATGAAAACGTAAATTTTTAAATATTTTGCTGTCATGTTGATTTCTAGGCCACTCAGGTATAATATCGAGAAACTTCATGTGAGAACTAATAACAGCTTGCATATTCAAGAAGAAAATATCATTTTACTGTCCCTGTGGATGTTCACGGAATTTAATGTCTTCTGAGTGCAGTCTATGGCCTTCTAATTGTTTAAATACCTGTCCATTTTAGACCCGTTGTTGCTGTGTTGCTGGTATTTTTATTCTTTGACATATGTATGTACCTATATCACCGAATGAAGATACACGAAAAATATTTTTTCAAATGGTTGATTGCAACAATTAGTAAATGAATGTATTCTTTCTTATTTAAAAACTAGCGTAAAATCTTAAACAAACCAATAATTTTAATAATGATGCGACTGGAATCCCTCAATTATATTTATTTAAAAGTTAAAATTAAAATTATCATTTACTATTTTTCTAATGGATTTTATACATCTGTAATACTCGCATGTAGTTTTGGAATATAATTAATTTGTTTTCTATTTGTTCAAAATTAATATTAAGTTTATAAATAATAATTTGCTCCATTTTGTTTAAATTTCAAATTTTTAGCTTGGTCTTAAGTCTACATGAAGGTTGACTTGACGAAGATGATATTATATGACGTCTCAAGACACGAGTATGAAACTTGTCAGATATGAGATATTGCTTTGTTCAAATAAAATGTCACTATGAAACTAATACAAATAAGACCGTCTTCATGAAGACCATTTCATTCAAGACGGTCTTATTTAATTACTATGCAACAGAAATTTGTTTTGAGATCACCTTATTTGAAGAACGTCTTAATGCGTCTTAAGATCCGACTATGAATACCGCCCGTAGAGATGGAATTTGACAATTGCAGTTGTGAATGTCATCGCGCCTGGGAGCACCAGCGACTTGATATATTATTGTAAATTGTAATTTATGGAATGTAAATTGTATTGTGTGTAAATTGTAATTTAAGGGAAACTTTGACCATCTACTATTTTCACACATTTTATTAAATTAAATTTTATTGTAAAACGATAGTGGCGACCTCAAACTTTTACAAAGACATCCCCACTATTTAAATTTATCGGTTTCCACTTCCACCAGATTACAATATAAAAACCCGCGCATCACACAGAGCTCCGCTTGGTCTAAGAGCACTATCTCCGAGTTGACTTCTTCATAAGGGTCCTCGTCCGAGAGTTGGAGAGTAACCGCCGCTGATATAGGTTGGCAACGCCGCTTGACAACTGCCGTTCTATAAAATCGTTCTATGTTTCATTTGCACTTACCTGCTTTTTCCGCTTCACGGCCAATCGGGTCTCCGCCGCAAAGATAGATGGTCACAGTTAGGGTTTATATTTTCTATTTTACATTTTCCATTTTATATTTTCTGCTGTACATATTTTTTTACTTAATTAAAATTAAATATTAGTTAAGCTAATCGTGCTTTTCTGTGCAACCCCTGGCTCTTTCTCCATTTAGAGCAATCCTGGCACCCAGCCGTCTTCTTTTCAGACACCACCGCCGCAAGATAGGCTCCCGAGCAAACCAACCGCCGAAACAAAGAAGACGACGCCAATACAACGCAACCGTTCTTTCCCAGATACAAGACGGACATGAGAAGGTTATTGCCTACTTTAGTAAGACTTTGTCAAAACCGGAGAGGAATTATTGTGTGACCAGAAAAGTACTCTTGGCAGTCGTGAAATCCGTGGCACATTTAGACAAATATTTGTACGGAAGGAAATTTTTGATTACAACTGACCATGCTGTATTAAAATGGCTGCTACAATTCAGGAATCCTGAAGGTCAGGTGGCCAGATAGATTGAAAGAATACAGGAATACGATTGAAAAATCGAGCATAGGACAGGTACTAGCCATCGTAATGCCGACGCATTGTCCAGACGGCCATGCCAAGATGAATGAACAGTAGTCGACGATAATTGGCAGCCCGATGGATTACACGAAGACACAGGGAAGGACCCGACTTTGAAAATTATTCTGGAATGGAAAGCAGAAGGTAGCAAACCAATAAGATAAGATGTTGCACCGCACTCACCGAATGTAAAATCATACTACGCGCAATGGGACTCCATGGTAATTGAGGGTGGCCTGTTAAAGAAGAGAAGAAGAAGAGAACTAAGTTGGTTATTCCTAAGAGTAGAGTACCAGACGTGATGAATTACTTATAATAAAAAAGTTAAAGGGGGGTGGGGTGGCGTCTTCCCAACCTCAGCCTGTGTATATATATATATATATATATATATATATATATATATATATATATATATATATATATATATATATATATATATATATATATATATATATAAATTATAATTCGAAAGTTTACTCATAACAATGAGCTATAAATGTCATAAACCTATCAAGAAACAAATAGATAATGAAATTATAGTTCAACAGCAGTACATAATATAAAGGTAGGTGACCAACCGTCCTTTTTTTTAAGATGACTGTATTTTTGAGGTGGGTATTGTCTTTTGAAATTGTCTTTCTGTACATCAATGTTTTACTTTTTTCTTGCTTATCTCGTTGTTGCCCTGTACTCTATTGTCCTCATACGAGTATATGGTAGGCAAGCGGCTTTTTCGCTGTTTTCCGTACTTATAATTGCTATTAAAAAAATACAGCTTCATTGAATTTTTAAGTACCTTATGTGGTTTTATCAAAAATAAATAAATAATTTAGTAAATGCGAAATATCCATAGAAAATCACTTATTTTCCATCTTTCGAAGAGAATTGCTGCAAAAATAGTTGGTATCTAGTCATTTTTTTGTTTCATTTATAAACTGTTATGTAAGTAATTTTGTCGTTTATTGTATCAATTATAATGAAAAAAAAAACTCCGCCTCGGTATACCATTTATATAATGTCAATGTAGTTTTGTTTTACTTTAGCGTTAAATATCTAAGCTCACTGGTGGTAAGTGTTTTTATAATTTTGAATACTTATATTAAAACACATGAAAGATAACATATTTCAGTTTCATTTGAATATGTGGCAAATGCTTCCATGACAGACCCACCCGACAAGAAAGTCCTCCTTTTCCGTCAGAAATAGTAGGTCACTTTAAATATATAGAATAGCACTTCCATTTTAGGTGAAAAATTTTATAGACCAGAGTATTGTACTATTATTTACTTTAGCTAATATGTATTTTAACCCGTCAAGAGGCGCGCATATTTTGCTCTCTTCTCTTTTTTGCTGAAAACTGAAGCAAATGCACCCTGGTTAATTCCATGTTTTCATTATCGAAGATATTTTAGAAAATTGATTATACATTCTAATCAGCATAACTTTCGCAAGTTAATTTCAAATGACAAATAAAAACTGTTTAAAATAAAAGTGCAGAATTTTGATTTCCAGGACATATCTGATGTTTTATTCTCAATAATTCTAGCGTTACCCTCGTATATAATTAACCCATTACCGGCCAAGGCATTAATAAATAAGATTAAGTATAATTTAGTGTTTTTAAAAACCAAATATTCAAAATTTTCAAATAAATGAGGGTACATAAACGCACATTTGGAAAATAAGGTTATCAATGAAAAATTTAAAAATATATATTTATACTTGCAAAATACATTAAAAACTATATTAGTCATTTTTAAATAAAAACTTTCAAAACAGTCGTAATATAAGTGTACTTCACATTTTTTTACACATATATACACATGTTTTGATTTTTGTACACTTTGCACTTTTTTCTTGCATTGTTTTCAGCTCTTCTTACAATATTTCCTATATTATCATATTTTACTCGTATATTATCTTGTAAATTTTGATTTTGATATTTGCCATAAGCAGAATTTGAGGCTTCAGCCTAAACGTCCTTTTTAGGACATCTTTCCCATCATAATTCATACGGTCCGTGAAGAACAAATATCTATTTTTTTTAAATATCTGAGTCGTTTGCCATTTGAAATTTTTCTAGCTGTTGACTATTATGCTGTCTATTCTAAAGATAAATAAGGCCACCACAATTTTCTCCTCTGATTTTTATCCTATACTTTTCAGTACAATTATTATGAAGATCAACTTCTCCCATAAACTTGTTAAATTCCGAAATTGGTCCACAGATTAATAGACCCCTGACACAAACAACGTTTT
>OY720450.1:40143505-40158505 GCA_963082715.1 Harpalus rubripes
GAAAAAGAATAAAAACCTAATTTCGGAAGATACACGTTACCAAATATGTGTGGCTAGATTTGTAATTATGAATGAATAATAAATTTTTGCTGGCAATATAATCTTTATCTTAATTACTATCTGATAAATTTTGAATATTGATTTGCTCCAATTTTGAAACTCTATTTTATTTTACCATCGTTTCTTTAATGAGTGTATATCTTTTCTCAATAAAATGTTTTTGCGGAGTGTACAGATATTTCAATTTTAGATATAAAGTTTTTACTTAAACCGAAGTTTAAGCAAACTCGGACTAAAGTTAAACTTGTTCTTTCAAATATATTTAAATTTAATCGTTAGAATTGTTTACTTTAACCGAGCAAAGTTTCTCGGCTATTTCCCAGCTTTTTCCATTAAAATAAATAAATATGAATGGAAAATGAATTCCGAATGACAATTACTTCTTACTACTGTTTTCTCACTGTTTTTTTAATTGCTTCACTTGCTTATATTAAAATTGTATTTACCTAACGAAAAATAATTTGATTACCTCGGGAAAAGAAAATGTCTTCTTTGGAAATGTGAGAAATACATTTCATAAATTAGTAAGAACTCACAATGTGACAATAAATAATACGTCATAACAAATTAATGTGTTCGCCATCGCCGCAGTACAATAACACTCTCCTTTACGTCATATTTGACATCTGGAAATGTCACCATGGTTTTACCTATTATATTTATAAAATGAATATTTTCATATTTAGTACCTACTTCGTAGCCAAATTTGTATCGCCGATTTGTAGAACACGTCTAGAAATTCATTACACGGCGGATTAATCTTAATACCCGAAAAATGTTCCCTTGATTGTATAAATATTAATATTGTACAAAATATTTGCTATGAATTGATTTTTATTAAAATAATAATTTTAATTAAATATTACTTTACAAGTATTTATAGAATAAATGATATACAATTTTGAGTAACATATTTGTAAATATAATGAGCCTGAGTGTTGAAAGCGCGTTTTCCTTCAATTTTTATTAAAGAAAGCTAACTAATTATATGTACTTGAAGTAATTTTTTTAAGATGTCAGATCAAGGTCATCTACGAGTTGTATGAATTAAGATTTTAGTTCCGCCCATCTGTCAAATTCAGTAGTGTCGTTAACTTAGTTTTAGAATACATAAGATAGAACTATTATTTTATTATTATAAAAATATATGTTACAGTAAGAGCATCAAGTCAACTGGTAAGTTTATTAGCAAATATAAAACAAAATATGTGAAAATAAGATACTGACAGTGTCAGTGTCAGTGACATTGACAGAAAATAACATTATTCGTACAGCTATAAATCAAGGTAATATATCTGAATTAATTATAAACTTACGTTGCGGCGAAAGTGTTGTCAACAACGAGCATCTTTTTAAATGAAATGTCCTAATCGAAACAATATGAATTTTTCAAAGACAAACATGTTACCTATATCCATCCTTATCGCACACGCTTGTAGTCTTTGCAAATGAGAGAGACAAATGTAGGGTAGATGTCCCGGTTGTGGCCACCTTAAGCAATTTTTCATCTTTGTGTAAAGGTTGTTTGCTAACATCAAAGCTGTTTCTTATATAAAGTATATTGATGGAAACGGTGACTATTACTGATTTTGAAAGAGACAGAAGATTCAAAAAGCATATGCTTAAGAGAGAAAGATTAAATAAAATGTGAACCAGATACACTTTTGCTAGTTGTGGCCACCTTTGTACCAGTTGTGGCCAGGGTATGATCCAGTTGTGGCCACTAGAGTTTTTAATGATAAAACGAATGCATAGGTAGCTAGAACATTTTATTAAAAAAAATATTATTATGACAGGTAACTACATTAAAGGTGTAAGTTTAAAATAGTAAGTATAAAATAAAAATGACTGAATGAAAAAGAGATTACTAGATCGAGAGAGATTTAATTTCCGGTACTTAGTAGGCGCCTCTTGCGTTGATAAGAAGGGGTTCCTTTATTGTCAAGACAATATCTTCCTTCTTGTACCAGATAAGGTCTGGTGGATGGGGCCATTTCCAATGATTTGTGCCACTTTTCTTCATTGCACAGCAATAGAATTCACCATTCTCCTCGTTAACAATTTTGGCTGGAAATAAGGCGTTGTCATATGTGACTATCACAAATGAACCCACTCCAAAACTCTTTTCTTCTTTAGTTTTGTCAACCATTTCTTCTTTAGTTTTGTCAACCATTTCTTCTTTAGTTTTGTCAACCATTTCTTCGATAAGAATTTGTTCAATATTGTCCAATATTAGTTCCGTAGTTTCTTCGCTAGCAATTAGTCTTTTATTGGCTTTTTCTAATATTTCGTTTGTGCTCTCTCCATTGGTTGTATTTTCTTTGGTAGTCTCTTCTATGGCTTTCTCTTCTGCAGTAGTATTTTCTGCTTGAATAGTTTTTTCTATAGCAGTCTTTCGTTTTTTAGTCTTTTCGGTGACAATCTTTTTCTTCTTTTGTAGAGCCAACTGCTTTTTCAAAACCTTTTCTTTAGCAATGTTCTCTTTGGTAATTTCTTTTGCTTCCAAAATTTCTACCCATTTATCTGATGTTACCACTGAAGGAAGACTATTTTTTCTCCTTTTTATGTTCTCCGCATTATTAATTTCTTCTGGCCACGTTCTCACATCTTTTAGTACATCACTTACCGTTCTTTTCTTTAACATTCTCAAATCTTTACTAGTGCTCATGCCTTCACATTTTCCAGGAGCTGATTGAATAGCAATATCTTGCAGTATATTAATTTTATTTTTGTTTAAAGTCGTGGTTTCGGTGATAACTTCATTGGTTTGATTTGGAATTACAAGATCTTGCAGTATATTAATTTGATTTTCATTTGACGACATGTTTTCGGCCGCGTCTTTATTGGGTGTATTTGTTATGCCTTGCAGTATATTGATTTGATTTTCGCCTGCAGTCATGTTATCACCTGTATCTTCATTGGATGGGTTTGGAATACCACTATCTTGCAGTGCATTAATTTTATTCTCGATAATTTTTTTTTGATTTTCGATTGAAGTGATAATTTCATTTTCGTTTGAAGTTATAGTTTCGATGGTGTCTTCATTGGGTAGGTTTTGACTTAAAAATTCTGGAAAATCAATAATAAACAAATCCTGTTCATCATTCATTTCGAAAGCCAAAGGTATGTTTAAGTGTGCTTCTGGGTCAACATTTTCTTTAATAAGTCGCCATAAATTATAAAGCTCCAAAAATCGTTCTTCTCCTTTCCAGGAATATTCAGTGTGGTAGGTATTCTTAAAAGTTTGCAATAAAGAAGGATCTATTTGCTCTTCCAAAAAGCGAAAATGGTGCATTTTTTCATTCTTCTCTGATTCTTGCATTAATTCCATATTTGGATTTGATGATGGCTTCTTAACGCATTTATCATAATTAGGGGCATTGTCGTCAAACGGACATAGTCCACAGGTACGGAAGCCAGATATAATAGATCTGGAAAAGTCTTGATGTGTTAAAATTGAATTTAATGCAGTAGGAATATCTTTCTTCTCGATGCCCCTTCCTTCATGCTCATACAACCATTTCTTAGTAACTTTCTTCCATGCCTGCTTTAAAGGAAAAAAGAAGGCAACGTCGAGGGGCTGTAGAAGATGTGTAGTGTTCGGTGGAAGGCAAATTAAAATAATACTGTGAGCTCGACAGAGGTTGCTTAGGTGCAAGGATAAGTGTGAAGCGTGACCATCTACAAACACAATAACTGGGGTAGGAATAGCACTGGATTCCAAAAACTTTATAAAGACGTTCGCAAAATATTCGTAAAACTGCTTGCTTTGCATCCACCCAGTGTCTGAAATACCTATAGACCAGTTTTTAGGAGCGGTGTCTGCATATGCTTTCGGTAAGCGTTTAAACTTATAAATGGTAAGTGGGGGCGCAATCATTCCTTCTGCGTTCACTGTTATCAGCGTTGTTACATTTTCTTTATCAGACTTACCGACGTCGTACACATTCTTGCCTTTGGGACCAAGAACTAGCGTACCTTTGGGCGACAGAAAAATTGCAGTTTCGTCCATATTAAATACACGATTCGGATACTTTAAAATGTCAACATCCTGTCCTAAAAGTTCTTTGGTTTCCTTAAACCAATATCGTATATTCTTTTCAGAAACTGCAGCTCTCGCTTTATTTATAAATTCCGCCTGTTTTTTGCTAATTTGCGGATTACGTTTCAAAAACGAATCGAACCATTTTCTCCCGGGCATATTATTGGGAAACTTTACATCAATATTGCATTCCTCCACTAGTTTTTGGACAGAATACAATAGGCCTTCTTTATTAATTGGAAAGCCCTTTTCAGCAGAATCAAGGATCCATTTTACAAGTTTTCTTTCTGTTTCTGCTCCCAATGCAGAGTCTGGACCAACTCGTCGACAGTCATCTGCAGTTTTGCCATCTAATCTATTTCTCACAGAAGTCCTAGGAACATTATATTTTTTGCATGCAGTAGCTACAGGCATGCCCTGTTCCCTTATTGCTGCGAGAGCACCTTGAATAGCACTTTCAGGATATTGGAAAAGTTTTCGTGAAGTCATAGTACCTAATTTATATCATTTCTGAAAAAAAAACAATTTATGTTCCTTTTCTATTTCAAAAAAATTGCTATCTATCGTTTCATTCTAATAGGTGGCCACAACTGGATTTCGCGCGCTAGTTGTGGCCACCGAGTGGCTACAACTAGCGCGCGAAGCGAATTTCTGTTCCGTTAGTGGCCACCGTTATTTTAAATACTAATAGGTTAAACACGTTATCTAAATTATTTAAATCATATAATAGAATCTATAAAAATCAAGTTACACCCATTCTTCACTCAATCATATCGAATTTAATAAAAAAAAAGGTCTTGTACCTACCTCGTGTTCCTTAACGAATTTGCTATTAAAACGGACGCTATCACGCACCGCACCACACAAAGGTCTATTTTAAACTAACGGAAAAAGTTTAGGAAGACTTGCGCCTCATAGTCGAACTGCAGAATATTAAGGAAGGGGGAGAATTTAAACGTTATTGGCTATTTCAAATTTCAAGGAAAATATGCGCGAATCAATTCGTAGGTGGCTACAACCGGAACAGTGGCCACAACAGGGACATCTACCCTATGCCAATTTGTTAATTTGGAGGTGCCACCTTGATCGGACGCCCTTTAAAAAATACTAAATATAATAGAGGTGAACGATAATTTTTGAAAATTTTATATATTAATGTACATGAAAAAATAAAAGATACGTATGATTTATTAAATATTAAATACGACCGGAAATACGTATCCGGCCCTATTATAGAAAATCCGTGTGACTGTAGCATGAATATAAATAATATATTGACATCTGTCATATGTCATTCAAAGTGTCGGTTTAATTTTTTTATATTTTATTTTATTCTTCAAATGTGCATTCTGTCAGTTTAATGTAGGTAGGGATATATTTTATTTTATTCTATAGTCATTCACTTTAGAATTTGCAGATATTGTACGACAAACGACAGATTCTCCAGAATTTTGGGCTCTTGTAGCTACTCTATACCCAGAGTAGATTTCATTTTTATGTTTTATATATACCGCTTCGAAAATACCTATGCATCCTTGGGTATTTCTGATTCGCTTGCCTATATATTGAAACAGAGGCGTAAACTTTTAATTTTGGCTGTGGGTGCACTATTATTATTTTATATAAGTGTATATATTTTTATAAATGCAAAGTAAAAATGGCATAGTTAATTTATTATGCACATATTAAATTATACGTATATATGGCTTAACCACAGACTCCTGGTCCAAAAACAACATGATTTAACTAAATTTATCTATACCCGAAAGTGTCCCATTTCAGATGATATTTTTTGTTACTATTAGTGATCCATTATTCTACGTAATTTAGGTGTCACGACCATGATTAGTTCATAACTTTTTTTTTTAATCGACTGACATTATTACTACATATGAAATATAATTAAACTGTTAGGGCAAAGTTACTGGGGATTAGGGATGGATAAAAATCAAGAGAATGTCAATCTAGCGAATCTATACGAATCGAATCTTTTAATATCGATCTACCATCAGATCTAGATGCAAAATATTGATCTGCAATAAATAAATTACGTACAATATTAAATTTCAGTTATACTGAGATGTTATAAAAAGGCAACGTTGTAAATTAAAATGGTTTAATTTGCTAATAATTCAGATAATACAACACAAACATGATAAATTGCCACAGACCATAGACCAGAGAACGACAGGAAAAAGTGAAATAGTCAAGTCAAAAGTAAATCTAAAGTATAGATTATAACTGTACCAAGCTAAGAAATGATACAAAATTATATTTTAACGACTTTTAATAAAAAAAGATCGATTCGTTCAGTGTAGGTAAATACTGAAAATATAAATTTCGATCGATATTTTTAAAAATTGGTTCAGAATCGGGGATCCCTACTGTGGGTGCTGCGCACCCACACTTTTACTTTCTGTGGGTGCGCGAGCGTCCGTGTACCCACGTAGTTTACGCCCCTGTATTGAAATACATTTGGTACCACATAATTCGTTAAGAGTTTGAATTCATTCGATACACCGTCAAGTAATTTAAGAAGTTTTCGAACGTTTGCTTCCAATGTAGCAAATGTTTGTCTGTCAATGTAGTAGTTGGCTCCACATCGAATCCTTTCTGGTCTCAAATATTTATATTTTACTAATGGAAAATATTCATAGTTGATTAAATTGTAATAATTAAAACACAGATTGAAACTTGATTTCAGCTTTAATCATATAAAATACAACTGATATATGTACAACACAGAAACAGCTTACAGCTGTCAGCCGTGTTAGCTGACATTTTTCCCTTTTAACTAGTGTTGGGCGATTATGAATGGTATAATTGAAATATATCGTTTATGACCGAATAATCGATTATACTGCCCAAATATCGTTCGTTAAATATAATCGATACAAAATTTGCTCTTATTTCATTTCTCTCAACCTTTAACCGATTATTTGATTGTACTTTCAAAATATTACTATTCGCGAAATATATTATAATCGATTTATTTACTTTATTTCCCACATCGTATGCATATAAATATCGCCGTAATCATTCAAAAAAGTAAAATAAAATAATTCTAATTTGTCTATAAGTGAATGAACGGTTTTATTATTTATATTAAATTGGGTAAGTTTTTATTGTTCTCGTACTATCACTGATCCACCAATCAAGTTACGCGAAAGCTTGTGCATGCGCAATATTCATAATCGAACATTTGAATGATTATTCGATTATTTCAATTCATTCGATTATTGTAATATATCGATTGTGCCCAACACTACTTTTAACCTCTAAACAGACACGTGCGAAGTAATGACATCTAGCGTCCATCTTGAGAAATAATCAGGGCCGGATACGTCATCACCGCATTTTTATATGGCGACCGTTTTGAACATGTTGTACTTTTAAGTTCGATTTTTAATTTCAAGATATAAATTTGACTTTTATATTTACTGTTAGGTTACTTATATGATACACTATTAGTATACATTATCAAAACATTTAAATTCCACTTAGTGATACTCCCCTATTGTTCAAAGATATGTAAAATAAAATTACTGTTATTTACAGTTTTTTGTTGTGCATAAAACGTATTTGAAACTACAAAAAATATTTTCCACATATTCGTTCATTTCTCTCTTGATTGGGTATTGTTGTATTACTTATTTTTATTACCATATATTTATGTACTGTTAATGTTATTATAAAAAGATCCAGTACAAATAATTAAAAACATAAAAAGTAATTCGAAATTATAGATTTCAATATACAGGACGTTCCAAAAATACTCGCCCTGCATGGTGATCTCTAGATCTATAGACAATTTTCATTTTAGTGTTCAATTTTATTTTTTGAGAATCACTTTCAAGTGTGAAATAATTGATTTGCACATCTATAGGGCATTTTTTATGTTCTTTTTAATATTTCGTGTTATGACGACAAAGATTTAATTTTTAAATGGACGCCATATTCCATATTGGAAAATTATACCACTTAAAAGCGTTCTAGCGTTGTCTATGTTCATTTGTTTGAAGCAGCAAAAATACAATAATTATTAAAAATTAAAGGAAAAATGGAAATGTGCAAAAAAGGTCGGGAAAGTTTATACTTGGCAACTATGTTTAATGAAATCCTGAAATATGTAAACAGAAAAAGTTGCCGCCGGTGCCGCCATCTTGGAAACTGACGGCCAAACGGGTTTTTTAAAAATATCTCGTTTCCGATATATTTTACAGTAAAAATAGTTATATACAAAGTTGTAGGGATTAAAATTTTCTTCAACCCCTGTAAAAAACAAATTTTTCTCAAGTCACTGGTTTACAAGTTATAAGGAAAGCGGAGGGCTTTTTCGCAATTTGCAAAACATTTGAATTTTCCCTGTAAATTTGAAATATTGATTTTTATTGTTACTATTTTGTTACTAATTAATATGTATATATATACAGGCTGTAAATGAAATAAGTACATTAAATTTAACCAGTAATATAACTCGTCGAGAGCGACAATATTTCTTAATAACTTTTTCTCGAAATCGCATATTTTTTAGCATTTTTACAACCCCGTAAATTGACGAGTCGTTCCAAGTATTTTTCTAATAATTGAATGCAGTAGCAATAGGACTGAAAAATTTTGTTTTAGGAATTGAAAGTCCTGTCAGTTGTTGCAATTAAATTTTGACATTAGTAATAAACTTGTTTATAAGGTAAAATTTTGTCAAAATGCTTACGTTTACAAATAGCGAGTACACAGACATTGTAATTACTTACCTATGGTTTATTTATTTATTTATTCGTATCTTTATTACATTTTTATTTGTGGTTGATTTAAAGACAGTGTTATAGAGTTGCCAACGCATTTAGACGGAGCATTTCCAAATCATACTGTTCCTAATATCCGCACATATGTTAATCTTGTACATCTTTATCTCAATCCGGAGTGCCACATATGACATTTTTAAAAAAAGTAACAGTTGTATCCATAGAATGTGCAAAAAGTTCAATGTTTTCAGCACATAACAGACTTCAGGCTCATAATGTTCATTAATGAGAAAATGAGACTGAATTTACTTGGGAAGGTGTATTTATTATGCACAAGCACAATACACATGTCGACAGACGAAAATGCTGTAAAAATTTTCATTAAAAAATGTTTGGGCGGGAACAATAAATGGACGACTAATTATTGGTACTCATGTACCTCGTTTAAACGGACAAAAGTTTGTACTTACATTTTTTGAATAACGTATTTAAACTATTATGATTTGCCTACGATAAATAATCATCTCATAACCTAATAACAATGCTTTTGCTCTTCTTCGTTACCTCGTTCCTCCTTCTATTCCTCTATTCACAGGTGATTAAAAGCCTGTTTTAATACACAACTTTATAATTTTGTTACCCAAAATTTCAATTTCTTTATTTTAAAAATGCACTATTACGAATTTATTAATAATAAATGTTATTTCCGTCCATTCGTTTATTAATTACTGTGACTGCAAGTGTAACCGATAACCGACAATTTTTGAGCTGTTTGTATTCCACTTGAATACGGCAGCAGCCATTTGTTTTCCATGGGCGGGTAACGAAATATGCAGCAAATCTTTAAAGAATTTTAAGTCAAAATCTAATAGAAAAAGTTATTAAGGAATATTGTTGCTCTCGTCGAACTACATTACTGGTTAAATTTGATGCACTTATTTCATTTACACCCTGTATATATATATATATATATATATATATATATATATATATATATATATATATATATATATATATATATACCGTGTGTCTGTCTTAAAGGTGTACATAGGAGATTAACATGGGAAATCAGTTTTTTGCAATTTCCTGCTCGTCTAATTATTTTAAGCAAAAACGCGTCAAATAAAAGTTTTAGGGCATAAAATTCTGCATCTAAATCAATAAACAGTATTACCTTTACATGCTTTGTAACGACAGAAATTAAATATGAAAATTTCGAAAATTACGTTGAAAATATCGACAGCCATGGAATTGAACAAAAAATAAATAAATGCTTGATGTTTTATCAAATTGTCAGAAACGTCAAATAAGTTAACTCACGTTGTGACAGATAAAACGTCAAGCATTTATTTATTTTTTGTTCAATTCCATGGCTGTCGATATTTTCAACGTAATTTTCGACATTTTCATAATTAATTTCTGTCGTTATAAAACAAGTAAAGGTAATTCTGTTTATTGATTTAGATGCAGAATTTTATGCCCTAAAACTTTTATTTGACGCTTTTTTGCTTAAAATAATTAGGCGAGCAGGAAATTGAAAAAAACTGATTTCCCATGTTAATCTCCTATGTACACCTTTAAGACAGACACACGGTATATATATATATATATATATATATATATATATATATATATATATATATATATATATATATATATACAGGGTGGTGGCGGTTAGGAGTGAACATAGGGATTCAACATGGGATTTTAGTTTTTTGCAATTTCCTGCTCTCCTGTTCATTTTATGGCAAAAACTGTAGAGTACAAAATTGTTCAGAATTAAAAATTGCACACAAAAATGTATTTACATTTATTATTATGTTTTTGGTTTCTTATCAATTTTAAATAGAAATTTCAAAATTTCTGTTAATTTGTAGCTAGAGCCATGACTTATAACTCAAATGTTTAAACATAATAATGTCATTCAATTTCTGTCAAATTTTCGAAATTTTCTCTAATAAAAAGTTAATTTAATAATGAATGTTTATTCGAATAAGGAACGAGTTTTCGTTATAAAAAAATATTATGGTGGGAATAGTTTTAGAAGAATACGTGATTTGTTTTCCATAAGTACGAAAATACACCAATTCCTATTGTAGCAACAATTTCTAAACTTGTTAAAAAATTTGAGAACACAGCTAGTGCAGCTATGCACGAAGGTAATGAAGGAAATAATAATAATAACAATAATAATAATGATAATAATAATAGAAGACGTCATAACGAAGTGAACGAAGAAATGGTATTGGCTATGATATAAATCAAAATTCTACGTAGTTGATACATTTGGAATTGGTTTATTATTAAATGGTATACCTAATAAAAAATGCGTATTAAAATTAAAAGTTGTTTGTTTTTATTTAATTTTTAAGTTAGATTAACGCATGATTGACGTTTATAAATAATTTTTGACAACCAGAAAAAAATAGATTTTCGAGGAATATAATCCAAAATTTCATATTACGGACTTTTTTATTTATTTGAACAACAAATTAGATTTTGTTTACAAACGATCAAACGGAAGTGATATTTTACTTAAAGCTCATTGCTATTTTAAATATGGAATTGACGAGAGGTCATGTGCTGGGCATATCAGTATTTTACTTCCTTACTTCCTTGTACATAGAAAAGAAACTATTGTAATCGCGAAAACCTTCGGTTTTCAGATTTCAACGGAAATATCCATTTTGACCATCCCTGAATCCATTTTGACTAATTTCGTCGTGACGTCTGTACGTATTCGGACGTACGTACGTGCGTACCTATCTCGCATAACTCAAAAACGGTAAGCCGCAGAAAGTTGAAATTTTGTATTTAGGGACTGCTATAATATCTAGTTGTTGTACACCCCCCTTTTTTCTCAATACATAATTTCCAGAATTGATACTTTACTTGAAGCCTATAATAGATTTTAATGAAAAATTATTTTAATATATATTCCAAAACTTTTCAAATTTGGTATATAATAAGATTTTGGTTAGAATATGCTAACCGGAAGTGATACATTATTCATTACCTGAAGTTGTTAACAGTTTTTCTTGAATAAAATATTTTTATTTTTATTTTAGAAATACATGCTTCAAATTTTTAGATAATTAAATTCTGCGTCTAGCACATCAAGTATTATTGAATTAGCCTTTTGTATGTGTATATCAACATGGCGCCAAGTGTTGACGTTTCTAGTGACAAAGAAAATAAAACAGAAAAAAATCTGTGTAAAAGATGTCACAAACAAGCCAATAGTGGTCTAAGGTGTGTAAAATGTAACATCACGTCACATACGAGCTGCGTAAATACAATGAAACTACCAATACTCAATGACAGTACGACAAATTGTTGTACAAATGATAAAGACAATGTGGGTGAAGGTGATGAGGACACGGACAAGGTACTTACAGGTGCATGTGAAAATATAATTCCTTTTGATGTTCATTACTTAAAAGAAATAATAATACAGAAAGATGAATTAATTATAAATCAAAAGCAAACAATAAATTTTTTAAAAGAGCAGTTAGACATATTAAATGAAGTTTTAATAAATTTTAATAATAAAACAAACCATTCAACGCCATCTTCTCATAAAAAGAAAAAAGAAACGAAAAATAATAATAAAGAAACTAAAATGGTTAATTCTTGTCTGCCGGCAGGGACAAGGCCAATACAAACAAATAGTAACACAATCGGTAAAAACAAACCACAAAATAACGATAACCTAATACAGTTTAAAGATAATAGTGATAATCAAAATAGTATCATTAACAAGATTAGTGAAAGTAATGATCCTACTAATGAAATTAAGGATAATTTGAATTCATCTGAATCTATAAATGCTGCCAAAAAAGTTAATTTGGAAGAAGGTAAACATTCAAAACAGCAACGGAAAAATAAGTCTCTCTTTGGCAATAAAGAAAACAATCAAAATCAAAATTCATTTTTACAATCTGTACCAAAGTTTTCTTATATACATATATACAGACTTCATCCCAATACAACAGAAGATGATGTAATTAACTATTTAAAAGATAAGTTTCCGGAAGTCAAGGCTGAAAAACTGAAGTCAAAATTTCCCGACCAGTATTCTTCATTTAAGGTTATGGTCTACGCTAATAATTTTAAAACAGCAATGGACCCAGACATCTGGCCAGTAGGGATCGGCTTCAATCGTTTTTTCTACTTGACAAAGAAGAAAACACAAAAGCTGTGAGTGTGAATACAGAACAGGCGTCAAAAGATAAAATTAAAAACTATACAGGCATAGATCAAAGTGAAAATGCTAAATGTAATATAAATAAAATTAATATGGTAAGTATATTCCATCTTAATGTACAATGTGTAACAAATAAAATGAATGAACTTCAAATTGTAGCAGAACAGAATAAATACGACATTTTATGTTTATCTGAACACTGGTGTCATGAATCCGTTATGAAAATGATTAAAATTTCTGGTTTTAGATTATTAAGCTTTTTTTGTCGCACTAAAGCAATTCATGGAGGTGTATCAATTTTTATAAACGAGAAAAACACTTTAAAAGTAGATGTACTTGACTTAAATAAATACAGTAGCGAATTTCATGCAGAATTTTGCGGTATTGTGATTAAAGAATTAAATTTAGCAGTTATCACGGTTTATAGATCGGGTGCTAATGGTGATTGTAATTTGTTTATGCAAAAACTTGAAGCATTATTGAACTTTTCAACTCCTAAGTATAATAACATTGCTCTGTTAGGAGATTTTAACATAAATTTTCTTGTAGACACTCCACAAGTCAGAGATCTTAAGTACTTAATGAAAACATATAATATGTACAGAACAATAAATAAACCAACCAGATTCAATGCGTGTCTTGATAATATATTTACAAATTTAGACCAGCCGATATTCAAGACAGACGTCGTTGAACATGGAATATCGGATCATCGCGCACAAGTAATTAAAATTCAACACACAAACAATAGCACTGATGACAGCTACATCTTGGTAAGAAACTTTAATGCTAATGGTTTCCAAAATTTATTGATTGCTCTAGAATCTGTAGATTGGAGCATATTTGAAAATAATGATTTGGACTGTAATTATTTATCATCTTTTTTGGTAGATAAACTCAGCAGTCTTATCTGTCTTTATTTTCCATTTAAAAAAGTTTTCTCTGGAAAAATGAATACCAAATTTTGCTGGTTCAATGACAAGCTGAAAAGACAGAGAGACTTAGTACAAAGTGTGAAAGATATTTTTAACGTTACTAAAAACCCTGCACATTATAATGCGCTTAAAATAATCCGAAAAATTTATCATAATGAAATTTTGATAGAAAAACATAATACCTATCAAGACTTCATATATAAATCACAAAATGACAATAACCTTTCCAAAAATTGTTGGAAAATTGTTAATTTAGAAAAAAACAGTAAAAATAACGATATACGCACTGATCTATCTCCTGAACAACTTAATGAACATTTTGTTACTGTTGCAAATAAAATATCTGAAACCCTGCCTAAAGATACTGAATTCCCAAAGTCTTCAGTGAATATAAATGAGCAAACTAATTCATTTTTCTTAACACCTGTAACTGTTGAGGAAGTGATAAATATAATCAAAAATCTAAAAAATTCTAAGTCAATAGTTGTTTATAACTTAAATAACCACATAATTAAAAATATCATAGATTTTATATCATGCCCGTTAACTACAATTGTTAATAAATGCTTTGAAAGTGGAACATTTCCAGACGCTTTTAAGATTGCTCGAGTTGTACCAATCTACCAAAAGGGTGATAGGAATGATCCAGAAAACTTCCGCCCAATATCCATTATTCTTTTATTTGGTAAAATTGTGGAATATCTTATTCTTGTTAGATTAAACAAATATCTTAACAAATACGAGATTCTCAATGACAATCAATATGGTTTTCGGAAAAATAAATCTACAATACAAGCTGTAAGACAGATCATTAATGAAGCTAACGAAGGTTTTGACAATAAATCTCATACTGCGATCATACAGTGTGATCTTTCAAAAGCTTTTGATTGTGTCTCACACAAAAAATTATTAAATAAACTAGAATCATACGGCATACGGGGGGTTGTGCCTAGATTTGTTCTCCTCCTATCTACGGAACCGTCAGCAGTTTGTAAATATTGGAGAGCTTAA
>OY720450.1:40163505-40211005 GCA_963082715.1 Harpalus rubripes
TTCATAATTTTCTCTTACGTTTTTGTAATTTATTTCTTCAATAAAAATTCACTTCAAGCATATCATTGAATTTGTAGATTCCAAATATATAAAAATATATAGGATGTTTCATTTGAAACATGAAAGTTAATGCCACTTCCGGTTAAACCGGAAGTACTACCATCATGCCAAATATCATGATTTGTGAGTCCCTAAGCCTAGTTTACAAATATACCTATAAAGAAATTTAAAAAATAATTATAAATTAAATAGTTATTTTGAGTGGCCCGTTTTTTAATGTCAGCCACTGTATAAGTAATTAATTTTAAACAGAAAACTACCACATTGAAAAATAAAATGTTTCTTAGTCGATCTTAACAAAAAATTGAAATTTTCGTACGCAAAAGCGGCCAAAAAATGATTCGTTTTCCGGCCGTTTTGATTATTATCTGATTTAAGGTAGCGCCACCTATTATTTCTAGTGTTAATAAAGAGAAAGTAAGCCTTTCTGAAGGAGTCACAAATGTGTACAATTGTATAGTTGTTATAAATAATTATATCAATAAATATTAAGTAAATATCTAACAAATTTGTAAATTTTATAAAGAAAATCGACTATAAAAAGTGATGTGCACCACTGCCAAAAAGTATTATTTCGTCCTCGTCTGCTTTCTTTAAAATCAGACACGGCCGAAAAAAATCATTTTTTGGCCTTTGTAAACAAATAACTATTGTACGATATAAAATAGCATTGAACTATCCACATCAGCGTCTTATATAATGTAATCGTAATTTTTTGTATTAAATTTAATAATAATAATAATAATTTATTTTCAGAGACTATAATTATTAAAGTATAAAATTCGTCAATATAATACATAGCATGTTACAAAGTATGTCACCATGACTGTTCAAAGAACTCGCCAAGATTATAAAATACATGGTTTATACAAAATTCTTTAATATTTTTGTGAAAGGAAACAAAGTTTTCACAATCTTTTGTTATTCGGCAGATGATTGAAGATTTGAGGACCTAGTATTTGTGGTGAATTTTTTGCTAATTGTAATTTGCATTTTCTTATGGTAATTATTTCTTTATTCCTAGTGTTAACATGTGATTTCTTGTATTAAATTTATTTTTATTTTTGTATATAAAAATTGATATTTGCATGATAAAAACACCAAAGACAGAGAGAACATTATACATTGGGTATTGTTCCGTACTTTTGATATATGTTCCCTGCCTATACCACATTATTGCATGTACACTTATTATTTACATTTCTTTATCCTTTTAGCTGGTTTATGATGGATTTAATTTACAAATTTAGATTTACGAATTTACATTTATAAATATAAATTGTACATATTTGCTTTTACTGGTTCATGATGAATTTAAGAAATTTATGATTTAGAATTTACATTTAAAATATCACCATATTTTATATTCTAAATATAAATTTGTAAATGCGTCCAATCATTTCACAGTATTTCAAACAATGATTTTGATGGGGGAATATGACAGTTTCAAGTGACAGTTGAAATATTTTAATTTTGATTTGACAAATGGATTTTGAAAATATGGATATATTATTAATATTATCTGTAAAACAATACAGATTGATTATGATAAATGTGATAAATATGATATAACTGTCATCCCGTCTGTGTCAAACCGCGTGACTCAATATAAGTTGATTGGGCATATTTCATATCTTTAAATTCACCAACAGGGTAAATCGTAAATGTCAAATCTAAATTTGTAAATCTCAATTAATAAATTAAATCCATCATAAACCAGCCATAAGAATAAAATTTCTTAATAAATTTGTTCGAAATCGATATTCCTTTTAAAAATATTTCCACATTTCCAAATATTTATTCAATAGATTCATGAATAACACAAGCTTTTTTTCGAAGAGAATTAGAATAAAAATACCAATTAGTGTACAAATAACAAAAGTTCTAAATGCATTGTGCTTTAAAAGCTCTTATTGTGTGCTTTGCTTTAAAAGCTGCAGTGCAAAAATAAACGATAGTATAGCTCAGCAACTGAATAAGCTTCGACGAGGCGAGAATGTTATTTTTGAGACTACGTTAATTACAGAAAACAATGTCTTCTAATTATCAAATTGATTTTTCATATTTACCGGCGACGGCTGAAATTTCTTTAAAATATTTTTTCTTAAAGATTTTTGTTTATTTTACATCCTCGAAACTTGAGTAAGACGGAGGTATATTTTATTATATTAAATTTTTGTAATAGGCCTGTTATAAGGTGTTTGCATCCATTTATTACACTTTATGTAATAATTATGCATGTACATTAATTCAATTTTCGCTACTAAGAATATTATGAAAATTGAATTTTATATAAAGTTTAATTTAACTATACTAATATTCAGGGCCGTTTCTAGGGGTACTACCGCCTGCGTGCAAATACATAATTCGCTACACCCAAGTGATAACTACACAACAAAATACAATTTTTACTATTTATAATAAGGGATCGGAAACCGCAGAAAAATGGGTTCGGTTTGGGTTCAGAAATGAAAATAAAATTGGGTTCAGGTTCAGAAAATGTATTTTTCGGTGGTTCGGTACCGGTTCAGTTCCGGTTCGGGTTCGGAAAATAAAAAAAAATATGTGTCTAACATAAAGCAATTTTACATACTAGTAAGTATGGTAAATAATAAAACTGAAAAACAAAAACAATTGTTTACATTAAAAATATTCGTACCAATAAACTTATTTTCTAAATAAATTTTCATTTAATCTGATATTTCTTCAGACATATTTGGTCGTAGAAGTTACAAAAAGAATTTCAGTGCAGAAAATGCCCGTTCCAGACTAACTTGTGTACCTATAACTTCTGACTCAATTTGCATAACGTCACAGAGTGTAACAAATTTTGTACATCTCGAAAATAAATAAATAAATAAATAAATATATCATCACGGCTTCTTACCCATTGCTGGGTGTGCCAATCTGCTTTGTACACAGATGCGGTAATGATGAAATATTTGCACCGTGCGGGCGCTTACCAGGCGTCACCTCACGGGCACTCATTGCAGTATTTGAAAATCTTTGGATCTTCTGCTTGGGGTTTTTCATTATCTTTCACGAGCTTTCTAATATTTTTTCCTCATCTTCAAATAATGAAATAAAATAATGTAGATTTTGTTTAAAGGTAATTATTTCAGTACAAAACGAATCCTATTTGCTACTATATGACACAGAAGTAAAAACAAGTTCAGTGAACCCGGTTTTTTTAACCCGAAATTAATGGATTTAATTCCGGTTCGGGTTCACGTCGGCTAAATTAATTATGGTTCGGGTTCTGGTTCAGATTCACAAAAAAGGTGGGTTCGGAACGGTTTTCGGTTCAGGTTCGGTTCGGTTTCCGGTCCCTGTTTATAATACTCTATTCATACAAAGCAGATTGGCACATCCAGCAATGGGTAAAAAGCCGTGATGATATATTTATTTTATTTATTTATTTATTTCTTCATACATACCTACAAGGTGCTATCCAAAATATCCGAGAATTATTTTTGGTGGTTGATAGGGCTCTAATTCCGACTTCTCCCAATAAGTGCCTTCACTAGATACCCTTTTGGATCTATTACCCAAATGTCATCCTTGGGGAAACATCTGACCGGTCAGTGTGATTTCTTTTTAAAGCGCTGACCTGTTCAATTTTTCAATGGCAGGCAGTAAAGTTTTCTTTCTTGTTAGAGAAAATTAGCTGCAGAAAATGTCGCATTTCTTCGGAGGATTTACGGGGAGGAAGATTGAGTCATGCAAGGGTATACGAGTGGTTTTCTTTTATTAAAAGTGGTCGAATGTCAATTGAATTGAAGATTAACCTCGACCGGGATGTCTTACGAGTTTCAGAACGTCCGAAAAGACTAAAAAATTGTGATGCGACCATGTTTGATCGTCGTGGGTAGAACAATCGATGAGTTGAAAGAATTCACTGCAATATCTTGGAGTTTATGCCAACGAACTTTGACAGAAAGTTTGAAGATGAAATTCGCTTTACAACAGCACGTCCAACGACCAGAGAACTAACTATTTGAGTGTGTGTCAGGATTTGAAAGAACAGTCAGAAATCGATCTGGAATTTTTGTAAGCTCTCCCAAACATTGATGCTGATTTTCCTAACAGGAAACAAAACTTGATGTTAACACGTTGCTTTTTACACTCACGAAAAAATCATACTGATCTCTAAGATGTTTCCCAAGACAGAAAATCATTCTTGGATATTTTGGGTAGCACCTGGTAAACACAAAAAATATAAAACTTCTTTAAAAATATTGCGACATTCTTGCACATATTTTAATCTAATAAAATATTTACGATATTTATTATAAATATTTTGTTGTGATATCTATACGTTAAATGTACCAACGACCCCCCACCCCACCCCCCTTTTGGTCGTCGGCGTGCGAGGCACGCATTGCACGCTCGCTAGGAACGGCCCTGCTAATATTCGAATCCTTCAGAAGATTTGGGGTCTACAAGCAAAAAGGTAGTGATATTTGACGCTCTAAATATATATAGGAGTATAATTTTTAATTCATTTTATTATAAAAATTGAAGGTGAATGTATCTCCTTTTACTGTAACAACTACAATTATTATTTCTACCTTTTGTCACGTAAGGAACGTAGTCTGTTCAAAAAATTCAATGGTGAGTTTTTAATGAATAAGCACATTTTAGAATCATAACATACGGCTTTACTGTTTTTAAGATGATGTCTGCATATACCGAGCGTCTACTTTTTTATGGACCATAAGAAATACAATGGTTAAATTTTCATGTGGCTGGGTGTGTTTGTGTGTGTGTGTGTGTGTGTGTGTGTGTGTGTGTGTGTGTGTGCGCGCGCGTGTGAGAGCGCGTGTGTGTGCGTGGGTGCGCGTGTGTGCGTGCGTGTTTGTGTGTGTGCGTGTGTGTATGTGTGTGTGTGTGTGTGCGTGCGTGTGTATATGCGTGTGTGCGTGCGGGTGTGCGTGTGTGCGCGTGCGTGTGTGCGAGTGTGTGGTCAACCTTAAGTACCCAGATTTGAAGATTTTAACAGTTTTTCTTGAAAAAACAATGTTAAATATCATTTTTTCACATTTAACGTTATTATAAATATTAAAGAATATTTTATTCTCTATACGATTTGACTGCATTTTATACTTCATATTAAATGGATATAGAGTTAAAAAATTATTAAGAAATTAAATTTCATAAATTAGCCACCTATGCTATAACTATGAAAACAGCTACTATATTAAGGAAATCATGATTGAAAGCTGTCAGTGTCAAGTGCAATTGACATAGTATATTTGTGTTACAATGTTACTGGAAATATAGGATGTTTTGCTAGAAACTTTCTGTATGGAATTTGTCTAAAATACATACAACTGCCGGAAGGTAATGTACAAGGAATAGAATCTTTTGCAAGGAACTTTCTGTATAAAATTTGTACAAAATACATAAAACTGACGGAAGGTAATGTGCTGGCTACATCAGATTTTTTGGTTTAGTCTCGCGACAGTCGGTCGTGAAGCTACACTTAAACCTTATCTATCCAAAAACTTATAATCAAATGAGTTGGAACCCCCAGATTATATCTACTAATAAGACAAAATAAAAACTGTAACAGCGGGATATGAAGTACTGGACACAACCGATTTTTCTATGAATCCATTTTTAAAATTTTAAAAAAATATCAGATTTTCTTATTTAATATAGTAATATATAAAATCGTCTCTTTTAATCTAAATATTTTATGTATACATAATTTATATTCTAAACGTATTGAAATAAAATATCCAAGGGTAATACAAATAATCTGAGAAAATAATAATGTATTGATGTAATTGATTACAGAAATATTACATTATTACTGATTAATTGATTGATATGAGGACGTATGATTGATTGATTAAAAATTGTCGTTTAAATGGATTAACAGTTTGTGCCAATATACTTTATGTAAAGTATCTGTATGATGTATGAATATGTAAATCACACATTAATTAAATACATGCTGCCCCGGATTATGTCCGACATACGGATTTCGAGATACGAAGTAGATTAAGAGGCCATTGTAGTGGTGTATTGTTTATCTAAAAAAAAAAACATGGGTCAATAAATATAGGTGAAAAAATTTTTCGCAGTTTTTAATTTTTGTGTAACTTTCTAGTGTGAAACAATACTCAGTTTTGGTATATATTTCGTTAGGACACTTTTTTAAGATCTTTCGAATGACGATGCACAAATGGGATTACGAGTTCAAATATATGTATAAACATACTTTCTTGTTATAATTAATAATATATACTTTTAGTAATAACTAAAATATACAAACCAGAAAATTAACTTGTCAGTTGTCAAAATATTAGTTTGACAAATACCCATTCTACATTGTAAATTGATGTCTGCAATTAGCCAATCACTGACCTGAAAATATGACTTATTTCGCGCAAGGTTCCATTCAAGGTGGAACAAGGATTGTCAATGTGACAATTTTCATATGTACGCGATATAGTGAAAAGTTATACCTTTGAAATCTCATAGTTATTTATTATTTGTTATACCAAAACGAAAGTTTGGTATTTGTGTTCGACAAAGAACTTTTAACACGTATTATATACACTATTATTTCTACTCTTGCAAGATAAATAATCTGATGTGGCCAGCAAATAACCTCCCGTCAATTCCAGGTTTAAAATAGCAATAAGCTTTAAGTAAAGTATCACTTCCGATTGGTCGTTTGCAAACAAAATCTAATTTGTTGTTCCAATAAATAGAAAAGTCTATAATACGAAATATTGGATTATATTTTATTATTTTTTTCCTTGAAAATCTGTTAAGAGCTCCAAATAAAGTACCACTTCCGGTTTATCATATAAGTATAGTCAAAGTCTAATATGTTGTTTCAAATTATACACGAGTTTTAAATACCAAATTTGATATTTTTGTTTTAATATATTTTTTTCAAGAAAATCTGTTTATAGCTTTCTGTAAAGTACGACTTTAATAAAACGAAAGTGATACTTTACTTAAAGCTCTAAACAGATTTTCGTGAAAAATAAATTGATACAATCCAAAACTTTTCAAATTTGGTATTCAAGACTTTTATATTAATGAGAACGACATACAATTTGGTATTTAAAAGTCGTCTATAATTTGAAACAATATTAGATTTTGATTATACCTATATGATAAACCGGAAGTGGTACTTAATTTGGAGCTCTTAACAGATTTTCGAGGAAAAGCATTATAAAATATAATCCAAAATTTGGTATTACAGACTTTTCTATTTATTGGAACAACAAATTAGATTTTGTTTACAAACGACCAACTGGAAGTGATACTTTACTTAAAGCTCATTGCTATTTCAAACATGGCCACATCAATTTTTTTCATATTTAATATTATTATAAATATTAAAGAATATTTTATTCTCTATACGATTTGATTACATTTTATACTTTATAATGTAACGTTTTTATTTATTTGGGTGAGTTGCAAATATTAGACAATTATTATTATTTAAAATAAAAGTTTATTATAACGATAAATAGATATTAAATATAATTAAAAGATGATAAATATAACAAACACTACGATTACACAAATATTAAACACTAATTAAGACTAAGAAATGACAGTCGATGGTCACCGGCACTCACCAGGTTCGCGTCTCCCCGAGAGAGCACACACTCTCTCAATAAAACTATTGTTTGTGCCCGTATTTATACCCCGAAAAACCGTTAAAAATACGAAAATAAGTTTAAACAAAATTCTAATCATCCTGCAAATACTTGCTATTTTTAATAAAAAAAATATAAAAAATTCAAACACATGTGGGATCGAACCCACGATTCCCAGCGCGCTGGTAGAGGTGTCGAGCATGGCCACACGGCAGCGCGGTACCTGACAGGTTAACAACAAATTTATAAACATTAGCAACTTTAAATAAAAACACAACAATACATTTTACAACAAACGACATACAATATAACCGAACCATTACATTGTATGCATAATTTCAACCAATACATACATAATAAAAACAATATTTTTACTGGTGGGATTTGAGCCTCAATTTGAATTTATAAACTTTAGCAAAAAAACTAACTTGTTAACCACCAGACTAAAATTCTAAACACGAAATCTAGTGACCATCGTCACAATATTTTTATATATTTGAAATTCAACGATATGTTTGAAGTGAATTTTTATTGAAGAAATTAATTATAAAAACGTAAGAGAAAATTTGAATAATTAACCTGTTAAGCTATGATATCAGGCAGGCTAAAGCTGTGAAAACATTTGAGATAATAGCTCTGTTCGTTGAAAATCGTGTCAGTGCAGTGTAGAATAGTGTAGTTAGCACCAGTGTACACTGGTACTTCGGTATCAAAAAACAAGTGTAGGGCAGTTCATGCTCTGTCATGAGATTGTTGCAACGAAATATTGATCATTAATTTGTATATTTGTAAAAAATAAAAACAATCACATTCTGTTTACATACAAAAGAACAACAAGAATAAAATATAATTTCTTAAAAATATTATCAGTCTTTAATACCTGCATCATATATAAAAAATCTGATGTGGCCAGCACATTACCTTCCGTCAGTTCTATGTATTTTGTACAAATTTCATACGGAAAGTTCCTTGCTAAATTAAATATTCTATTTCTTGTACATTACCTTCCGGCAGTTGCATGTATTTTATGCAAATTTCATACAGAAAATTATTATTTTGTGACGTTTTCTATATACAGTGTAATGTATATGCAGAAATAAAAGATTTATTATTATTATTATTATTATTATTATTTCTTGTACATTACCTTAAAGCAGTTGTATGTATTTTATACAAATTCCATACAGAAAGCAAAAGATCCTATATTTCCAGTAAAATTATAAGACAGACACACTATGTCAATTTCACTTGACACTGACATCTTTCAATCAGAATTTTCTTAATATAGTAGCTGTTTCCACAGCTATGGCTACTTTATGAAATTTAATTTCTTTATAGTTTTTACCTTCCGTCACCTTTAGGTAAGGAAGGTATTGTCTTTGGTCAAAAAATTCGATGATGAGTTTTTAATCAATAAGCACGTTTTAGGGTCCCTAGAATACGAATTTACTATTTTTACGATGATGTCTGTATGTGTGTGTGTGTGTGTGTGTGTGTGTGTGTGTGTGTGTGGATGTGTGTGTGTGTGTGTGTGTGTAACAAAATTTTCGTCTGCGATAACTCTAATACTACAGTTACAAAAATTATAATTTTTTCGTATACTTCTTCGTTACATCCATATGAAGAGCTGATTAGATTTTGGTTACAATTGGTCAACCGGAAGTACCATCATTTGAAGATTTTAACAGTTTTTCTTGAAAAAACTATGTTAAATATAATTTTTTCACATTTGATGTTATTATAAATATTAAAGAATATTTTATTCTCTATACGATTTGACTGCATTTTATGCTTAATATTAAATGGATATAGAGTTAAAAAATTATAAAGAAATTAAATTTCATAAAGTAGCCATAGCTATGGAAACAGCTACTATATTAAGAAAATTCTGATTGAAAGATGTCAGTGTCAAGTGAAATTGACATAGTGTGTTTGTCTTATAATTTTACTAAAAATATAGGATCTTTTGCTTTCTGTATGGAATTTGTATAAAATACATACAACTGCTTTAAGGTAATGTACAAGAAATAATAATAATAAATCTTTTATTTCTGCAGATACATTACACAGTATATAGAAAACGTCACAAAATAATAATTTTCTGTATGAAATTTGCATAAAATACATGCAACTGCCGGAAGGTAATGTATAAGAAATAGAATATTTAATTTAGCAAGGAACTTTCCGTATGAAATTTGTACAAAATACATACAACTGACGGAAGGTAATGTGCTGTCCACATCAGATTTTTTAACTCTATATCCATTTAATATTAAGTATAAAATGCAGTCAAATCGTGAAGAGAATAAAATATTCTTTAATATTTATAATAACATCAAATGTGAAAAAATCTGATGTGGCCAGCACATTACCTTCCGTCAGTTCTATGTATTTTGTGCAAATTTCATACGGAAAGTTCCTTGCTGAATTAAATATTCTATTTCTTTTACATTACCTTCCGGCAGTTGCATGTATTTTATGCAAATTTCATACAGAAAATTATTATTTTGGGACGTTTTCTATATACAGTGTAATGTATCTGCAGAAATAAAAGATTTATTATTATTATTATTATTTCTTGTACATTACCTTAAAGCAGTTGTATGTATTTTATACAAATTCCATACAGAAAGCAAAAGATCCTATATTTCCAGTAATATTATAAGACAAACACACTATGTCAATTTCACTTGACACTGACATCTTTCAATCAGAATTTTCTTAATATAGTAGCTGTTTCCATAGCTATGGCTACTTTATGAAATTTAATTTCTTAATAATTTTTTAACTCTATATCTGTTGAATATAATGTATAAAATGCAGTCAAATCGTATAGAGAATAAAATATTCTTTAATATTTATAATAACATAAAATGTGAAAAAATTATATTTAACATAGTTTTTTCAAGAAAAACTGTTAAAATCTTCAAATGATGGTACTTCCGGTTGACCAATTGTAACCAAAATCTAATCAGCTCTTCATATGGATGTAACGAAGAAGTATACGAAAAAATTATAATTTTTGTAACTGTAGTATTAGAGTTATCGCAGACGAAAATTTTGTTACACACACACACACACACACACACACACACACACACACACACATCCACACACACACACACACATACAGACATCATCGTAAAAATAGTAAATTCGTATTCTAGTGACCCTAAAACGTGCTTATTGATTAAAAACTCATCATCGAATTTTTTGACCAAAGACAATACCTTCCTTACCGAAAGGTGACGGAAGGTAAAAATTATATTTAACATAGTTTTTTCAAGAAAAACTGTTAAAATCTTCAAATGATGGTACTTCCGGTTGACCAATTGTAACCAAAATCTAATCAGCTCTTCCTATGGATGTAACGAAGAAGTATACGAAAAAATTATATTTTTTGTAACTGTAGTATTAGAGTTATCGCAGACGAAAATTTTGTTACACACACACACACACACACATCCACACACACACACACATCCACACACACGCACATACAGACATCATCGTAAAAATAGTAAATTCGTATTCTAGGGACCCTAAAACGTGCTTATTGAGTAAAAACTCATCATCGAATTTTTTGACCAAAGACAATACCTTCCTTATCTAAAGGTGACGGAAGGTAAAAAGTAAATAAAAGTCATTCTGACATATTCAAATATATATATATATATATATATATATATATATATATATATATATATATATATATATATATATATATATATATATATATATATATATAGGTACACTAATCTTTTTTAGATAAAATACCTATTAACTCTCTGAGTAATGAATTCATTTATTACTTCAGTACGTTTCTCATAAGCCTTTAATTTTTCTTCTTGCAGTTCTAATTTTCTTGCATAATATTCTTTTTTCTCTCGTCTGTATAATACTATATTTTCCATGTCCATATCAAGTATTAAAAGAATAAACAACACTAGTTTTTAGGTTATTTCCCTGTAAATATGAGCATTTAACATATTTCATCCCCACTACAGCACTCTGCACTATTTACTCTACCACGGGAGTCAGTGCAAGTTAGTTAGTCCCAGTTCTGAAATGGGTGTCAACGAACACGTTGCACAAAACTGCCCGATTTGTCAAAGAACACGCTAGTGTAAAAAAGTTAACACTAGTGTAACACAGTGCATGTCAACGAACAGAGCTATTATTGAGTAACATTGAAGTTAATTGTTCAAATAGTAAGTTTTTTTTTGTAAAATTATACATTTTGTTACGAAAAAAATAATCAATATGTTTTCACAGCCTACCTGATATGGCTTAGCAGCTTAATTATTCATAATTTTCTCTTACGATTTTGTAATTTATTTCTGCAATAAAAATTCACTTCAAGCATATCGTTGAATTTGTAATTTTACGTAGATTACAAATATATAAAAATATATAGGTGTCCCATTTAAAATAAAAAATTTAAAAAATTTTTCGCTTATTTTAGTAGTCTTATGATACAGAAATTGTTTGCTAATTTAATCGACTTCGTAGCTCTGATAGTTCTCGAGATAGCAATAGTGGACATAATAAAATGAACACCCCGTAAGTATATATTAGAGTATAAAAAGAAATTTTTTTCATATAGATTGATCAATTGAAAAGTCGATTTTTCCAAAATATTGATCAATTAAAAAAACAATTATCCGAATTCCTGAGAATCGATCTTTCTAAAAGATATCGATTGTCTAAATCGGTTTTTTAAAAAAATATTTATTCCAAGATAGATGAAAAAATCTCTTGATTTCATCAGCATTTGGGGTTTCATGTGCGTTAGGTGTATTTTTCAGTAATTTGATGTGCGTATGCGTGTAGAAATTTCATATCAATAAAAATCGATCTTTTAATGAAATCGAGTTTACGATTCTTATTAATATAGATTTTTCATCTATTATTAAAATCGATGTTTTGATTTTTTATTAAAACCAATTTTTATTTGTTTATTAAAATCCGATTTCATATTACAAAATATTGATTTGTCGCGATTGATCGACTTGATCGATCAATAGCAAAAGAAATATGTAAATGGTTACAAATTGAAAAAGTTCAAACACTCCCATATGGACCAAAATCTAACGGTGTACTGGAACGTAGTCACCGACTTCTAAAATAGTACATTAAGATACAAGTTTCATAAGACATGATTTTAGCGCACGCGTCATTCTTAGAAACGAGCGGCTTGCCGCGAGTTTTCTAAGGGGACAAGTGCGCTGAAATGTTTTATGAAACGTGTATTTTATACTATTTTTTCTATTTTGGTCATTTTTTTAAAAAATGTACATTATTTCATGTCCAGGAATTTCAATTTCGGTTGTTTAATATGTACTTTATGAAACTCATTTGGATGTCATAAAGAAGTACTTTATGACATCTAAATGGGTTTCATAAAGTACATATTAAAGAACCAAAATAGAAAAAATATATTACCGCATTACATTCAAAATATCAACAAGATATGGATGAGTGGATACTGGATACCTTTAGTATTAATGGTCGTACACATATTAATAATTCCGCTGGATATAGTTATTACTAGAGCTCCTGCAGACTAACGATTTTTGATCGGCCGATAGTTTACTCGGTTGCTTAATTAGAGCCCCCACGGACTACCGATTTTTAATCGGCCGACAGTTTAATCGGTTGTTTAATTACTATGAAGACTAAAGTGGGGCGAAATTACTATAGTCCTCATTGCAACTGATTAAACTGCCGGCCGACCAAAAATCGGTCGTCTGCGGTGGCTCTGACGACTATATAGTGATTCCAAATCGTTGGGTGTGCGCACTCACTATACACTGCGGGGACTCTAAAGCGTTCTGTGAGGACCAGGAGACAACCCGATCGTTTACTTTAAGATATTGAGTATATCGGTCTAATACTACATTGCTCAAAACAATTAACTTTGGTAAGGGAGACATAGGGATTATGCTAAAAATCGCATATTGAGATTTTGATAAGATCCCTAGAATCCAATTTTAACATATTCACGATGATGTCTGTGTGTACGTACGTATGCATGTGTGGATCCTCCGCTCTAACTCAAATACTATCATTCAGAAAATGTTGAAACCTTATATTTATACCTTATTTTAATATGGAAAGAAGCCAATAAATTTTGGTGTAAATCAGATAACCGGAAATGTCACTTTACTTGAAGCTCAAAATAGTTTTTCTTCGAAAAATACCTTTAAATGTATTTTTTTAGAGATTTATATTATTGTAACGTTTTTTTATTTATTTTGGGTGAAGTGTAAATATTAGATAATTAATTATTATTAATTTTTTTTATTAACCCCCCTGGCTTTCGATACGATGCCGATTAGCCAATGACAATTTGTTAGTGTCTATGTGGTATGAATGTCTGACAAAGGACACAAGATAGGACAAAGGTTGCCTGTGAGATCCGTCACGGCTTTTAGGTTTTAAACAAACTGGAGTAAGATCTTGGAGTGGGTTACATTAGAGGCTGGAGATTGTTACTGCGGTGAAAAATGTAGATGCATGTCGGTAAGTGTATATAGAGGGCTTATATTCTTATTTTGGTATTATTTAAATATCTTGAAATGATTTCGTAGATTTGTTTCTTGTTTTCAGCTAATAAAATGGGGACTGAGGTTGGTAATGCTACGTTGAGTTTTACTAGTTCGTTATATAATTCTTTTTGCTGTTGAGCATATAATGGGCATTGAAGTATCAGATGATTGCTATCAGCTATTTTGGTTTCTATGTCGGAAGAGCAGGTGCAGTTTGGAGATTCCAGAATATTAATTTTAAACAGATGAGCTGGCGTAATATTGTGGTTGAATTTTAATCTGCAGATTTGAACTATCTCTTTCCTTGTAAGAGTGGTATTTGTAAACCATGGTTTCTTGGGAATCTTTTGGTTAATTCTGTAATAGAAATTACCTTTCAGGGAGCTGATTTCAGTGTACTGACGTTGCCATTCCTCTAAGTGTTGGTTTAGTATTTTCGTTTTAATGTCGGATCCTATGGTAGGTATTGTCAGAATTGTTCCTTCTTTACTTGCGTTTTTAGCGAGTTCATCTGCTTTATTGTTACCGGTGATACCGCTGTGTCCTTTTATCCAAATGATTTTAATTTTTCTTTTCGTAAATTCAATTTGATTGCATAGTTGTATAATAGCATATATTGCTTCATTATTATTACTGATTAAACCAGGGTTGTTCAATTTTTTCACGACGCTTTGATTATCACACATTATAACACATTGCTCGAAATTTTTATGGAGAACATATTCTAAGCTTTTTTCAATGGCCAACATTTCTGCGTTATATATAGAATATAAATGAGGTAGCTTATAAATTTCCTAATAGTCTGCCTGAGGGTCATAGAAAGAGCATCCAACTCCAAAATTCGATTTGGACCCATTCGTATATATCTCATATGATTTTGGGGATTGCTGTTCATAATTGTGTCGAAATATAATGTTTGCTATTATATTGTTACTTATCTTGCTTGGTATTAGCTTTATTGTATGATCGGCATAGTTGTTGGTTAATGATAGAATAAATTTATACTGATAACATGGATGGATATTGTGGGTTTCGGTTGAGGAATTTTGATTATTGATGTTTATGTAAGAGTTAACCAGTGGTGGAGTAGTTTTTTTGTTCCAGTACCTATTTACTAAATATTCGCATGTTAGTATATTGAGTGATGTATGTAATGGATGAGTTTTTAATATTGCGCGGTCTATATAGTATCTATCTGCTAATATGGTAGTTCTGATGTGTAAAGGACTTACTCCTGTTTCTGCTTGCAAGCAGTGTACAGGTGTAGAGGGAAGAGCTTTAATACAGAGTCGTAAACATTTGTTTTGTAATTTCTCTAAACTTGCAAGAGCCATTTCTGTGGTTGACCTGTACAAAAAGCAGCCGTAGTCCAATCGGGATCTAACCATGGATTTGTACAGAATTAGAGCTGTTGCAGGATCTGCGCCCCAGCTGAATTTACATGTTGTTCTTAGAATGTTTATTGCTTTTTCCGATTTCGAGATTAAGTACCTTATATGGTATAGCCATTCTAAGTTGGCATCAAATAGCATACCTAAAAATTTAATCTTTGATTTAACTTCGTATGTGTACGAACCTAATGTAATTTGGGTCAGTAGAGAGGTTGTTCTCCGTCTCGTAAAGATTACGGCTGTTGTTTTTTGAGGAGAAAGTTCTAATCCATGTTTAAACAGCTTGGTTTCTAATTTAGAGACCGCATTGTAAAGTTCGGTTTGGCATTCTGATAGTTTATTTGAGTGAGTATATAGAACCATATCGTCCGCGTAACTGAGTGATTTGATACTATGCGAAAAATGTTTATGGATGCTGTGTATGTAAATGTTGAAAAGAATAGGACTTAAAATCGATCCTTGTGGTAATCCAACGTGTTTAATTCGTGGTCCTATAAAATTATTGCCATCTCTTATGAAAATTCTTCTTGTTTTAATTAGCTCGTAGATAACTTTTATTAATTTTACAGGTATTTTCAATTCGTACATTTTTTCGGTTAATATGTTTATATCGACATTGTCGAAAGCCCCTTTTATGTCAATAAATATAGCAGTTAAGTAGTGATTGTTGGTAAATGAATTTTGTATATCTGTTGTAAGTTTCGAGAGATTGTCGAGTGTGGATCTTCCTTTCTAAAGCCATTCTGGTAGCCTGATAGTTCCATTGTTTTCAGTCCACCATTCCAAACGATTTTTTAACATTCTTTCCAGGGTTTTTCTGACACAGGATAAGAGAGCTATAGGTCTGTAGGAGGCTGTATAGAACGGGTCTTTGTTTGGCTTCAAAATTGGTACTATGATTTGATCTCTCCATTCTTCGGGTATATTACCCTTTATAAGGATTTTGCTAAATAGGTTTAAAAGAATAGTTTTTGCCGTATTAGAGAGATTTTGTAGCATCGGTACAAAACTGATTCCAGTTCTTTTTCTGAAAATGGAGCAATAATAAGGGTTTCTTCTTCGTGTTTTTGCTTTTGATCATATTCCTGGAAAGGTGTTTCCGGTGATAAACTATGCAGTAAATTACTATAGATTTCAGAACGCTCTTCACTGCTTAACTTGGGAGTATTGGTATCTTTTCTGTTTGTCAAATTTTTTATTTTATCCCATACAGACGATATGGGTGTGTCTTTATTTAAACTATTGCAGAAATTAATTCAGTGTTGTCTTTTTTTAATTTTATATAATCTGTGAGCTCTTGCGGTTTGACGCTTGCATTCTATATAGTTTTCATGGTTTGTTTGTTGTCTATATTGTTTGCATGCAGCGTTTTTTCTGTTTTCGGTTTCTTGACATTCTTCATCCCACCAGCTGCATTGTCTATGTATTCTAATTTCTGTTGGTTTCGCTGGAGGTATAGAAACTTTTGCAGATTCATTTATCAGATGTATGAATGCGTTGTATTCTTCATTAATATCTGTGTATTTGTTTTGGTTATGTTCTTGAGCAAGCATTTCAGTCATTTGGGTATATTTGCGCCAGTTTGCTCTTTTGGTATTCCACTGTGTTTTTGGATAGTAAGTAATACTTTCTGATGTGTAAGTTTGCAATTCTACAACAATTGGAAAATGGTTGGAGGTCATGCTGTCTGGAAAAGTTTTCCATGAAGATCTGGTGGACAGAGAGGAAGTACAGAAGCTTATATCTATTGCAGATTTGTTTAGTGAAGGGCTTGTGAGAAGAGTAGGTGATCCATCATTTAAAATAGTGAGGTTCAGTTGATTTATACATTCATCTAATTCTAGTCCAGAATTATCATTAGATGTGTTGCCCCAGCTTTGATGATGTGCGTTAAAATCTCCCAATAAAAAGTAGGGAGCCGGAATGCCTTGTAAGATTGAGATCCACATATTATGAGTTATTGGTGGGTTTTGTAGAGCATATACTGAAATAAGTGTTATTTTTTCTTTATTAATATTAATTTTGATAGCACTTATCTGTAATTTATTGGGAATGGGATTATTAATGTGAATAATTTGGAAGGGTATATGTTTTTTAACTAGAATGGCGGATCCTCCATAGCCATCATACCTATCATTTCTAATAATGTTATAACCATTTATATTTATTGTTTCGGTTTCCATTAGCCACGTTTCCTGAATGCAGGCAGCTAAAATTTTTTCAGTGGATAAGAATCTCTCTAAGTACGCTTTTTTAGGTTTTATTGATCGGCAGTTCCATTGAAGAATATGCATTTTATTTTCCATTTTGTTATATTAATAAATCGATTGTACTGTTTTGTAAGTTTTCGTAGATTAATTCTTTAAGTTGGTTGAAATCATTAACGTTTCTATCTGCTAAAATATTAAGTATAATTTTAGAAATATTGTCTATGAATTGTTCAATGTTGTTTATTTTATGATAGTGGGGGGAATATGGATTTTTAGCCATCGCCGGGGGGTTACTTAAGGGTTGGTTATTAACGGTAGGGAAAGTATTTCTAGAGGCAAATGTTTTTTGTTTTGTTGGGATATATTTTGTAATTTTAAAAGATGTTGTTGGTGTTTGGTTTAAATTAAATCTTTCATGCAGGTTAATTTCTTAGTTTGAGCGGTGGATAATCAGACTCACAGTAAACGTTTTCTTTTTCTCGCCGTAGGACGTCTGCGTAAGAATTATGCTTTATTTTTTTAGAGGCTTCAATATAGCTTATATTTTCGATGGCCATTAATTTTTTTATTTCGGTCTGAAATTGGTATTCCGGGCAATTATGGTCCGTGGATTTGTGGTTCCCTCCGCAGTGTATGCAGACTGGTTCATTTGTACTTTCACATTCATGAGAAAAATGTTGTTGTTGGCAGCTGTTACATCGTGGGTTACTACGGCACTGGTTTTTGGAATGCCCATATCTTAAGCATTTGTAGCATTGTACGACCCTATATATGTAGGGCTGTACTTCGCATCGTACTCTATTGAAGTAGATATATTGAGGTAATTCCTGACCTGCGAACGTTAGTATTACTGATTGAGTTGGTATTTGACTTTTTTTAATTTTGTCATATCGCATGATTCTGTTTGCTTCTAATATTGACACGTCTATGTCCCTTATGATTTCATCCATCGTTATAGACATTTCCACATATTTAATTACTCCTTTTCGCTGCACTAAGAGCGTAGGAATATAGGCTACCAATTTGTTTTTTTGGAAAAATTCGTTTGTTACAAGTTTATTTGCATATATTGGATCCGCTGTTTGCATTTTTATTCTGTTTTTCCCTAGACTAGAAATGTCTATAATTTTATTTTTACTGTCATGAATTGTTGTTAACATTTTTTTGCCAATAGCCATAGGATGCAATTTCCCTATATTTTTTTCTAGTGATTCTACATAGACATAATACGGTCCTGTACTACCGACGTTAAATCGATTTTTTAGTTTCAGATTGACTGTGTTTAATTCTGTTTCTAAAGCTTTCTGCGAATTTTTATTAGATTCAAAGTTGTATGTTTCTGATGATACTGGTGTGTTATTAGAAGTATTAGTAATTTGATAATTACTGTGGCTATTTACTCCTCCGATATTTTGTTGTGTATGTATTTGTGTGTCTGTGATTTTTTGATTGCTACCTGAATGTGTTTGCACGGGCGAATTTGTTTGTGTTAATGAACTGTTGAATGTTAAATCCATGGGCGGAGTAAGGTGAGTTTGTAAAAATTCGTTAGTGATGATTTGAGGTATGATACGTTGTAATGTCGGGTTAGTTTTGGTTTTTATGTTATTGTTTGCTTTCATGGGTGATTTTAAGTTAGGTTTGATTGCAGATTTTGTCTTACTTGTGTTCTGTTGCGAAGTATTTGTATTGGAATCAGTTGCCAAACCTTCTACGTCCATGTCCGAGTAAATAAGTGTGTTTAGAGCTGTTGTGATGGTTGAACCAACTGTGTTTAAGGAAGGTGGTGCCCCACCTTCCCCGTACTGCCCACTATCCATTTACACTTAATATATATCACTCACTAATATCACTCAATTCGGCTTTGTCTTATCTCGTCTCCCGATGTTCATATGTCGGTAGCTGGATACAGACTGAATTATTATTAATTAAAATGAAGGTTTATTGAACTATAATTAAATTTTAAAAAGGTATTAAATAATGACGATTACTAATATTAAACAATTATTAGAAACTAATTAAGACTAAAACTATAATTAACTAGATGCTACTAACATTATTTATTTATTTAACCAATTAACACTACTATTTATTTCCACGATATTACTAGTTATTTATTTCACTACGCGTTCCAATTTTAGACTGCCGGTCTGTTGCAGACCCTTGTAGACTGTTTACGCGATATTTATATCACTATATTTATCTTACTATACACTTATATCACGTTCAACTATCCGCCTACCAACCTCCACAGCGTCTATATACTAAACTGACTCAACAGCGTCTGTGTATTCAACAGCTCGGACAGAAGTCACACCTTTCACCTCACTGTTTGTCTATTTATGTAACTAACTTTCTCCTTCCACAGCCTCAGTATCACCAACTAGCCGTATACCACAATTCTTCAACACCAATGCCGAGTATACACTTCAACTCGCTGTTATTGTCTTTGTATACCTAGCTTCACAATACTCGTCAACACTACCGAGTATTCACTTCCACAACTATCCCAATGTACGATGTGACGTCGACCCTACTGGTGGTGGATCTCGTGTCGGCATGACCTTGCACTGTTTCCCTGTGCGGTATCTAAAACTCGGGCGCCACAGAACCTGTGGGAAAGAAGCTTACCGCGGGTAGCTGTGCGGAGGTACGGGCCAGGGTTTTGTGCAGAAAATACTGTTATTCACCACACAGACTTTATTTACATGTACACAAAATACAGAACAATAAAACAAACCCTTCCTTGAGTGACTGTGACCGTCGACACGGCAGTGAACACGTAGGTAAAAAAACGACTGATTTTACTGTGAAATTATATTAAATAAACTATTTAAATCGCTAGAAAATTGAATCGCAGTTCCCAAATCAATGGAGCTAAGTTACAACGCACCAACTAACTCTTCGGCGGCGGAATCTCCAGAAAAGCCACGAAGTGAACTTTCGACTGGAGGTCAGTGTTCTACGTTCAGGAGAGCCAAAAGGATGAACTCTCGACCGAGTCGAACACAAAATGATTCTATAGCTGTATGTCGCGGCTTTTATATCTTGAAAAAGTGTGAATCCGCATAAAACCGGTTTTACTAAAGGTGGGAGAAAAAGATGACACTGTTAAGTTTACAATAAAAATTATTTCTCCAAAAATTCTATAAATTTCTCCACGGTCACAGTTTTGTGTTCTACAATCATATTACATCATACTACATTTTATAAGTCGTTTTAACAAAATATATAAATCATAACACAACCATCAGCGCTCCTAGTGACCTGGACTCGTACTACAGCGCTCCTCCTGTCAAGAATGCGGAAACTAGAGCACATGCCTTTCATACACAGGTGCATGAAGATCTGTATAAACAGTGAAAACTATATACAATGCATCGATTACAGGTAAGTGTTATTTACAACTATCCTTAGCATAGATGTATTCAAGTTATTCTACTTTTAGTTCATCCAGTTGTGTGTAATAATTTCACCGGTGACAAAGTGAGGTTACATTAGAACACAAGTACGTATATCTTACAATAATTGTTTACAAGTATTACAACATTTTTGTATATTGCAGCTAATACTCTTATGAAACAATGTATCACTACGGGACTTGTGATACATTTGATGCGGCAGTTGCAGTAACCGCAGCAGGATCAAATCCGGCTGCACCAGCTTTTGAACAGGCAGTTAGATACACAACAGTTGCATGGAGTTTGCCAGGCCTACAGAGGTACTATCATCACAACCAGTAACTTCTATACTCGCCGTTACTGTTCTTCTACATCTACACTATAGCTTCTCTATACTCGTTAACACTACCGAGTATCCTAGTAACTTCCACAGTACCTACTCCACTCGACACTTTACTGCATACGCTCACTACGATATTGCTGTGCTTCTCAAACACACTAACACTCTATGTGAATATCTCTATGTCTCTGAATGTAACTCTTCCACTATGTAAGTAAGGAACTAACTAACTCCCGAACATAGCTGCGTCCCTTTTATACAACTGCCATTAACTTCCAGAGAACTCTAGAATGTTCGACCGCATAATAATAATGAACACAAAAGGTTCAGGCGACCGAATGTAATTAAATACGTCGCGGCTTGTTTGTTTACGTAGCCCGGCTGCTAGCGCGATTACGTCATCGTTATACTTAGACACTTGTTCAGCGTAGCAGCGGGGCTCACACGTGACATTATTATAAAATTTAAAGATTATTAAATTTTCTACAGGTTGGCATTAGTACTTATTGTATATATTTTATGGATAAATTTATAAAATTATCTATAATTGAAATCCCGGAGCCTACGCTTTAAACAAATACAACTCATTGATTACACAGTTCATCTCAAATGTATGTAACTAACAGATAAATATCACTGTCAAAGAAATAATCATTTCAAATGAATAATTGTAACGTTTTAAAAAGGAAATAGTAAATAGAACAATAGTTATATGGACATGAATTTAATACAGTTTCCGGAATAAATTTTAGCATATATTCAAATTAGTAAAAATTAAATGGCGGAAGGTACTATATTGGCCATATCAAATTTTTTTGTACAGTGTGTTCAACGTGTTCAATAAAATGTCTAACTCAGAGTAGGCTATGTACAGAGTAACCTAAGTCTGATCATTATTCAATTCAAAAGTCAAGATGCCAAAATTGACCTTAAAATGTAGTTTTAAGGAGAGAGAACAATGAATAAGGATACAGTATATTTACAATCGTCGTTTTTAATTTGTTTCCATTTCTAAAATAAGATTCAAGAAGAAAAACTTTGATTTCTTTGGATAACATTTTTGACAATATGTCATGTCAAATTGACATTTAATTAAAAAAAAATTAAATTGACATACGTTTTTTTGTTCATAGCCTACTCCGAGTTAGGAATTTTTTTGATCACACTGTATATGCAGGATGCATATGAAATTTAATTTACAGATACTTTAAACCTTTATTTTAATAATTTTATAAATAAATAAATAAATATATCATCACGGTATATTACCCATTTCTGAGTGTGTCAATTTGCTTTGTTCGCAGATATCGGTAATGATGATGACATATTTGTACCGTGCGGGCTGGACAACGCAACTTTTCAATATTGCTATCTCAAAGATATTGAGTGACTAGTCTAGCTATATATTCGCGGGCTCCATCTTGCACCATTACAAAATTTTCAGGACTATTTGTCGTGTCGCTACAATAGCAGAGGCAAGTGGTTGAACAGAACAATTAGCACTTGTTTTACATAGTGCCAAAGTACCGCTCCGTATAATGAAAAGTTCGGTTTTATCACTGATCGACATGCATAACTGAACCACCTCCAAAAGAAGCACGTGACTGTGTATTGTGTTTGCTGCAAATAAGACTCATTTTTTCTTCTTCTTCTTCTTCTTCTTCTTCTTCTCCAAACTCTAAGACGTACATATTGCAAGTATAAATTGAATTTCGATTCATCGGTAAAGAGTTAGCCCGCTTAGGCCCGATATTTTCATCACCGGTTAAACAGTCTGTTAACTTAACTGTCAGTTAAAAGAAAAACGGAGCATCGATATTATATCATACGAGTACGTTGTAAAAATTACACATGTCAAATTTTGCGATATCACATTGTTCTTATAACCGACAGTTAATTTAATAGAGTGTTTAACCGATGTTGAAAATATCCGGCCTTAGTATCTCAGTTGCCATCCTTGATGTTACTGATCAAACAGAATTCGATCTCATTTAAGGTTCCTAGTTAAAGAAGTCACTTTAAAAGGAATCCTGGAAAAAAATGTCCATCACGAAGTCTATTTTGTCAGAAATTCTGCTACTTGCGTGCCATTTTTTATTTAATATTTTTGAAAAGACGACAAAAACTTGCTACCCATATTTTTTATTTTGATAAAATTTTATTAATTGTCGTAAAGACACGGGAGCCGACCTGTGCACCTTCCCACAGAAGTTAACACCAAGACGATGTACCCGAATCGCTTGCAACCTATATGCGGCCAACGACACGAAAATCCCAACCTACGGGACCATCTTATTGACGCTGAACTTAGGTTTCATTATCGCAGACGTAGAGAAGCCTATCATCGGGGCCCACTTCCTTTCATACTACGGCCTGCTGGTTGACATGCGACAGCAGAGGTTAATCGACGGAGTCACTGCACAATCCAGCGGAGGTCAGCGGGCGACGCGGAGGTCAACTGCCCCGATCTCTCTCGTCCAGACCGGTAACAAATATCAAATCCTTCGAGGCTATAAAGGGCTTACTATCCCGAGTGGTTTGACCAACACCACCGCCAAACACACCACGCAGCACCACATTTACACCACTCCCGGATCACCTATCGCCTACCGGCCGCGGCGGCTGGCACCAGCCAAATACCTTATAGCCCAGAATGAATTGGACACCATAATCCGTCTTGGCATCATCCAGTCCTCCAAGAGCGCCTGGGCCTCCTCACTACACCTAGTGAAGATGAAGAACCAGGAATGGCGACCATGCGAAGATTACCGGGGCTTAAACAGCCGCACAATACCCGACCATTACCCAGTCCCACATATCCAAGATTTTTCGCAGCATCTACTTGGGAAAACTATCTTCTCCTCGATAGACCTGAGGCCCGATTCTTGAAATCATGCGAAATTTTCCGCACGCGACAAAATTCGTGTGGTTAGTTTCATGCACGAACAGTACTGTACGTATGAGTGGTATTCTTGAATACCAAACGAAACTCGGCTGAAGCCTACGCATACGATTCTCGAAAGCAAGCGAACGTAGTATGTAGCAGCTAAACGAAACATTTATACTACGTGAATGCTTCATCATATAATTGTTTTTTAACTGTCACTGTCAACCTGTCAACCAAAGCTGTCAGCCGTAGCTGCCAACGACGCTGTCGCATAAGCCATAAGTGTTGTAATTTTAATATTAAAAATCTATTATATTATACATAATATATTTGATATAGTAGATATTATTTTTCTTAGTTTACAGTATATACGTACATAATATGGCAATATTAATATGCAAGTGTTATGTAATAATACTCTAATTTTGCTAACCATTTCAGATTTGGTATGCAAAGCTCGTTAAGAGGCACCTAAAATTCCTTTGTAACAATCCATTGCATCGTTCTATTAATGCACGAGCATACATTTGTCGAAGATTATAACGATACTCAAGTGTATGAAGATTCTAGATTTATAACTGGCGTCGCCGTAGTTATATAAAAACATAATTTGATTTATAACATCTAAGTACTGATACACCAAACACAAGTAACAGTCACAGACACAGTTTCGTGTGCGAATGATACTTTCAAGTTATTCATACCCATGCGATGTAATTGCGCACGAAATATTCGCCTACGACCACACGATTTCGTTTCAAGAATACCAATATGCAGTTCGCATGCGCATTTCTCCCACTTACGTATGCGTAAAATTTCAAGAATCGGGCCCCTGGACAGGGCCTAACACCATATCCCAGTAGCCCTCGAGGCTGTGCCTAAGATGGCAATCACCACGCCTTTCGGTCTGTACGAATTCATCTCCATGACGTTTGGGTTGCGTACGACATCCTTCTGGCCTCGGACAACGCAGAGGAGCACGAGCGGCATCTGCACACCCTCTTCAAACGGCTGTAGGAGTACGGCATTATCATCAACGCATCCAAATGCGCGTTCGGTCGATCCAAATCACCTTCCTAGGATACTTGGTGTCAGCAGAAGGGATCCGACCTTTACCACAGAAAGTGAAAGCCGTCAAAATGTTTGCGTGACCACAGACTACCAAACAATTACGGCGGTTCCTAGGGATCGTGAACTACTACCGCCGATGCCAGTTGAAATTAGCGGCCACTCAAAATCCATTGAACGAGCTCCTGAAAGGGGGAAGCAACCGTAATAAGACGGTGGAGTGGTCGACTATCCTCAACTAGCACACGATCAGGGGCCCGATTCTTGAAATTTTTCGCATACGTAACTGGGAGAGATGCGCATGCGAACTGCATATTGGTATTCTTGAAACGAAATCGTGTGGTCGTATGCGAATATTCCGTGCGCAATTACATCGCATGGGTATGAATAACTTGAAAGTATCATTCGCACACGAAACTGTGTCTGTCGCTGCTACTTGTGTTTGGTGTATCAGTGTAGATGATATAAATCAAATTATGTTTTTATATAATTCCGGGTACGTTTTATGATCTTATAATGACGCTAATTATAAATCCAGAATCTCCATACACTTGAGTATCGTTATAATATTCTACAAATGTGTGCTCGTGCATTCATAGAACGATGCAATGGATTGTTAGAAAATAATTTTAGGTGCCTCTTAACAAGCTTTGCATTCCAAATCTTAAATGGTTAGCAAAATTAGAGTATTATTATTATTACATAACACTTGCATATTAATATTGCCATATTATGTACGTACATACTGTATACTAAGAAAAATAATACCTACTATATATCATGTATACATAATTCATTTTGAATATTAAAATTACAACACTTATGGCTTATGACAGCGTCGTTGACAGCTACAGCTGACAGCTTTGGTTGACAGGTTGGCAGTGACAGTTAAAAAAACAATTATATGATGAAGCATTCACGTGATACAAATGTTTCGTTTAGATTGGCTGCTACAAACTACGTTCGCTTGCTTTCGAGAATCGTATGCGTAGGCTTCGACCGAGTTTCGTTTGGTATTCAAGAATACCACTCATACGTACAGTACTGTTCGTGCACGAAACTAACCACACGAATTATGTCGCGTGCGGAAAATTTCGCATGATTTCAAGAATCGGGCCCCTGGAGAGCAACGAGGAATTGGCTGCCCTTCTTATAACGAGCGATCATGGCTAGAGAAACTGCGGATACCTGGGACAGAAGTGACGTTGGTCTGCTACACAGCCACTGAAAACATACGCTTTTTTGTTACGCAGCGGCACCGCGAGGCGGCTTTCAACAGCATGTATGGTCTATCACACCCGGGACGTAAAGCCACCACTAAGATGGCAACACAAAGATTCGTGTGGCCAGGTATCAAGAAGGATTGTCGTCGCTGGTCGCAGCAGTGTCTACCATGCCAGCGGAACAAAATTACCCGACACGTACATACGCCCAGAGGAGCCTTCACACCACCATTTCCACGGTTTGAGCACGTTCACATCGACCTAGTGCCGGTATCCGAAAGGCAACGCTATCTCCTGACATGTGTAGACCGTTACACCAGTTGGCCTGAATCTTTTCCACTACGTAACATCGAGGCGAAACCGTCGCGCAAACCTTCTATGACGGGTGGGTAACCCGGTTCGGAGTACCCTTGCGAGTAACGACCGACCATGGACGGCAGTTCGAGTCCAGGCTCTTCAAACGGCTGGAAGAATTACTGGGGTTCACGCGCATCAGGACCACGGCGTACAACCCAGCAGCTAACGGAATGGTAGAACGTCTCCACTACCAGCTCAAGTCAGCACTAAAGAGTCACCATCCACACCAATGGACCAGAGCGCTAACAACCATTCTACTAGGCATCCGCAACGCGTGGAAGGAAGACTTAGGGGCCACGGCCGCGGAACTAACATACGGCGAAACTCTGCAGCTACCGGCAGAGCTCCTGGCGAACGGAGCACTGCAACGACAGGAGCCTGCGGACTTTGTTTCCCAGCTTCGGGAACACTTCCGGCAGCTCAAGCCAACTCAAAGAGTCGAGCGCTGCGAGCAAAAGACATTCATTTTCAAGGTATTGATTTCGACATCACATGTGTTCGTCAGGCACGAAGGCCCACGGCAACCGCTACAACGTCCTTACGACGGGCCTTTTCCCGTCAAGAGCAAAGGGGAGAAGCATTTTACCATAATCCGAAACAACCAGCGGGTAGTGGTGTCCGTCAATCGCCTGAGGCTCGCGTACCTGTCTCCGGACATCGCCGACATGGCGACCCCAGTCGCCTCAAGCATGTCGCAACAGCCAACACAGCCACCGGCCAGGTCACCGGACGTCACCACAACGCCGACCAAAACGACACAAGTTACACGTAATGGACGACAAGTTTGCTACCCAGTCCGTTTCGTATCGTAACCCAGCCAGCTAGAAGGAGGGTAATGTAGCAAACTCGCCCCGGCAGACCGAAGGCCAGAGCTTACGCTCCCGACTCAAGCAGTAGTGACATCACGCACTGCTTGAGCGGGCGGCAGCCCGGCCAATAGGGTAACATCCCCCTCCCCACACAGCACTACTCGCGCTCGGTCGCACGGTTGGAAAGATGGTAGCTCAACTCAGTGCAAGTCAGTCCAAGTTTAACACTCACGACTCACCCAGCTGCAAAGCAGGACAACACACAAATATCGCTCAGCTGCAAAGCAGGACAACACACAAGCATCGCTCAGCTGCAAACCACGGCAACACACCCTTCACTCAGCTGCAACACAGGCGTAAAATTGACAAACCGGCTTCACCACGGAGGCCGACAAGAGATCGAAGAACGCCGCGAGGGTCCGTCGTGACGCCTTGCGCTTTGCAGCCAGGGCCACACGCACCGTTCGACCAGTTTCACCGCTGCCGCCATCACCACAGAAGACGCCCAGGATGCTCCGCATCAGTCCACGCAAGAGGCCGCGTTCGATTCCATCCAGGAAACTCCAGCCGAAACGCCTCAAACTGCCGACACCGTTTGCCGCACCCACGACCACAACAGGCATCTAACGGTTACGACCGATCTCCCCCACGACCAGCCGGGCTCACACCGTGGACCGGAGCCGCATCCATCCACGTAACTCCCGGTTGGGCGTAGATCGCCGGGCCTACCAAACCCGCGCGCAGGCCCTGGACATTCGCCGCTATACCCCCGTGTCCCCGCACAAAGACATTCCAGACACGCAGTGCATTGCGAAAAAAACATATATTTTGTGTAATGACTTGTTTTTTTAAATAACTTTTATTTGGTATTTGTGTAATGACTTTTTAGTGTACATAAATTTTATTTTGTGGACGACTCCTCTTACTGGATAATGATTGTATGTGTGGGCGGTTATTAACCAGCAATAAAAGAACTTATATACAACCCTCAGCTTTACCATCATTCAACCTCTCACTGATCACAAATTTAAAAAAAGCCGGCGTGATAACAACGCGCCGACAATATATATATATATATATATATATATATATATATATATATATATATATATATATAAACCAAACTCCCACAAACATTAATATCATCCAAACTAATAGTAACAACCGTATAAAATATTGATAACCCCTAAATTAACATAAATTCTTAAAGATGACTATCAAAAATGCCAAAAAAATTGCACTTCTATTAAAACTATATTCACTAAAGTAAAAACCCCAACCCCCACATTACAAGCGTCAAACGTCCGTCATTTATAACATCCCGTGTAAAGACTGTAATTCATGTTACTTTGACCAAACATCACGTCAATTGTCCAGTAGAATAACATCACAGAAAAGTGACACTAAAATTAAACCCCACGCATCAACACTTTCACTACATGTAACTAATAAAAAAACACACAATGGACTATAATAACATCAAAATTTTAGATACAAAAACTAATTATCAAAAAAGAACTTTTTTAGAAATGTACCATATATTTTATACACCCCACACAATTAATAAAAAATATTGATGGCTTGAGCGGTAGATACACAAACCTATTTGATATAATAAAAAACTAAAACACAAATAATACCCAACAACAAAATAGCAATAATACTCCAACTGGTTCTTGATCGGGACATCTATTTGCTATTTCCACCGCCTTGGTTTGAATTCAGCGCCATTCTCTCACCACAGAAACATCTGCAACCTGCTACACCTGTTGAGAGAAGAACTCCGCAGTACGAAACATGTGCTCCACAAAATTGCAAATTAATTATTATAGAAAGACTCCATAGTTAGTGTAAACTGTGATGAAGGATTAAATAAATCCGAAAGCTTGATGAAATAATCCAGAACGAGCTCTACTTTTTTGCCCTTTCACAGAAATCCTACGATATTATAATTATATTTCAAACAGTGACGACCTCTAAACGACGCCAAATATTTCCAATTTTAAATGGCACAAAATTGACCCCTGTGGTGCATTCTCCACGCCAGCAATGAGTGCCCGTGAGGTAACGCCTGGTAAGCGCCCGCACGGTACAAATATTTCATCATTACCGATATCTGTGTACAAAGCATATATATATATATATATATATATATATATATATATATATATATATATATATATATATATATATATAGAGGTAAGTTACATTATTATTATACAAATTATACAAACCATTATCAGATATTTATTTAGATATCAATATCAGGAGAAAGCACTGACAGCATTGACATATTGATATAATGGTAAATAATATACCAAAAAGAAGAGTTTTTAGAGAAAGCAAGAATCTATTCGATATCTACGATAACGATGAATTCAAAATGCGATTTATGTTTTACAAAGATACGGTTCTGTTTCTTATAAAAAAAATGGTGCACATTTGGAGTTCTCTATCCAACGGAGTTCACCAATTACTGTAATAAACCAGTTGTTCATTATTCTTAGATTACATGCAACTGGCACTTTCCAACCTGTAATTGGTGACCATATAAACATAAGTAAATCATCAGTTTCTAGAATAATATGTAAAGTTACACATATACCAATGCTAAAAAATCAGTATATTAATATGCCTCGAGAAGAAGAAAGAAATAGTATAAAGTCTGATTTTTATGCAATAGACTGTAACATTGAGGAATGTTACTAAATATAGAGAGACGCAATTCAACTTAGACGAGACGTAAAAAGATGAGTTTTAGTAAAATCAGCATTAATAATGTAGGAAATCTCTTGCCGAAGTCTGATGCGTCGGTAAGCAAGTATGCGGCTCCAAGCGAGGTTGCACTCACTTGTGTTGAGAACAAGTAAACAATTATTCGTACAAACTTAGCAAATAGGCTAAAGGAGCTACGTAAAAGTGAGATCGCATTAACATGGTTGTAGTGTTAGCAACATGTTTGATAGGTTGTGTGATTACTCACACATTCTAAGTTTGACGCTGTACGAATATATCGAAATTGTACGCTAAATGACATTGTACGTTGTCATAATCGGCAAACAGTATTTAAATGTTTAACACAAGTAATATGTATTATTGTCAAAGTGTAAAAGTATTTGTATTTAACCTATAGTTATTTTAATATATTTATCCTTAAATTACACGGTGTTGGTATTAATTAAAATGAACCCTAAATAACAGTGAAAACTAGTGGAGCCAATGCAGTGACTAAGGTGGTTCCAGACAACAAGCATAGCAGTTAGTGATGTCAACTGGCACAAATAGTAAGTACCCATATTTCTTTGTAAATAGCTACCAATATAATGGCCATATTTCCTGCATACACGTGATTAGGGCCTGTTTACATACCCCCGGAAAAAGAATTCGAAACATATGGAACTTTCGTTTAGTTGTTTAATTATTGATTATTTAATTGAAATTTAATTTCTTTATAATTTTATAACTCTATATCCATTTAATATGAAGTATAAAATGCAGTCAAATCGTATAGAGAATACAATGTTTTTTAATATTTATAATAACATTAAATGTGAAAAAATTATATTTAACATCGTTTTTTCAAAAAAACTGTTAAAATCTTCAAATGAGGGTACTTCCGGTTGACCAATTATAACCAAAATCTAATCAGCTCTTCATATGGATGCAACGAAGAGGAATACGAAAGAATTATAATTTTTGGAATTGTAGTATTAGAGTTATCGTACACGAAAATTTTGTTGCACACATACACACACACGCATGCACGCACGCACGCACGCACGCACGTACACACGCACGCACGCACGCACGCACGCACACACGCACGCACGCACGCACACACACGCACGCACACACACACACACACACATAGATTCATACACACATACAGACATCATCGTAAAAATAGTAAAATCTTATTCTAGGGACCTTAAAGCGTGCTTATTCATTAAAAACTCACCACCGAATTTTTTGACCAAAGACAATACCTTCCTTACCTAAAGGTGATGGAAGGTAACAAAAATATTGAAAAATATTCAATTGAAATTTAAATAAATTGATTTTTTATAAACATTTTTAGTAGGCCATGTACGAAAAACAAAAACTTCTATTTTTACCTCCCGCTACCCTTGGTAGGGGAGGTATAAGGATCGTGCTAAAAATCACATATCGAGATTTTGGTAAAAGACCACGTTTTAAGGTCCCTAGAATCCAATTTTAACATTTTCACGATGATGTCTGTGTGGATGTGTGTATGTGTGGATCCTCCACTCTAACTCAAAAATCGCATATCCAGACTTTAGTGAATAAGCACGTTTTAAGGTCCGTAGATTCCGATTACCTATAATATTGTTACGATGACGTCCGTATATGTGTGTGTGGATGTTGGATTCACGATTCCTCAAATACTATAAGACTTAAGACATTTTTAACTACGGATTCCTCAATCTAACAATAATGGGAAGAGTTGATTAAGTTTTGGTAACAATTGGACAACCGGAAGTAGTAGTTACAAGAAAAAAATCATCTAAATATTATTTATCGAAAATTTATGTAAATACTTACGAGTATATTAAAGAACGTTAAATTTTTTATTTGATAAATATAAATTCATTATTATATCTTCTATAGATTTAGAGATAAAGAAATGCATATAAAATAATTTAATGTAAAAATTCTCAGATCAAACTAGTTCAAGGCAAGAAATTCAAATGTTTGTAATTGACATAAATGTCACTGTCAAAAATATTTGTATGCCACTGTCAAAAATATTTGTACATGATAGGTGCGTTCAATGAAGTAAGCAAATCAAGCAAATGCTAGGTAAGCAAATGGGACTTGTTGCTTAGTTCACTGAACAATTTGCTATCTATATGACAAACTGTCATCCACAACTGTCATCGATAAAGTTATACACTTGTCAAATATAACATTGTGTATAACTGTGTGTCTGTCGTAACTCTTTTCTTGGTCTGCGATCTTATGGAAAATGAATTTATACAATTTATTTATATATTAACCATAATTGAACAAATTTAATAATGTTATTAATTTCTATTACAAAACTCTTAAAGCCTTTTTAACATGTAGTTGACAGACACACACCATATAAAGAAATATAAACAGTCCAGTTAACTTCATGTATGTATAATTTATATTTTCCGCCATTATATTTGACACTTAGCAAGACAAGCGAGAAATTTGTGGCTCGGTTTGCTTGCGAGCAAATCAAGCAAATGCTAGGCTAGCAAAGTCGTTCAACAAATTTTGCTTCCGGTTGCTTGTTTTGCTGGGCTTATTGAATGTACCTTATGAAGATTATGAAAATAAAAAAAAAAGTCAACAACACAAAAGAATATACGTAAAAAAGAATATAAATGGAATTTGCGAAAAAATGACGAATATAAAGAAAAAGAAAGTAGGAAAAGAAAATTTCAGGATATTGAATATAAAGAAAATTTATGTATTGTACATAATTTATATTAAAATATCCCATAGAATTTGCAAATATATGTGAGAATTATTTTGTAGTGAGCCATGATTATATGTATTTGTATTTAAAAATATTTTTCGTTTTATGCGTACAACAAGATAAAATATCTGTCGAGAGGTTATGTGCTGGGCACATCAGATTTTTTAATTTGAATTATTTAGGATAGAAATCAAGTAGAACACTGTTTATAACGTTATTAAAAAAATATTGTTTCATTTTAATTTAAGATCAATTGTTTTTCATGAATAGCCTACTGATAAATAGCTATAAAAATTAAAATTTTAAAATTTCAATTAAATTTTTCTCAATATTTTTGTTATTTAAGGATATAAAATAATCACATGGTTGAATTCAGAAAAAAAAACTCTATCGAATGGGCTTAAAAAATATATATCATCCCATTTAAGATAATATAACTTTTGTATGTAACTTAAGAACCACTAGTTTAAAAAAATATTTTCTCCTCTAATCGGATGTCCCCCGTGGTCTTCTATAAGATTGTCTTATAGCTTTTCATTGTATCTTTAATAATATAGAAATTATTTGAGGTAGCTCGTTCAGCAGTTACACCCTGTAAATATACAGAGTGTTTCAAAAATACTGTAAAAAAATGTGAGGGCATATAGTACTGACCAAAATGAGTAAAAAAGCTTAATGAACATAGGTCCGATCTTCCAAAGTTTCCGAGATTTGAGGCAGTGAAAAATGAGTTTTTACGGGGTTTACGTCTGCTATCTCGAAAACTATAAGAGTTACGACTTTGATTAAATGGGATTTTTGTTTACCTTTCAGAGGTTATCTTAGATGTGCTTTTGTTTTTTTTTTTAAATCAAATAATTGTACTATGTTAACTGTTGTGGCGACCTTGGCCAATATTTAATTTTCAAATAACTTCGTAACTATTAGAAATTGAGAAAAATGTTTCACATAAAATTTTATTCGTTTTTATAGTCTATATACTGACATAGACAAAATTTTGTTCGATCTCTATCTTTGTCAGTTTTTTTTTTTCGATATTTCACTTTTCTCAGTTCTATGTTGATTAAGCTTTTTTACTTATTTTGGTCAGTACTATATGCCCTTATATTTTTTTACAATATTTTTGAAACAACCTGTATATATATACCAGAAATAAAAAAGGCATCCTATAAAGGCAACTTATTTACATAATCATTCATATTTCGAGATATTCATTAAATAAAATTAAATGTTCTTTTAGAGAAATCGTTATTTCTAGTTTTAAATACTATTTTTCTCAGAATAATTGTTATACGACCCTATACTATATTTATATCGTTGAAATCAGAAAATAATATTTTATTTAAAGGGCTAAAAATTATATAGGATGCCATTTAAAAAATAATAATTTTGTTCTTCCGTTTGTTAAATATTCGGTTTGTTACTATTAATACATTATCCCCTTATTCTTGATCATTTTTGGTATAAAACATTTTTCTCTAAAGCTGTTAGTTCGCCTAAAAAAGCGCTGGTTGTTTTAAAGGAAATACCCTGTATATATAGTTTTGCACTCAGTGCAGGCAATCACGTCATGCCCAGCACAAGTTGTTGTTACAACTCGTACATCTGCACTGACAAGAATTGACGATCGTCACTGAAGTGCACCTAATCATTTTTGGTATAAAACATTTTTCTCTAAAGTAGTTAGTTCGCCCAAAAAAGCATACATACATACATACATACATACATACATACATACATACATACATACATACATACATACATACATACATACATACATACATACATACATACATACATACATACATACATACATACATACATACATACATACATACATACATACATACATACATACATACATACATACATACATACATACATACATACATACATACATACATACATACATACATACATACATACATACATACATACATACATACATACATACATACATACATACATACATACATACATACATACATACATACATACATACATACATACATACATACATACATACATACATACATACATACATACATACATACATACATACATACATACATACATACATACATACATACATACATACATACATACATACATACATACATACATACATACATACATACATACATACATACATACATACATACATACATACATACATACATACATACATACATACATACATACATACATACATACATACATACATACATACATACATACATACATACATACATACATACATACATACATACATACATACATACATACATACATACATACATACATACATACATACATACATACATACATACATACATACATACATACATACATACATACATACATACATACATACATACATACATACATACATACATACATACATACATACATACATACATACATACATACATACATACATACATACATACATACATACATACATACATACATACATACATACATACATACATACATACATACATACATACATACATACATACATACATACATACATACATACATACATACATACATACATACATACATACATACATACATACATACATACATACATACATACATACATACATACATACATACATACATACATACATACATACATACATACATACATACATACATACATACATACATACATACATACATACATACATACATACATACATACATACATACATACATACATACATACATACATACATACATACATACATACATACATACATACATACATACATACATACATACATACATACATACATACATACATACATACATACATACATACATACATACATACATACATACATACATACATACATACATACATACATACATACATACATACATACATACATACATACATACATACATACATACATACATACATACATACATACATACATACATACATACATACATACATACATACATACATACATACATACATACATACATACATACATACATACATACATACATACATACATACATACATACATACATACATACATACATACATACATACATACATACATACATACATACATACATACATACATACATACATACATACATACATACATACATACATACATACATACATACATACATACATACATACATACATACATACATACATACATACATACATACATACATACATACATACATACATACATACATACATACATACATACATACATACATACATACATACATACATACATACATACATACATACATACATACATACATACATACATACATACATACATACATACATACATACATACATACATACATACATACATACATACATACATACATACATACATACATACATACATACATACATACATACATACATACATACATACATACATACATACATACATACATACATACATACATACATACATACATACATACATACATACATACATACATACATACATACATACATACATACATACATACATACATACATACATACATACATACATACATACATACATACATACATACATACATACATACATACATACATACATACATACATACATACATACATACATACATACATACATACATACATACATACATACATACATACATACATACATACATACATACATACATACATACATACATACATACATACATACATACATACATACATACATACATACATACATACATACATACATACATACATACATACATACATACATACATACATACATACATACATACATACATACATACATACATACATACATACATACATACATACATACATACATACATACATACATACATACATACATACATACATACATACATACATACATACATACATACATACATACATACATACATACATACATACATACATACATACATACATACATACATACATACATACATACATACATACATACATACATACATACATACATACATACATACATACATACATACATACATACATACATACATACATACATACATACATACATACATACATACATACATACATACATACATACATACATACATACATACATACATACATACATACATACATACATACATACATACATACATACATACATACATACATACATACATACATACATACATACATACATACATACATACATACATACATACATACATACATACATACATACATACATACATACATACATACATACATACATACATACATACATACATACATACATACATACATACATACATACATACATACATACATACATACATACATACATACATACATACATACATACATACATACATACATACATACATACATACATACATACATACATACATACATACATACATACATACATACATACATACATACATACATACATACATACATACATACATACATACATACATACATACATACATACATACATACATACATACATACATACATACATACATACATACATACATACATACATACATACATACATACATACATACATACATACATACATACATACATACATACATACATACATACATACATACATACATACATACATACATACATACATACATACATACATACATACATACATACATACATACATACATACATACATACATACATACATACATACATACATACATACATACATACATACATACATACATACATACATACATACATACATACATACATACATACATACATACATACATACATACATACATACATACATACATACATACATACATACATACATACATACATACATACATACATACATACATACATACATACATACATACATACATACATACATACATACATACATACATACATACATACATACATACATACATACATACATACATACATACATACATACATACATACATACATACATACATACATACATACATACATACATACATACATACATACATACATACATACATACATACATACATACATACATACATACATACATACATACATACATACATACATACATACATACATACATACATACATACATACATACATACATACATACATACATACATACATACATACATACATACATACATACATACATACATACATACATACATACATACATACATACATACATACATACATACATACATACATACATACATACATACATACATACATACATACATACATACATACATACATACATACATACATACATACATACATACATACATACATACATACATACATACATACATACATACATACATACATACATACATACATACATACATACATACATACATACATACATACATACATACATACATACATACATACATACATACATACATACATACATACATACATACATACATACATACATACATACATACATACATACATACATACATACATACATACATACATACATACATACATACATACATACATACATACATACATACATACATACATACATACATACATACATACATACATACATACATACATACATACATACATACATACATACATACATACATACATACATACATACATACATACATACATACATACATACATACATACATACATACATACATACATACATACATACATACATACATACATACATACATACATACATACATACATACATACATACATACATACATACATACATACATACATACATACATACATACATACATACATACATACATACATACATACATACATACATACATACATACATACATACATACATACATACATACATACATACATACATACATACATACATACATACATACATACATACATACATACATACATACATACATACATACATACATACATACATACATACATACATACATACATACATACATACATACATACATACATACATACATACATACATACATACATACATACATACATACATACATACATACATACATACATACATACATACATACATACATACATACATACATACATACATACATACATACATACATACATACATACATACATACATACATACATACATACATACATACATACATACATACATACATACATACATACATACATACATACATACATACATACATACATACATACATACATACATACATACATACATACATACATACATACATACATACATACATACATACATACATACATACATACATACATACATACATACATACATACATACATACATACATACATACATACATACATACATACATACATACATACATACATACATACATACATACATACATACATACATACATACATACATACATACATACATACATACATACATACATACATACATACATACATACATACATACATACATACATACATACATACATACATACATACATACATACATACATACATACATACATACATACATACATACATACATACATACATACATACATACATACATACATACATACATACATACATACATACATACATACATACATACATACATACATACATACATACATACATACATACATACATACATACATACATACATACATACATACATACATACATACATACATACATACATACATACATACATACATACATACATACATACATACATACATACATACATACATACATACATACATACATACATACATACATACATACATACATACATACATACATACATACATACATACATACATACATACATACATACATACATACATACATACATACATACATACATACATACATACATACATACATACATACATACATACATACATACATACATACATACATACATACATACATACATACATACATACATACATACATACATACATACATACATACATACATACATACATACATACATACATACATACATACATACATACATACATACATACATACATACATACATAAAATCACGGATTTCCCACTTGGGCCCACTTTTACAATTGATGGATAAACTATGGTATAGCTATCAGAGGTATATCTTTATCCTAGCAACTATACCTTCGATAAACAAGGCTGTCTTTTACAATGCATTTTTATCTATCAGATAGTTATGCGTTATACCAGGAATTACGTTAAATCACTATAGGTTGGTATTGACACTATAAAAGTTTCTTCTTGTTAGACTATTTTTCTTCAATATTGTTATTATTTCTGCCTTTTAATTTGCATTGTTCACGATGTTAGATGATATAAATGTTATTTTTGATTCTGACAGTGATGATGAAATACTTTATTGACATCTGTCAAACGTATGAATAACAACACATCGTCTGTGTTTATGTAGTAACCATAAGAACCAGGGATAAAGTTATCCGAGGCTTATACGATACGACCGATTTCTATGGGATAAGAAATACTGGTGTTTATTCTATCTGAGGTTTATCCGAGGTTTGTAAAATACAATTTCCTACTTTATACCTGGTATAGCGTTATACGAGGTTTATCTAATGATTGTAAAAGTGGCCCTAAGTGGATTAGCACAAACCCGAAAGAATAATAATATCAACCAAAAAATAATCACTCTCTCTTCCAACAACATTCTTATTAACCTGTCATAGGTACAACATATATTCCTCACTCTTAACATATTAAAGTGGCCGATTTTCGGTAGCAAAATACCGCAACCGGACCACAATAATAGTTACGAAACAATCATCCTTCGCTACACATTCCTGTCTAAGCACACTTCTTTCGTCTCGGTCACATTCATAATCGCATTCATACACGCTCTTCTTCTCATCCCACGCGGAAACTTTCTCTCTTTTAGTACCTTATCAATCACATCCGTCCACTTACATACTGGACGGCCACGCAATCAAACACCCTCAATTTCACCAAGGTATATACGCTTTACAAGCCGTTCACTCTTCATTCTATCCACATGACCAAACCATCTCAACTGGCTCATTCCTACTCTCTTAACAACATTCTTCCTAACCATACATTCTTCATACACCAAATTATACCTCACGCGATCCCGTCTTACATATCCACATACTCCACGTAAATACCTCATTTCCACGGCAGTCACTCTCTTTTTATGCTTTCTCGTCCATGCCCAACATTTGCTTCCGTACATCAAAGCAGGCACTAGCACTCTATTATACACACTTAAACGAGCTTCTCTAGATACGTTTACGTTTCGAGCAAACGTACCCAGAGTACCCATTACCTTACATCCCGCACTCACTCTCCTTTCAATTTCTCTATCAATTCGACCATCTCTTGACATCATGCTACCCAAATATACAAACTCATTCACTTGCTCCAGTTTCACTCCATCCCTAACACATTGCACACAGTCACCAATTTACTCCTTTCAAATACTAACACCTTGGATTTATTAACATTCAACTCCAGATTCATACTTCTTCCGACTACATGTATTCTCTCTATCATTCTTCTGAGTTGATCCCACAATAACTCTCCATTCGCACTTCTCACAGCTTTCACAACTCGACCACTTCCACTCCGCAGTCTCTTCACACTCAACCAAAACAGTTGCTAATTCGTACTAAAATCATTAGTCAATCTTTCACTCAATAAGTCATCAAATCGCTTTTTACTTTCTCTCACCACTTGCTTCACCCATTTATTCTTCCTTCTATACTCTAACAAACATTCTGCTCGCAAGCACCCAGGCGAATCCTTAACATTTAAAAACTTCAAATATGCTCTTTTTCTCAGCAATCGCTTCTTTCAACTAATCATTCCACTATGCATTTTTCGGACAAAAGCCTAATCTGCTTTCACCACAAACTTCTTTTGCACATTTGAGGAGTGAATCCTTAAATTTCAACCAAACTTCATTTATATTACAATCAATCAAATTTAGACTCACATTCGGACAAGGATTCATTCAATCTTTCGACATACTGCATTCTAACATCTTCATTCAAAAGAGCAAAGGATTTTACACGAAAAATTTTCCCAGAACATTCACCTTCTTTCGCCAAAATTTATTCAACCGCATTCGCGATACAACCACAACCTATATCTATATATACAGGGTGTTAATACTAAGTTGTAACACCCGAAAACGACAGTTAGAAACAAACAACTTCTCTTAGTTCAATTTTTTTAATTGGAGCCCCATTTCATAGTTATTGGCGTTCTTTTGTTTTTCGAAAAATCGTCATTACTCCCTTATTTTAAGGAATATTTAAAAAATACAAAAACTTTCTGCATTTGCTTTCGGTTCTCTAAAACATTTGTATTTACAATTATTTTCTATTTTATTTAATAACAAAATGGCAACCGATCAAAAACTTCAAAACAAGATTTTTTGAAAACGACACGATCGATTTTTGAAAATAAAACATTTATAAAATCCTTAAACTATCTACTATAACATTTGTCTAAAATATTTTTTTCGATCTGTCCAAGAAACGATTTTATTCAAATTGAATTAAAAGATAAATTTTAACAAACTGCAAGAATCATTTAAAACAAAATAGGCTTGCTGCCATTAAACAAGAAACAAAAAAACACACAAACAAACAAAAAAAAAAACAACGAACAATGCAACAACAGCCGATTGAATGATGTAAATTATTTTACTTTCTTAAATAACGTTCTGCCAGAGCTTCTTGATGACTTACAGCTAAACATCAGACGAAGACTTTGGTTTCAACATGATGGAGCACCGGCTCTCACAACCCGAGAAGTCATAGCACTGCTAAATAGAGAATATCCGAATAAGTGGATTGGGAGAGGAGGTGCTGTTGCGTGGCCAGCCCGGAACCTCGACCTAACTCCCCTAGATTTATTTTTCTGGGGTCAGATGAAGACCTCTGTATATGAGAGACGAGTAACCGCCGAATTAGAACTGGGGTTTAGAATAGTAGCTGCAGCAGACGATATAAAAGACAAGCAGGCAGCTCTTGCAAGTGTCTCTTCTAATATTTGAACACGCTGTCGGGCTTGCGTTGCTGCGAATGGTGGCCATTTTGAAAATCAAATTTAGTTCCTCCCTTGTTTCATTGTTTTATTTTTCTTGTTTCTTGGTTAATTTTCTTGTTTAGTGGTAGCAAGCCTACTTTGTTTTAAGTGATTATTGCAGTTTGTTAAAATTGATCTTGTAATTGAATTTAATAAAAACTTTTTTTGGGTAGATCGAAAAAAATGTTTCAGACAAATGTTATAGTAGATAGTTTAAGGATTTTATAAATGTTTTATTTTCAAAGATCGATCGTGTGGTTTTCAAAATATCTTGTTTTGAAATTTTTAAAGGGTCGCCATTTTGTTATTTGATAAAATAGAAAATAATTGTAAATACAAATTGTTTTAGAGAACGGAAAGCAAATGCAGAAAGTTTTTGTACTTTTTAAATATTCCTTAAAATAAGGAAGTTATGACGTTTTTCGAAAAACAAAAGAACGCCAATAACTATGAACTGGAACTCCAAATCAAAAAATTGAACTAAGAAAAGTTGTTTGTTTCAATGAGTTCTAACTGCCGTTTTCGGGTGTTACAACTTAGAATTAACACCCTGTATATATATATATATATATATATATATATATATATATATATATATATATATATATATATATATATATATATATATATACAGAATGCCCATTTTAAAAGTTCGCACTTGAAAATTGATGAATAGGCAATCCATGATACATTTCATAAGTGACTTGGTTTTTAAAATTTAGTTTCGCTCTTATATCTACTGTGATTATTTGATTTAAAGTACTAATATTCACCAAGTGGCTTATGAGATGTATTCTGTTTTGCCTATTCTTAAAATTTCAGGTGGGAACATAAAATGGGCACCCTGTATATATATATATATATATATATATATATATATATATATATATATATATATATATATATAAGTTATAGTGCTAACAAATAGACAAAGTGCTGATTTACCAGTATGTGACTATCATATTACATTAGTATAAAAACACATGTAACGCTTAAGATTAGTTAGTCTGTATTCCTTATTCATATTATCAAGTAGTTTATAGCAACACTGTACTCACAAAAATAAACTTTTTAAAAACCTATTTGATCGAATAAGAAATTTAAGTTATATATATATATATATATATATATATATATATATATATATATATATATATATATATATACACAAACAAGACCGTGACAGGCGTTTGATATGGGAAAACAGTTTTTTCAAATATCATCTGTCCCGCAAGACCATAGTGGGAGTTTTTGATATGGTTAGAAAGATTATTTAATTTGGCAACGAAGAGTATCTAAATACTCCCAATTTAATGGCTTATTAGAGAAATATTTGCAAAAGTATAATGCAATTGGCAGTTATTACTTATAATTTATTAAAAACAGTAATAATGGAAACATGTTCCGTAGCTGAATTGATTAGATCGGGGCACCGTAATAATCATTCACAAGTTCAAATCCTGCCCGCCTTATATATATATATATATATATATATATATATATATATATATATATATATATATTGTAAAATGTATTATTAAACAAATTATAAAATTGTTATAAATGGCGATTAAATATTAGCGCTGAAAATTAGAATATTAAAACACATTTATCACCCAAACCGGTATATACAGTATTAATACGAAAATAATAACAAATCTAGATGACCGTCGCCTGGCCGAACCCGGTCACGCGGAATCCTACTTCACGCCGTGATTATTTCTGTAAAAGAATTAACACATGAGAAATACTCAATGAGGAGGCAATCATTAACAAAAGGTTCAGGCATTCACACACCGTACACACGTGTCGGCAACTACGGGCAGTACCGCTAGTTATTACGGACCCTCTGCCGCTTCGGTGGTGATCCGGAGACAATCCTCTTAACCAACTGGATCAGATCACTACAGCCCTAACTGCTGCTACGCTGGCGACCACAGAATGTGGGTCACTACAGCCTTCCCTGCTGCTACGCTGGCGACCCTCGGGTTCACACGAGCGGCCACTACGGAACCACTGCCACTTCGGTGGTGATCCGGAGACATTCCTCTTAACCAACTGGATCAGATCACTACAGCCCTAACTGCTGCTGCCGTTGGCGATACCAGATGTGGGTCACTACAGCCTTCCCTGCTGCTACGCTGGCGACCCTCGGGTTCACACAAGCGGCCACTACGGAACCACTGCCGCTTCGGTGGTGATCCGGAGACATTCCTCTTAACCAACTGGATCAGATCACTACAGCCCTAACTGCTGCTGCCGTTGGCGACACAAGATGTGGGTCACTACAGCCTTCCCTGCTGCTACGCTGGCGACCCTCGTGTTCACACGATGCGGCCACTACAGTACCCAGTACTGCTCACACGCACACTCACAATCATACACATGCTAGATTAACTCTCTCACCTGAATCACTATAATATCGATGTTCTCACACTGAAATCTAGAAATAAACTGAAATAAAATACGTGAATACCAGTATCATTAAATGTAGCTCTTATCCAACAGCATCGGTTACGTACCTAAATAGCTAATTAGAGACAAAACATAATAAATTTAATAAAAATAATCTTACGCAAAATAATTACTGTGACAAAATTAAAATCTAAATTGTTTGGTAAATCAAGTATTTTATACAATAAAACTACGAGAAATGAAATATAAAAAATATTGTATCTAAAGCACCTTATAAAATTAAAATTAATGAAAAAAAATCTGATGTGACCAGCACATTACCTTCCGTCAGTTCTATGTATTTTGTATAAATGTCATACAGAAAGTTCTTTGCAAAAGATTATATTTCTTGTACATTACCTTAAGGCAGTTGTATGTATTTTATACAAATTCCATACAGAAAGTTTCCAACAAAAGATCCAATATTTCCAGTAAAATTATAACATAAACATACTGTCAACTGCACTTGACACTGACACCTTTCAATCAGAATTTTCTTTATGTAGCAGCTGTTTCCAGAGTTATAGCAAAGCTGACTAATATATATGATATTTAATTTCTTTATAATTTTTACCTTCCGTCACCTTTAGGTAAGGAAGGTATTGTCTTTGGTCAAAAAATTCGGTGGTGAGTTTTTGATGAATAAGCACGTTTTAGGGTCCCTACAATACGATTTTACTATTTTTACGATGATGTCTGTATGTGTGTGTGTGTGTGTATGTATGTGTGTGTGTGTGTGTGTGTGTGTGTGTGTGTGTGTGTGTGTGTGTGTCTGTGTGTGACAAAATTTTCTAATGCGATAACTCTAATACTACAATTCCAAAAATTATAATTCTTTCGTATTCCTCTTCGTTACATCCATGTGAAGAGCTGATTAGATTTTGGTTATAATTGGTCAACCGGAAGTACCCTCATTTGAAGATTTTAACAGTTTTTCTTGAAAAAACGATGTTAAATATCATTTTTTCACATTTAATGTTATTATAAATATTAAAGACTTATTTATTCTCTATGCGATTTGAATGCATTTTATACTTCATATTAAATGGACATAGAGTTAAAAAATTATAAAGAAATTAAATATCATATATATTAGTCAGCTTTGCTATAACTCTGGAAACAGCTGCTACATTAAGAAAATTCTGATTGAAAGGTGTCAGTGTCAAGTGCAGTTGACAGTATGTTTATGTTATAATTTTACTGGAAATATAGGATCTTTTGTTAGAAACTCTCTGTATGGAATTTGTATAAAATACATACAACTGCCTTAAGGTAATGTACAAGAAATATAATCTTTTGCAAGGAAATTTCTGTATGACATTTATACAAAATACATAGAACTGACGGAAGGTAATGTGCTGGCCACATCAGATTTTTTAACTCTATGTCCATTTAATATGAAGTATAAAATGCATTCAAATCGTATAGAAAATAAATAATTATTTAATATTTATAATAACATTACATGTGAAAAAATGATATTTAACATCGTTTTTTCAAGAAAAACTATTAAAATCTTCAAATGAGGGTACTTCCGGTTGAACAATTATAACCAAAATCTAATCAGCTCTTCACATAGATG
>OY720450.1:40213505-40336005 GCA_963082715.1 Harpalus rubripes
AATTTTAATTTTAATTTTAATTTTAATTTTAATTTTAATTTTAATTTTAATTTTAATTTTAATTTTAATTTTAATTTTAATTTTAATTTTAATTTTAATTTTAATTTTAATTTTAATTTTAATTTTAATTTTAATTTTAATTTTAATTTTAATTTTAATTTTAATTTTAATTTTAATTTTAATTTTAATTTTAATTTTAATTTTAATTTTAATTTTAATTTTAATTTTAATTTTAATTTTAATTTTAATTTTAATTTTAATTTTAATTTTAATTTTAATTTTAATTTTAATTTTAATTTTAATTTTAATTTTAATTTTAATTTTAATTTTAATTTTAATTTTAATTTTAATTTTAATTTTAATTTTAATTTTAATTTTAATTTTAATTTTAATTTTAATTTTAATTTTAATTTTAATTTTAATTTTAATTTTAATTTTAATTTTAATTTTAATTTTAATTTTAATTTTAATTTTAATTTTAATTTTAATTTTAATTTTAATTTTAATTTTAATTTTAATTTTAATTTTAATTTTAATTTTAATTTTAATTTTAATTTTAATTTTAATTTTAATTTTAATTTTAATTTTAATTTTAATTTTAATTTTAATTTTAATTTTAATTTTAATTTTAATTTTAATTTTAATTTTAATTTTAATTTTAATTTTAATTTTAATTTTAATTTTAATTTTAATTTTAATTTTAATTTTAATTTTAATTTTAATTTTAATTTTAATTTTAATTTTAATTTTAATTTTAATTTTAATTTTAATTTTAATTTTAATTTTAATTTTAATTTTAATTTTAATTTTAATTTTAATTTTAATTTTAATTTTAATTTTAATTTTAATTTTAATTTTAATTTTAATTTTAATTTTAATTTTAATTTTAATTTTAATTTTAATTTTAATTTTAATTTTAATTTTAATTTTAATTTTAATTTTAATTTTAATTTTAATTTTAATTTTAATTTTAATTTTAATTTTAATTTTAATTTTAATTTTAATTTTAATTTTAATTTTAATTTTAATTTTAATTTTAATTTTAATTTTAATTTTAATTTTAATTTTAATTTTAATTTTAATTTTAATTTTAATTTTAATTTTAATTTTAATTTTAATTTTAATTTTAATTTTAATTTTAATTTTAATTTTAATTTTAATTTTAATTTTAATTTTAATTTTAATTTTAATTTTAATTTTAATTTTAATTTTAATTTTAATTTTAATTTTAATTTTAATTTTAATTTTAATTTTAATTTTAATTTTAATTTTAATTTTAATTTTAATTTTAATTTTAATTTTAATTTTAATTTTAATTTTAATTTTAATTTTAATTTTAATTTTAATTTTAATTTTAATTTTAATTTTAATTTTAATTTTAATTTTAATTTTAATTTTAATTTTAATTTTAATTTTAATTTTAATTTTAATTTTAATTTTAATTTTAATTTTAATTTTAATTTTAATTTTAATTTTAATTTTAATTTTAATTTTAATTTTAATTTTAATTTTAATTTTAATTTTAATTTTAATTTTAATTTTAATTTTAATTTTAATTTTAATTTTAATTTTAATTTTAATTTTAATTTTAATTTTAATTTTAATTTTAATTTTAATTTTAATTTTAATTTTAATTTTAATTTTAATTTTAATTTTAATTTTAATTTTAATTTTAATTTTAATTTTAATTTTAATTTTAATTTTAATTTTAATTTTAATTTTAATTTTAATTTTAATTTTAATTTTAATTTTAATTTTAATTTTAATTTTAATTTTAATTTTAATTTTAATTTTAATTTTAATTTTAATTTTAATTTTAATTTTAATTTTAATTTTAATTTTAATTTTAATTTTAATTTTAATTTTAATTTTAATTTTAATTTTAATTTTAATTTTAATTTTAATTTTAATTTTAATTTTAATTTTAATTTTAATTTTAATTTTAATTTTAATTTTAATTTTAATTTTAATTTTAATTTTAATTTTAATTTTAATTTTAATTTTAATTTTAATTTTAATTTTAATTTTAATTTTAATTTTAATTTTAATTTTAATTTTAATTTTAATTTTAATTTTAATTTTAATTTTAATTTTAATTTTAATTTTAATTTTAATTTTAATTTTAATTTTAATTTTAATTTTAATTTTAATTTTAATTTTAATTTTAATTTTAATTTTAATTTTAATTTTAATTTTAATTTTAATTTTAATTTTAATTTTAATTTTAATTTTAATTTTAATTTTAATTTTAATTTTAATTTTAATTTTAATTTTAATTTTAATTTTAATTTTAATTTTAATTTTAATTTTAATTTTAATTTTAATTTTAATTTTAATTTTAATTTTAATTTTAATTTTAATTTTAATTTTAATTTTAATTTTAATTTTAATTTTAATTTTAATTTTAATTTTAATTTTAATTTTAATTTTAATTTTAATTTTAATTTTAATTTTAATTTTAATTTTAATTTTAATTTTAATTTTAATTTTAATTTTAATTTTAATTTTAATTTTAATTTTAATTTTAATTTTAATTTTAATTTTAATTTTAATTTTAATTTTAATTTTAATTTTAATTTTAATTTTAATTTTAATTTTAATTTTAATTTTAATTTTAATTTTAATTTTAATTTTAATTTTAATTTTAATTTTAATTTTAATTTTAATTTTAATTTTAATTTTAATTTTAATTTTAATTTTAATTTTAATTTTAATTTTAATTTTAATTTTAATTTTAATTTTAATTTTAATTTTAATTTTAATTTTAATTTTAATTTTAATTTTAATTTTAATTTTAATTTTAATTTTAATTTTAATTTTAATTTTAATTTTAATTTTAATTTTAATTTTAATTTTAATTTTAATTTTAATTTTAATTTTAATTTTAATTTTAATTTTAATTTTAATTTTAATTTTAATTTTAATTTTAATTTTAATTTTAATTTTAATTTTAATTTTAATTTTAATTTTAATTTTAATTTTAATTTTAATTTTAATTTTAATTTTAATTTTAATTTTAATTTTAATTTTAATTTTAATTTTAATTTTAATTTTAATTTTAATTTTAATTTTAATTTTAATTTTAATTTTAATTTTAATTTTAATTTTAATTTTAATTTTAATTTTAATTTTAATTTTAATTTTAATTTTAATTTTAATTTTAATTTTAATTTTAATTTTAATTTTAATTTTAATTTTAATTTTAATTTTAATTTTAATTTTAATTTTAATTTTAATTTTAATTTTAATTTTAATTTTAATTTTAATTTTAATTTTAATTTTAATTTTAATTTTAATTTTAATTTTAATTTTAATTTTAATTTTAATTTTAATTTTAATTTTAATTTTAATTTTAATTTTAATTTTAATTTTAATTTTAATTTTAATTTTAATTTTAATTTTAATTTTAATTTTAATTTTAATTTTAATTTTAATTTTAATTTTAATTTTAATTTTAATTTTAATTTTAATTTTAATTTTAATTTTAATTTTAATTTTAATTTTAATTTTAATTTTAATTTTAATTTTAATTTTAATTTTAATTTTAATTTTAATTTTAATTTTAATTTTAATTTTAATTTTAATTTTAATTTTAATTTTAATTTTAATTTTAATTTTAATTTTAATTTTAATTTTAATTTTAATTTTAATTTTAATTTTAATTTTAATTTTAATTTTAATTTTAATTTTAATTTTAATTTTAATTTTAATTTTAATTTTAATTTTAATTTTAATTTTAATTTTAATTTTAATTTTAATTTTAATTTTAATTTTAATTTTAATTTTAATTTTAATTTTAATTTTAATTTTAATTTTAATTTTAATTTTAATTTTAATTTTAATTTTAATTTTAATTTTAATTTTAATTTTAATTTTAATTTTAATTTTAATTTTAATTTTAATTTTAATTTTAATTTTAATTTTAATTTTAATTTTAATTTTAATTTTAATTTTAATTTTAATTTTAATTTTAATTTTAATTTTAATTTTAATTTTAATTTTAATTTTAATTTTAATTTTAATTTTAATTTTAATTTTAATTTTAATTTTAATTTTAATTTTAATTTTAATTTTAATTTTAATTTTAATTTTAATTTTAATTTTAATTTTAATTTTAATTTTAATTTTAATTTTAATTTTAATTTTAATTTTAATTTTAATTTTAATTTTAATTTTAATTTTAATTTTAATTTTAATTTTAATTTTAATTTTAATTTTAATTTTAATTTTAATTTTAATTTTAATTTTAATTTTAATTTTAATTTTAATTTTAATTTTAATTTTAATTTTAATTTTAATTTTAATTTTAATTTTAATTTTAATTTTAATTTTAATTTTAATTTTAATTTTAATTTTAATTTTAATTTTAATTTTAATTTTAATTTTAATTTTAATTTTAATTTTAATTTTAATTTTAATTTTAATTTTAATTTTAATTTTAATTTTAATTTTAATTTTAATTTTAATTTTAATTTTAATTTTAATTTTAATTTTAATTTTAATTTTAATTTTAATTTTAATTTTAATTTTAATTTTAATTTTAATTTTAATTTTAATTTTAATTTTAATTTTAATTTTAATTTTAATTTTAATTTTAATTTTAATTTTAATTTTAATTTTAATTTTAATTTTAATTTTAATTTTAATTTTAATTTTAATTTTAATTTTAATTTTAATTTTAATTTTAATTTTAATTTTAATTTTAATTTTAATTTTAATTTTAATTTTAATTTTAATTTTAATTTTAATTTTAATTTTAATTTTAATTTTAATTTTAATTTTAATTTTAATTTTAATTTTAATTTTAATTTTAATTTTAATTTTAATTTTAATTTTAATTTTAATTTTAATTTTAATTTTAATTTTAATTTTAATTTTAATTTTAATTTTAATTTTAATTTTAATTTTAATTTTAATTTTAATTTTAATTTTAATTTTAATTTTAATTTTAATTTTAATTTTAATTTTAATTTTAATTTTATTTTTATTTTTATTTTTATTTTTATTTTTATTTTTATTTTTATTTTTATTTTTATTTTTATTTTTATTTTTATTTTTATTTTTATTTTTATTTTTATTTTTATTTTTATTTTTATTTTTATTTTTATTTTTATTTTTATTTTTATTTTTATTTTTATTTTTATTTTTATTTTTATTTTTATTTTTATTTTTATTTTTATTTTTATTTTTATTTTTATTTTTATTTTTATTTTTATTTTTATTTTTATTTTTATTTTTATTTTTATTTTTATTTTTATTTTTATTTTTATTTTATTTTTATTTTTATTTTTATTTTTATTATTATTTTTATTTTTATCATAATTTTTATTATTATTATTATTATTATTATTAATACTATTATTATTATTATTATTATTAATACTATTATTATTATTATTACTATTACTATTACTATTACTATTACTATTACTATTACTATTACTATTACTATTACTATTACTATTACTATTACTATTACTATTACTATTACTATTACTATTACTATTACTATTACTATTACTATTACTATTACTATTACTATTACTATTACTATTACTATTACTATTACTATTACTATTACTATTACTATTACTATTACTATTACTATTACTATTACTATTACTATTACTATTACTATTACTATTACTATTACTATTACTATTACTATTACTATTACTATTACTATTACTATTACTATTACTATTACTATTACTATTACTATTACTATTACTATTACTATTACTATTACTATTACTATTACTATTACTATTACTATTACTATTACTATTACTATTACTATTACTATTACTATTACTATTACTATTACTATTACTATTACTATTACTATTACTATTACTATTACTATTACTATTACTATTACTATTACTATTACTATTACTATTACTATTACTATTACTATTACTATTACTATTACTATTACTATTACTATTACTATTACTATTACTATTACTATTACTATTACTATTACTATTACTATTACTATTACTATTACTATTACTATTACTATTACTATTACTATTACTATTACTATTACTATTACTATTACTATTACTATTACTATTACTATTACTATTACTATTACTATTACTATTACTATTACTATTACTATTACTATTACTATTACTATTACTATTACTATTACTATTACTATTACTATTACTATTACTATTACTATTACTATTACTATTACTATTACTATTACTATTACATGTCCACATGCAAAAACTTTGAGTTATATATACTCATGATTCTGTTTATTGGCGAATTGTTATTTGTGTTACTATGCCCAACAAAAAATAAGTTATTAGACCTTGTATGTTTGTTAGATACATGTAAGTTAAAATAATGTACTAAATTATTTGTGTATACAAGGTTATTGAAAATTTTATATAAAAATAACATATCCACAACAATCCTTCTATTTTCTAGTGATAACATGTGAAAATGTTCCAGCTTCTTAGAATAATGTTCAATGTTAATATGAAATTTAAAAAGACAAATAATGGAACCAGGTCTACTAAAATATTTGCAACATCTCATAATGAATCCTAAAATTTTAAATGACTCTCTGACAGTTGTGTCAAAATGAAAATTAAATAACATTTTACAGTCAAAAGTCACTCCTAAGTCTTTAATTGTGCTTTTATTCTGTAGCACAGAATTATTCATAACATAATTATAAGCGATAGTTTCACGGTTCCTAGTATAATTTAAGACGAAGCATTTTGAAACATTAAGCGACAGAAAATTATTTTTACAATAAGTTTCTAATCGTAATAAATCTGCTTGTAAATATTCACAATCAGTGTTTTTTTGAATGGCTCTAAAAATTTTCAAATCATCAGCATATAATGAAAAGTTAGAATAATGAAAACAATGTGATATATCATTGATGAATAGATTAAATAAAATAGGTCCCAAGTGGGAGCCCTGAGGAACCCCAGACTCTACAGGTATCAAATTTGATTTGAAGCCATTGCAAAAAACTAACTGTGACCGGTTAGTTACATATGATTTAATCCACCGCAAAAGTGAGCCATGTATACCTAGTAAGTGTAGTTTATTTATTAACAAGGAATGATGGACCCGATCAAAGGCCTTACTAAAATCGGTGTAAATTACATCAATTTGATTTTTTTATCCATGTGTGATTTTATGAATTCCGTAAAAGGGACTAAATTAGTGAGAATAGACTTTCCAGAACAAAAACCATGTTGATTCGGATTTATTACACTTTCGAGATCTATTTTTATCTGTTCCACCACAAGTGCTTCAAATTTTTGCCAAAAGTAGACAAAATGGAAATTGGCCTATAGTTGGTAACATCATGTATATCACCTGATTTATATATAGGTGTTATATGGGACATTTTCCAAATAACAGGGAGACACCAGAACAAAGGGATTGATTAAATATTATAAATAAAGGTTCGACCAGATAAAACGCACAAGTTCTTATAAATGTAGGAGGAATTTGATCTGGCCCACAGCCCTTGTTAACGTTCAAACTTATCAAATAATTAAGAATGCATTCCCGATTTAATTGAATGTTACCTAAATTTAAAGAATTAGTGCTGACATTTTGATCCATGTTCATATCGTCAGAGTCATTTGTATTTACAAAAACAGATTTAAAATATTCAGCAAAGAGATTACTAATATCAGATCCATTACTTGCTTCATGATCATTGTATTTCATTGAATTTGGTATGCCACTATTTTTCCTCAAAGTCTTAGCAAATTTCCAGAATGATTTTGGATTATTATGTAAGTTAGTTTCGATGTTGTTAATGTATGCATTGAAATCCTCTTTGATTTTGACCTTGATTTTACTTCGCAATGAAGAAAATAAAGCATAATCCGACACTCTCCCATACACTTTCCACTTGTTATGAGCTTTCTGTTTTTCTCTAATAAGCTTTATTACATGTGAAGAGAACCACAAAGGATAATTTGTTTTATTCGAGTATTTATTAGGTACATACTCATTTATTAAAGTTTGTAATATGCTGTAGAAAGTATCCAAATTCAAGTTTACATTGCTTTTATCTAGCCTAGTTTTCCAATTGATTGCAGATAATTTATAAATTAAATCTTCATAGTTACATTTTTTAAAAATTTTCATCGACGATATGTTGTAATTAAGTTTTTTAGAATTTTGTAAATTTAGCTGCAATTCAATGGGAGGATGATAGTGGTCAATTTTTAATAAGGGAGAGTCACATATATATATATATATATATATATATATATATATATATATATATATATATATATATATATATATATATATATATATATATATATATATATATATATATATATATGTCACAGTAATTATTTTGCGTAAGATTATTTTTATTAAATTTATTATGTTTTGTCTCTAATTATCTATTTAGGTACGTAACTGATGCTGTTAGATAAGAGCTACATTTAATGATACTGGTATTCACGTATTTTATTTCAGTTTATTTCTAGATTTCAGTGTGAGAACATCGATATTGTAGTGATTCAGGTGAGAGAGTTAATCTAGCGTGTGTATGATTGTGGGTGTGCTTGTGAGCAGTACGGTGTACTGTAGTGGCCGTATCGTGTGAACCCGAGGATCGCCAACGGTAGCAGCATGGAAGGCTGTAGTGACCCGCATCTGTGGTCGCCAACGGCAGCGGCAGTTAGGGCTGTAGTGATCTGATCCAGTTGGTTAAGAGGAATGTCTCCGGATCACCACCGAAGCGGCAGTGGTTCCGTAGTGGCCTCTCGTGTGAACCCGCCAGCGTAGCAGCAGGGAAGGCTGTAGTGACCCGCGTCTGGTGTCACCAACGGCAGCAGCAATTAGGGCTGTAGTGATCTGATCCAGTTGGTTAAGAGGAATGTCTCCGGATCACCACCGAAGCGGCAGTGGTTTCGTAGTGGCCGCTGGTGTGAACCCGAGGGTCGCCAGCGTAGCAGCAGGGAAGGCTTTAGTGACCCGCATCTGTGGTCGCCAGCGTAGCAGCAGTTAGGGCTGTAGTGATCTGATCCAGTTGGTTAAGAGGATTGTCTCCGGATCACCACCGAAGCGGCAGAGGGTCCGTAATAACTAGCGGTACTGCCCGTAGTTGCCGACACGTGTGTACGGTGTGTGAATGCCTGAACCTTTTGTTAATGATTGCCTCCTCATTGAGTATTTCTCATGTGTTAATTCTTTTGCAGAAATAATCACGGCGTGGAGGATTTCGCGTGATCGGGTTCGGCCAAGCGACGGTCATCTAGATTTGTTATTTTTTTGCATTAATACTGTATATACTGGTTTGGGAGATAAATGTGTTTTAATATTCTTATCTTCAGCGCTAACATATATATATATATATATATATATATATATATATATATATATATATATATATATATATATATATATATATATATATATATATATATATAGTTTTGCACGCAGTGCAGGCAATCACGTCATGTCATGCCCAGCACTAGTTGTTACAACTCGTACGTCTGCATTGACAAGAACTGACGATCGTAGTAAGTGTAATAAAGTGCGCACTTAGTAAGGTTCAGCTCACTCAAAAAATATAAATGGAACACGTAAAACTCAGTTAGTGCGCACTTATAATATAAATGGAAAACGCTATTAGCATCATCTATGGTTTATATATATATATATATATATATATATATATATATATATATATATATATATATATATATATATATATATAAATACTTCTTTCGTTCTTTTCCTAAACTGAAACTGAATTTTTCTACTGATACATTGCTTCTTGTTAATATTTTCCGGAATATCTAAATTCAATTAATTATTTAATTTCAAAAGTTCATTAATAAGATAAACAAATTAATTCCATTTCCGGTCTGTGGGCAAACAATCACCAGGTTAAACAATTGAATGAAAAGGGCCTTTAAACAACTGACTGTCTGCGTAGAACCTAAACCAACCCTCACCGGGCTGTACTAAGGGGCGAATCTTCTATCAAGGCAATTTCGGTCCTGAATTAAAATGAAAGCGAATTAAATGCGCATAGGGGTATGCTATACATAGATGTGCGGAAATTGTGTCTCTTGTACATTTTAAAGCAAAAGTACAACATTGAAAAGTTGTTTAAAATTAACTTTTACTTTTGAAAAGTCTTCATTTAAAGCAATAAAATAACCTTAGTACTAGATTTTTAGAACATAAAAATATGACATTTTCGTCAAAAATTAGAAAGCCATGGAAATAAAAAATAAATAAAACAAAATCTCATTCTCAGTGTTATTGATGATAATTGTTGTAATCATTGTATCTATATTGTTATAATTCAGCATTAAATATTAAAGTATTATGATCTTAATTCTTAATAATTTTTTGTTTTATTCGTTTTGTATTTCCCTGGCTAACTGTTTTTTGAAGAAAAAATAATATTTTATTTTCTAAATATCTAGTGCTACAGATATTCTAGTATATTAAATGAAGAGTTTTTAAACGTAAAATTTAATTTTAAACTACTTTCCATTCTTGCACTTTTGCTCTAAACTGTTCAATAAAGCCAATTTTCGCACATTTTTAAAATCCTACTTTAAACTCGTTCCGCGTTCGTTGCACGCCTTCTATACATATAGTGCTCGGAAACTGAGTTCAGAGAAATGTTAATTAAATTAATTGTCTGAAATATTTACTTTTGGTAATTTCAGTCTGTATAGTTACGCAACCAATGTATACGTATGTGTATTGTTGGTCAGAGTAACAACAATTTTATGTTGCCACTTTCATTTTATATGAATTCATTTATTAACATCAGTTATTTCATTATAAATAACAAAAGCAAATTGTTTGTTTAATCATTGAATATTATTGTTTACCTTGTGAAACAATTAAAGGAATTGATCAAGTACAGCTCTGCACATACGGTGACCGAATCAATTTCCCGGGTCGCGTAAGGAGGGTATTGTGTGTTTTGGGTAACTTACAAATTGAATTTCAACAATTTAAGTAAAACTATTCAAAGTGGACCTATGCATATAAAACAAGGAACAATTCACTTCATATTAAATTGAATAAAACTAAAAATGCGTTGATAATTTAACAATAATAAATTAATAACAAAGGTACAAAAAACCTGTCTACTATTGCACACTATCTCACCTACACATGTGAAGAATTCTTTATTGCGATAACTAATTTACAATTAAAATAATATTGTAATCTTAGTTGCTGGATTATAATGTTTGAATCAAAAATTATAACAGGAAGAATTCATTTCGAAATAGTTGAAGAGAAATAAACATACGAGAATATATTTTAAAATAATTCATTTATTGTCGTACAATAAATAATATTTCACACTTTTCAAACATTAGACTCAAAAAGTTCATAATATTTGAGAAATACATTCACAAATCTATGAAATAAATAATTGTCATGATGAGACTGCATTTTGTTTAAGTAGTTTAAAATACCTAGTTAAAATATGTACAAATACATTTTTATAATAATATTATTAACAATTATTTTCATCCTAATATATTCCTATATAGTATATACAAATGTATATATAATAAAAGTGTCCGCATTCTCAATTTGTCAAAAATTGGCAGTACTTTTCCAGAAAATTAAGTTTTCGATTCTTTAAAAAAATATTCTACCCGTGGGATAACGAAACTATGAACTAAACACTAAATAAAATAACAACAATTAAAAATGTCCCTATCTAATGGAATAACAATGGAAAATTATTATTGATTTTCTTGTGGTTGCTGCTCAGATTCAAGCTGGGATAGTGTTCGAATCACTTCACCTTTTTGGTGGGGGCTTAGTTTGCTAATCAGTTCCACCACTGCATCTAGGGCTATATCCGGGCATTCCTGGGAACAAGATATTTTTTTTATGAGAAATAATTGTAACTATAAGTGAAATAAATTAAAGTTAATAAAACTTACCTCTAAAGTATCTTTTATTTGGTTAATTTTAGCATCTTTTTTAACAGCGAGAATATTTCTAGATATGATAGACTGCTCTGGATCTATTTCCTGCTGTTGTGTGAACCATTCGACTACACTTTGATTATTGTCCCATCGATAGCCCTAAAATAAATAATGTTTATATTTATATATTTTCATATTATTTATTTGTAAAGACAAATATATTAGTATTATATTTCTTTTTAAATTAATTTTAAACCACATGTAAGCAGTATGGTATCTTCAAAATACTAGATTATAGATTTGTGTTGACGCAGTTACAATAATAAATATAATTTGTAGTGTGGAAGTCACTGCGCACATAAGCAGTAATGTAATGAAGTGATGACGATACTTTATAGATTATTGTCGTTCGATAAACTCATAAAAAATAATTTTGTTTTATAATTTAAATATAATATTGGAATATTTTAATAAACAATATATTATAAATAAGAATTATGTTTTCATAATAAATTTAAAAAAAAAACTTGCAGGGGACACCCGGGTTTGAACCGGGGACCTCTCGATCTGCAGTCGAATGCTCTACCACTGAGCTATATCCCCGCCATACTTAGTACAACTCGCGCGTGAAATAATAAGTATTTTCACTATTTAATAAAAAATTAATAACAAATACAATACAAGATGTTTCACAAAATGAGCCAAACCACATACATTGAATGTCAGATTTTCCTTGCGCATTGCCTCCCAAATTATTTTAAATAAAAATATTTCAAATAAAAGTTCAAAACATAAAATTCTGCATATTTCATGAATCAACAAAAATGAAAATTTCGAAAATTACAATTTAATAGTGCTAACCATGAAATTAAAACAAAAAGGCAAATCAATCCTTTAGAATCAAGACTTACAGTTTAGTATCATTTTCAAAATCACAGACAAACAGTTGAACTAATTTTTAGCAACAACTATTCAATGAGTACTAGTTTTGTGGATTTTTAACAGTGTTTTGATCAATAAATGATAATAAACACAACGTATTTGTCTTTTGTAAACCCACAAATTCAAAAATAAAAATTAAGTGGCGTTGGCAACCTAGGGTAGAATTTAATGGATACATTAAAGGCTTATGAGAACGGAATTATAAACAAGGTTCAGAAAAAATCATCTTAGCAAGAACAATATCTTTAATAACGAAAAATAAAAAACAGATTGCATTTTTCAATGAAATATTTACCGGAAAACCTGAATCTACTTTTTGAAATCAATTTTAAAACGATTCTTGTGAGTTTTGCCTGTATTAAAATATACAGGTGTCAAATATTTCGAAGGCCACCATTGGGATCTCGGAAACTGTAAGAGATACGACTTCGGTTAAATGGGACATGCTGTGCGCTTTTGGCGGGCCTACTTAGATGTGCTTCTGTTTTGACAAAAATTCTCATGGGATACTAGAAAATAGCGAAAAACTGAATTTGGTCGATATTATTATTTTGAAATTACTTCTAAATTATCAGTAATCGAGAAAAATGTTTCAAATAAAAAAGTTTTATATTAATTAATTAAAAATAATTTTTCTATCTGTAAATTTTCGAAATACAACACAAACTTACATTATTTTAAATGGAACCCATATTTGATTTTTACTCTATAAAAAATACTTATTTTTTTCTCTTACAATTGGTATAAGGGTTATTGGGTTTTAAATTTATTTGACCCTTAAAATTTTAGATTTTTCAATATTTTTCATATTTATTTTTTGTCAGTAATTTCATTAGTTTTTTAAAATAGTATTTTATTTTACATAAGTAACTTATTTCATAACTACCTTGCTTCATAATTTAATAGCAACTCTACAGGGTGTTTATTTAAATGGGCGACCATTGCTATCTCGAGAACTATAAGAGCTACAAAGACGGTTAAATGGGCAAACAATTTCTATTTCACAAGACAAATTTAAAGAAAAGAAAAATTATTTTTTTGGACCAGTGGTTCTCAAAATACGGGACATAACTTTTTCATTTTAAATGGGATCATATATTTTTTATTTGCTCATTCATTAGAGAATTCAATTTTGAATTCAGTGATATAATATTTTTATTCCCTTACATAACAATTTGTTTGAGAAAAATGCATGTAAAGTTTCATATTAATTTGATTAAAATATGGCTATAATAAGAGTGTCATGAATGGAAAAAAAACGAATACGTGTTAATTTTTTGACATTAAATTAGAAAGCGTGAAAGAAATACGTGAATATGTTGTTTATGTTGACATTTATGATCACTTACAAAAACAAAACATTCACTTCTTTCGGTCCGGGCACTCTAATTCCATGTAATAAAAATGACATGTAGTATTTTTTTTCATTCATGGCACTCTTATTATAGCCATATTTTAATCAAATTGGTATAAAACTTTACATTAATTTTTCTCAAAAAAATCGTTATGTAAGGGTATAAAAATATATCACTGAATTCAAAATTAAATTCTCTAACGAATGAGCAAATAAAAAATATATATTCTCATTTAAAATCAAAAGTTAGGTCCCATATTTTGAGAATCACTGGTCGAAAAAAAATATGTTTCTTTTATTTAAATTTGTCTCGTGAAATAGAAATTGTTTGCCCATTTAACCATCTTTGTAGCTCTTACAGTTCTCGAGAGAGCAATGCTGGCCCATTTAAAATGAACAGCCTGTATATTTTCAAATTCACGTAAGTAGATACCAGATATGATTTAAAAAATGATTTAAAGCACAAAAACCCTTACACCAATCGAAAGAGAAAAAACTAAGCATTCTTTGAAGCAGAAAGCAAATATGGATTCCATTTTAAAAAATGTAAGTTTTGTGTTAGATCTCGAAAATTTACCGATAGAAAAATTATTTTCGTACGCCATTGGATAGACAATTAAAAAATCTAACTTTTTTATTTGAAACATTTTTCTAGATTACTTATAATTTAGAAGTAATTTCAAAATGAAAATATCGACCAAATTCAGTTTTCCGCCATTTTCTAGTAACCTATGAGAATTTTTGACAAAACAAAAGCACATCTAAGTAGGCGCCGTAAAGGCGAACCACATGTCCCATTTAACAGAAGTCGTATATCTTAAAGTTTCCGAGATCCCAATGGTGGCCTTCGAAATCCGGGCACCCTGTATAGTACGGTGGAGAATTGTCGTATTTTTCACCGAAAGTGAGTTAAGAGGTTTTGATCCTAGAGAATTAAAATGTGATGTATCTGTCAAATATGACTTTCAATAAATATAAGTATTTGGAATGTATAAAAAATAATTAAAATAAAAAAGAAGGGGTGTTGGTTAAATTAATTCAAATACGTAATTTTTAAATATGTACTGAAAAACCGGTTTACTCTTTTTAACCGGTTTGCAAGATAGATTTTAATTTGTTTCGGTTAAAATATACATTTTTGCTTTTTTAAATTTTAGTAAAAAACAAAATTTTTCATATTTTAATTTTCATAATACTGGGGCACTGAAATTTTTGTATAACTTATAAAAATTTAACAACTTTAAATATAGTAATTTTTAATATTCCAAATATGACGTATTATTTATTTGGGAATTGGATAATAATAAAATTTGCACATACCTCTGTAGCTCCTTTTTCTTCAATATACCATCTTCTCAACATAGCTTCCGCTTGCCCTACACTTAAATGAGGCTGCACTTCCAACAATTGCGACACACACCTGTGTTGCAGCAATAATCTCCTCAATCTCCAATATAAATACCTTCGAGAATTTTTCCAATGTACTATATCCTGGAAGTAAAATATTCTTTGTTACTTTATATTATTATATTTAAATCGTAGAAATGGGCTTTAGGATCCAGGACAAATTTATTTAAACGAAGAAAGAATTGTGAAAAATTCATGGACCTCGCTGGGATTCGAACCCAGAGCCTACCAATCTCTAGCCGGGCGCTCTACCAATTGAGCCACGAGTTCCCGTTGAAGTATATGAATCTTTCACAAGCCTTTTTACATATCGTTTTATATTATTATAAAAATATTTAATATTTTGCATTTTCACAAAATAACTCCTCATTGTTTTAAATTTACTGATATCCTACCTGAATGGTACCCTTCTCATGCATTCTTTCCGGCGTGTCATGCAAATCAGCAAAATGAACAGCTATCTGATGATAAATGCCCATAAGAGTCTTTTCTCTCTCCGTTATTCTACGTTCTATTTCCATCACTTCAGGAGATTTTCTTTCTTGGAACACAGTTTGTTGAGTGATACTAGATTTTCGTTGTTGATTTGGTGGCAGACCACCTAAAGCAATAATTTGAGCTTGAAGTGAGATCAGTTCTGGGTCGATTCTCTGCATGGTTTTCACAATGTCCTTAGCGCGGAATTTGATTTCTACTATTCCTTCAGGTTCTAACACTCCGCCCCTACAAGAAAAGAATAGCATAATACAGAAAGTCTGAATAAGATTTAAGACTTATTTATAAAAATAATATTAAATATCATTCATTATTTGTAATCATAATCTTACCTAGATTCTATGTCTGCGTACATTTCCATATATCTAGAATTGATAGTAGGATCAACTACTGCCCAAGCTCCTCCTCTTAGTTCTCCATTTGGTGGGATATACGTGATAATAGGTTGTGTGTATTGTCTCAAACCGTCGACAATGTACGCACCGAATTTTACAACCTGTTCGTACATATCTGCAAAAAATAATATATAGTAAGTTTAGTTTAGTATATATTAGAATATAAATTAATAAATAATTCTTACCTTTCATCCCTCCACTGAAACCTCTCCAGTTAGCGAAGATAAAAAGAGGAAGATCCTCTCTAGAAAAGTCTTGAATTGCTTGGGCGGTTTTGTAAGCTGAATCTGGGAACCAAACCTGACCAGCTTGTGACATCGTCTGCAAAAAAGAAATATGATTTAAACTTGTAATGTAGATTTCCACCCACAAATTTCTATTCAAATTTCTATAGTATGTTTCTGTTATAATTTTAATGGAAATATAGAAACTTTCTGTATGGAATTTGTACAAAATATAGAACTGACTTAAGGTAAGTTACTAGAAATATGGAATCTTTTGCAAGAAATTTTCTGTGGAATTTATACAGAATACATAGAATTGACATAACTAACGGAAGGTAATGAGCTGGCCACATCAGACTTTTTCATTTTAGGTCAGATGCCATAAGTAATAGTTATATTTTTTTAATGGATGTGAAGCTGCATGTTTTTCCCCCTTTCATGTACAAAAATAAATTTCAGATCACAGAACATTTTAGAAAAGAGAAATATTCTTTCGAATTGTTGACTTACCTAGATAAACTGTCTAAACTGTGAAAATTGAATATCACCTGCACTTCTACTATTACAAATATATTTAAACTTGCATGCAATTATATTTTAACTTGCATCCTATGTAGGTAATCAAAATTTATATTTCGAAAACAATTAATTTTATTCTTTATCTTAAATTATATTTGGTCGGTTGGTTGATTTTTTTTATCATGGCTTATGGGAGGGGTAATTACCCCCGTTGTAAAAGAAATTAAGCAGCTCTTGCTAAGAATTCTATAGTTTGTTTATTATTCAGTAATAGATTACAACAGTTTTAAACCCTTGAAAACGTAAAGTAAAAAAAATTTTTTTTAGAAATTAATATGTTACGTGTAAGTTAAAATACCGATTTTCCCGTGTTAGCGGATTATCGGCTTTCAAATATTCACCCCGCACCTATATAAAGTAGAAAACCCCATTGGTTTAGAAGACAAACAATAATATTTATTTACTGATGTTAATGAATGAGAACTATTTGAGATAGATTTCTAAATAAAATAAATAAAAATCCTTACCTTAGATTCAGAGTCCAAATTGGCGGGATCGGCAGGCATCGTCAACTCCACCGTTCTCGTTTCCACCGCTATAACTCCCACCGGAACTCCTCCTAATCTAGCCCTTCCCGTCACCACAGTCTGCGCCCAAGGTTGCATGATTTCCGACCAAGAATCCTTATCAAAGAACCCACTCTCCCAACTTGCTGGATTGGCAGGATCGAATCTTCCTGCCAACATCCACCGCGGGTCGTAGGGTTGTTTCGTTGGCAAATATTCTACATCCCGATCTATGGGATCTATGGGAGGCAGAATAGGAAGAGGAGAGGCCTTATCCTTAGCGATGTAACTTAACCAACGCAAGATTGTGTAAATGCCATCAAGATCGCGGACTTCAGTCTTGTGAGAGACGCCGTTGTTGTACATGATTTGGATGCCACCGAGCTGGTTGTTACTGGCGTATACCTCACGTCCTAGAAGCTACGAAAAAATATTATAGTTATATACGTGACTATAAATAATTTAATTTTAATTATACATAACATGTAGCATTTTATGCATGGTAATGAATACTATGTGTGTATAAAGAAGGATAAAATGAGATTACTGCTGTGGAAATAAAGTATTACAAAGACTAAATAAAGCAAATAAATGGAACGGATCTATATACGGAATATATGGTCTCTTTCAAACTTTAATGCTTTCCATATAACTTTTAGCCAAATGAGGTAAAATCATAAAAATAACAAATATGAACTCTCACAAAATAAAGTTACGTGTACACATTACATGAAATTAGTTTTTTTTTTCTATTTTTAGAGAAAAACAAATAAAATAAAATAAATAAATATATAATTATAGCATATTACCCATTGCTGGATACCAGATATCGGTAATAATGGGCTAAATTTGTCTCTACAGTAAAGTAAAAATACAAATACATATTCCTGCAGTAATTAATTTTAAAATATTGGTACTATGTATTTTTTGAGCAATACAATACTGCTGGAATAAATAAATTCCATGTCGATGTCAAACTGGAAACATTTCTAATTTTCAAATAGTACAAAAGTGATCCCTGTGGTGCTCCTTCCCTCACAGCTTTAAAAGTCCGTAAGGTGATGCCCAATAAACGCATATACTTATCTCAGAATCAGTTAAAAATACGATATTTGTAAAAAAAAAAAAAAATTGTTCAGACAAGGCCCGTTTAGGAGCGCACTTTTGTAATAAAATTGTTTTTATGTAGTACACTCCTCTAAGAATATAATGTAGAAGCGCGCTCGTAATACGAACCCTTATCTTTATGTTGCATTGCAATTGAAAAATAAAGAAAAATCTGTATGTAAGCCACAAAAATGGATATGATAGGCACTCCCCTCTACGTTTATAAATGTGAAACAAACATTAAACTACTGAATGATCTCATCCTAATGTAATTCAAATGAGATAATTATAATACAAATTCTTGTAAACCGCATATCAACGCAGTAATGAAATGGTAAGCTTCCTCAAATAACAAACGAGGGTGAATTAAAAAGTTTCTGGAATAACTGAGAAGGCCTTGGTTTTTGGAAAACAAACTTATCTCTTTCTTTTGTTAAACTCTTCATATGAACATGAACTGTCAAGAAATTTCAATACAATCTGTTAATCGGTATAAATGTGACAAGCGTCTGTGTCGATCTACCCAGCGCTAAATCGATAATGGATATAAACGAAGTTCGTGCGGTGATCAATTTTTTGCATTTAGAAGGAAAGACGGTAATGGAGTTCAAAACCAAGTTGGATACTGTCCCTAGGAATGCTTTACCTTCGTATTCCATAGTGAGTTTTTGGGTTTCGGAATTTAAGCTTGGCCGGACACACACCTGTAACTAACCACATTCAAGTCGTCCAAAATCAGCTACCACACCGAAAATTGTGGATAAAGTCCACGATGTGGTTTCGGAAGATCGCCAAGTGAAAGTGTGTGAGATTGAGGAACCCATAGGATGTCTTATGGACGTGTAGTTCATAGGTGCCGCATTTGCTCAGTTCGGAGCAAAAGCGCATTCGTGCTCGAAGTTCAGCCGAAAATTTGAAGTTATGTAAGAACAAACCAGTCGATTTCAAAAAAACGTTTCATAACCAAGGAAGAAACATGGGTACACCTTTACACTCCAGAGATAGAAATTCAGTCGAAATCCTGAATTGAACATGGTGAGTCGGCCCCAAAGAAAGCGAAATCAATTCAGTTGGCGGAAAAGGTGACGGCGTCAGTCTTTTGGGGCGCCAAAGGAATTTTGCTAATTGATTATCATGATAAAGAAAAAACTGTGACTAGACAATATTACGTCGTATCTTTAAACTAGCTGAAAGCAGTAAATCAAGAAAAACGCCCGGGAACAGCAATGAAAAAAATCTTATTTCATCACGACAATGCGCCAACTCATCCAAGTCAAATTGCTCAACAAAAATTCAACAAACGGAGGTTTGAAATCGTCCTCTATCCACCGTACTCGATCAATTTGGCTCCCTCGTACTTCCATATTTTAAACTCAAAAATTTCAACGCTGGAAAGATATTTCAATAAAATGAAGCCATCGATGCAGTAAATGCTTATTTTGAGCACTTCAAAGAAATCCATTTTCTGGAGGGAATCAAAAAGGTAGATAAAAGTTGGACCAAGTTTGTTGACGTAAGAGGGAACTATGTAGAAAAATAAAATGTAGCCCATGTTAAATACATTTTTATTTTCATGTCATTCAGGAAACTTTTCAATTCACCCTCGTAGCATATTTACGACTCGTATTATGAATGTGAGTGAAAAACAGTTGTATATTTAATTAAGAATACTGGGCAAAGAATAAATATCAGGTTAAGAAACAATACCACGTAAGTATCTCCAATTTTCAAGATTTTTAAATTTTTATAACTTTCCCCAAATCGAATATTTGTGATATATGAACTATATTGTTTCTTAACCGACGATATGTAATTTAATGTCCTTACCTTATTAAGTGCGCTGTATCCAGTAAGAATAATATGCGAATTCTCAATTTGTATCACTCTTTGCCCCAAACGCACCAAATATGATCCAATACCAATAGCTCGGCATGTTACCATCGATATCGTAACAATTTCATCGTATGCTCTTGATGTTTCTCCGGCAATCATACCCGCGTACCTTAAGTTTTCTACCCCTAAACCATCGTCTTTACCGATAATATCCGTAAGTTTATATCTACTTTCTCCTTCATCTTCGATAAGTGTAGCCCGAATTGAATTCAGAGGAGCGAGTTTAGCGTAATCTTCAGGGGTGAGGTATAAGTACTTAAAGCCCTTTTCAGGGTCTTCATTATCCTCCCACGAGATCTTGAATACGCTCTTAACTTCTTCGGCGAGACCAATACGAGCGCCACTATTAGCGGAAATATAAACTCTTGGAATTCGGAGCAATCGAGCCATTTCACTGGCAAGTCCAAACACTTTATCTTCCCTAGGACCAAAGCTACCGATAAGGAAAGTGATATCATTAGCAATGACAATAACATCACGTCCGCTAGGATATTCTGGAGTATATAAGGTTAGCCTCCAGGCGACCATACCAACGTTGTTTTCACCAGGTACACGTTTCTGTTCTAAAAGGCGAGCTTCGTTCTCTGGGTCTAATACCAACTCGGCGAAATCCATTACTTTATCCGGAACCATTATATCCTCTGCAACAAGAAAAATTTCGGTACTCGTACTATATGGTGATAATTTTTTGAATCTATATTAGAAATTAATCATTTGTTGACAAACAATATCGTAATATTCATCTTTTGTTTTGTGTACGTTGATAACAGTATAACTTTTTTGGGGTGCCTTTGCTCATTTCAGTAGTTTTTTGTTAAATACAAAATCTTTGACTGGTCTTTATTTATGAAACTTCTTCACATAATTCCAAAACAAAAATAATTTTATGCAAAATATTTTTTTTTAAATTTTAACACGAGGAAAAATTAACTTAGAGCTCCTATTAATAGATTAAAAATAAGTAGCCTATTTCCAAACTCTGGTCTGTAGGATTTACAATAATTTGCCTTCATCATTACGATATTCAAAAACAGTAATAAATTTCAAATAAAGAGTGGAAAAATTTTTTATTGAACAGTGTTATCTGAGTTTTAATGTAATCACATAAATGTATTGTTACGTACGCATAAGCGGCCAAAAAATTTAAAGGTAGCGCCATCTATTATTTCGAGTGTTAATAAAGAGAAAGTAAACGTTTCTGAAGGTGTCACAAATATGTACAATTGTTCAGTTGTTATAAATAATTATATTAATAAATAAAAATCTAACAAATTTGTAAATTTTATAAAGAAGGTCGACTAAAAAATTTTGTGTGCACACTGCCAAAAAGTGTTATTTCGTCCTCGTCTGCTTCCTGGCCTCGGCTATTAAAATCAGTCTTGGTCAAAAGTAGTTCACTTTTTGGCCTTGGTACATAATAGTTATTTGTATATCAAGGCCGCGAAATCACTCTTTAGCGGACTGAGAAAAATTGCCGCCAAGGCCGCTTGCGGCCGAGGCAAGACAATCTCGAGGGCGCTAAAGGATTTCGCGGACAAGGTGTACACAATATTTTTTGTGCAATCGTAAAAAATATGTAATTACAAATTTTATTAATTTTAAACAGTTTCATTGTAAATAGAAAGTTAGCTTTCAAGGTGGCTATGGAATTAACATTTGATAAACAAAACCATGCAATTCTCAAGTGTCAAAGTGATTGTTTACCTAATTTCGCGGCCGCTACCATGACAACGATCGCGAAATTCATTTCGCAGCCGTTACCATAACAACGGTCACGAAATTTAATTCGCGGCCTGTATTGCGGCTGCGCAATGCTTATTTCGCGTCCGGTTGCACAAAAATAACTATTTTGACACTTCCAATATATCATAATACATACTTTTTGAAAAATTGTCTTTTTTAACACGTTCTCAATCTCTTTCGTTCTCTCTTTTGCCAATATGTTCAGCATGATAAATATTGTTCTCATTCTCTTGATACATACATTTAATGCTCCTAACTTAATATCTAATATTCCACATTTATTCGACTTCCAATTTCCTTTTTATTACGTCTATGCCTCAACAACACTACCAAAATATGTTATATAAATATAATGAAATTCCATAGCCTCTTACCTTTCGATCGAGCTTCTATAAATTCTTTCCATTGCTGGTCAACCATCTGTCTGAACATATCGGGTAAATCATATACATACGTCGTTCCAGCTTGCTGTGCCTGGAACCTCTTCTGCTGCAAATAATCTTTGGCTAAATATGGCGTAGAAATCGCAAGACCATGTAAAGGTCCCTGCGTAGGTCCATACGCTTCGAATCTGATAATTCCCGTGTTAGGATCCACTACTTCTGTGTACATGTTAATGTCTAAGAAGTAGCCGGAATCGTTGGCTAGACAAAGACGCACTGCAGTGGTGTTAGCTCCAGGATGTTGGCGGATGACCATCTTCAACTCCGCTTGTAATACACGGAGTTTCCAAAGACGGGGACCATACCGCATTACCATGCTTGTTACGGCTTCTTTTATCTAAAAGAAGAAAATTATTTTTTAATTATTCTTCACAACAGTTGACTGACAGTATGTATTGCAATATATTGTTGGAAACTTAAGATATATGAAGTCGGTTAAATTAGGACAGAGTTGCTCCATTCATTATATCTTGTTCCATTTAAGCCATTCAGTATTGTAGAGCATAGGGAATAGTTTAGACCTCCCTGATTGGCTGAAATTGGAAACATGAGACAAGTTTACCCAATGTAATTTCGGCTACTTACAAGTGGCGCTGATGCGAACGCCATGTACTGCATGGCTTAAATGGAACAGAGTAAAGTACTATGTATTAGTAGACCATTTTAAAGATATTTGTTTTTCCGAAAAAAGCACACGCTACTAGATAAATTTAAAAAAAATGCTGCTTTTTTAAAAAATAACCGTAATTGCAAAAAATTAATAACTAATAACTAAATAATTAAACTGTCTGTTGACTTCACAGTCAGTTAAAACAAAAGATGTTGAATCAAAAAATTGACACGCGTAATTTTTACAACTTTTGTTATAGTTTGCGTTTTAATGACAATTAACAGACAGTTCAACCAGAGACGAAATACCGAGTTTTTGGCAATGCTAAAAATTTTCTTTCGGTTGCCGATTTTATTTTATTTATAAAAAATTCTTTCGTTAAATGAACTGTAACTTCATACATGAAATCCCACTAATTAAGTTGTTCGCAAAACAGACAGGTAATTTTTGGTAATTTAATAGTGTTTCTAACATCTAATTATCTAGAATCTGATAGTACATGAATATTTTTAATAGGCTCTGTTTTTTATGTATATCTTTCTTACTTATTTGCATATAGCGTATTTGTATACTTAAAAATGCTTAAAAAGCTTTTCAGGGATAATATATTTACTCCAATAAATTAAAATGAGTAAATAAAATGTTAAAATTGTTAAACACACTATTGCAATCAACAAAAATAACCTTTATTAAAAAAAGGCAATCAAAATTACGGCATACTCAGTATTTTTAGTACATAAAATAAAAATAATTTGGCACAAATTTTAACTGCAAAAGTAAATCTTTAAGAACAATTATTTCAAAATAATATTTATGAAATGTATCTCCGGATTCCGAGAATTAAAAAAACTAGTGTATCAATAAAGTAACGAAACACATCTGTAAAAATAGTTATTTATTATACAAGATGATAAAATCATATTTTATCGACGAGTGGAAAGTTTAATTTACGAGCGATTTCGCGAGTGAATTATTTTTCGCGAGTCGATAATTTAATTTTATCGTCGTCTATAAAAGTCCATTTTTTCTATAGCAGATGTTAAAGAAAAAAATACCGACTATAAATAAACACAGTTTTAAAATCCTAGTAGGTACTTACGTGGGTTATTATGGATTTTGTACGTAAATAAATAAGAATTAAAGTATTTTTATCTACCCTTGCTGTTAAAATGCTACTTTATCTACACTTACGGTTTAAAGTGCTACTTTATCTACTATTTTGAGTAGATAAAAGCACACTAACATCAGCTATAGAAAAAATTAATTTATTTATCTTACCTTCATGGGATCCATAATGACAGTAGGAACAAAATTAAGGAAAATGTGATTACAATCCGTCCTTTTACTATGGGGATGCGAGAAAGCAACTTCTAATTCATCCATAGCTTCCAATAAAACTCTTTCACCTTCATTCTGTAAATATTCGAAAGAAGCTTCTTTTGTAATGAGATCAGAATGTCTAATAATGGATCTAATGAAGAATCTATAATCCGTAACTTCTTGTCCTTTGCCAACCTTCGCTTTTCCCAGGTACAGATGCATTTTTTGATTAGAGGTAGGTAAAGCTTCTAAGTTGTACGTTCTCATACGATTCAGCTCAAGCTGGAAGGCACATGCTGGTTCTAAATGTCTGTAAATACGATCTTCTTTGAAACCATCGCGGTTCCTATATGTAAAGAATTTGGGGAACTGTTTTCTCATGAGGGCAGCGAAGGTTATTCTACGTATTTGTCTACGTTCTAACTCTTCTTTGTGTTTTTGGCAGAAGTTACTAAACATTTTACTCATTGTAGAGTCGTCCAAATCACCCTTGTCTTTAACAGCGACACTCAGAATGTGAATTGGTTCCTGTTCTTCTTCTAGTTCATCAGGAATTATTCTTCCGCCTTCTGCGCTCACACTAACATTTATGCTTGTGCTTAATCTTGATTCTGATCCACTTTCCAATGCGTTGAGATCTTTAGCTGATACCATAGATGGATTAGCGAAATCTTCCATTAAATCCAAAATTTCGTCAGAATATTGTTCGAACTGAGAAAAACTCTCGAACGCTGCCATAACGCCACAACGGTGAAAATTAGTTGAGGTTACAGTTGGTATTTCTTCCATTAGCAGAGCTAGCGAAGGTTCATCACAATTCGGAAGCCTACAGAATTAATAAAAATAAATATTATATGCCAGAATAATTATGAAATTGTACGCTAAAAATATTTGTAAAATATGATGAAAACATGCTGTCATAAAAGAAAATTTACTAATGTTGGAACGTACTTGCCAGATTCTCCTCTTCGATTACGTGCATAAAAATAAAAACAATTTTATTGCAAATTTTGTTTGATATGAGTTATGGTGTGCAGGTGTGTGATTTCAATTTCAAATAAACTTGAAGCTAGTTTATAATATGAATTAAATTACTAACTTGTGATAAGCCTATTGTAACTAATTTTATCGAAAATAATACACATTTTGTTTGTGATTATCAATGGAATTTCCTCTACAAATATAGATTATTTAATATTTAAAATAATGGAACAATTCATTTGCAATTGTTAAGTGAAAGGAAGTTAATTATTTCAACATAAATTGCGATTTTTATAGTGGAATTTAATTGTGGTATCTTAATCTTAATGTATCGAAGACAATTTTATGTACATGAATGTATACGATTAAATTTTTAATATTTTTACAATTACCATAAGCATAAAAATTTAAATAAAGATAAGGTTCCAGGGCTAACTAAATTTTCCCAAATCCAAGAAAACACCCAGTTTAAAAAATGAATGCAATAGATTTGCCCTTTTTTAAACAAAAAAAATATGGTCACCGATGGTAGAACTGGCCCTATAGATAGTAAATCTGGAAATAATCTATATTTTACAGGTTTTCTATAAGAACTGGACCAATCACCTCATAGTTAAAAAAAAATGTCACACCTGTCACAATGGGATCATACTACATTTTCCAAATGTATTTTTTTCTAAATGTACACTTAAAACTACTTACACAAATATATTTTTCATGTCACATAATTTTCTAGTTTGTTTGCAGAAATAATTTCAAAATATGACACCACAACTTTGCGACCTTGTGTAGTCTCTCCCCTGCTGTGTGTACAAAATTATGACTCAGAATGTTTATAAAGAAAATTATGAATGAAAGTACAGTAATAAGAAATATTTTTGATATATATATATATATATATATATATATATATATATATATATATATATATATATATATATATATATACAGGGTGATTCATCGGTCTGTCCTCTCTTTATAACTCTTTTATTTTAAGTCAGGTAGAAAAACTCTTCAAATATAATTTATATGATATAGTATTATCTATCTACGTACCATATCCATTTGTATACAGGGTGCTCCATTTAAGCGCAACAATATGTAAGTTTATATTTCTTAATGGAACACCCTATATTTATTTATTTATTTTGATAGTAAATTAGATTCCCTTTAAAAAAGTATTAAGTAATAAGGGGTCTAAAATTATAAATTAAGAATTTATTTACCTTTATTCGTTGAATGATATGTTTCTATCATGTTATTATTAACAAAGTAAGCTATGGATAATCTGATCAATTGTTTCGAATTTAAACAAACAAGTTGTCCAAATACTCTTATGCCCGGTTGCACAAACGATCATCAACGCATTGTTCGATTAACGGTTCATCAAATCGAACAAATTCGAATCAGTTTCCTTGTTCTTATGACATTTAAATCATTGCTGTCAAAAAATCGCGTTGCATTTGTTGGTTTTGATGAACCGCTAACCGAACAACGCGTTGATTAACGTTTCTGCAACCGGGCATTAGTTTATCATTGTTGATGTTGATGGTAAAATGAATAATACAAATTTTAGTAAAGATGAGATGGTTAGAATAATATTTATAATAGAACAATTTATTGAAGTTGAAGGACAAGTTTTCGAGCATTTATTATAATTTGCATTATTTAGTCTGTCACTAAATTATAATAGCTTCTTTGGAATTAGTGTACTGTTTAAAATAAGTATTAATAAAAAAGGATAAAAATTTTGTACTATATTATGGTTTGAACTACTATTTTTTATGAACGTAAATACCTTCTTAATTTATAATTTTAGACCCCTTATTACTTAATACTTTTTTAAAGGGAATCTAATTTAGTATCAAAATAAATAAATAAATAAATAAATATAAGCTGTTCCATTAAGAAATATTAAGTTACATATTGTTGCGCTTAAACGGAGCACCCTGTATACAAATGCATATGCTACGTAGATAGACAATAATATATCATATAAATTATATTTGAAGAGTTTTTCTATCTGACTTAAAATAAAAGAGTTATAAAGACAGGACAGACCGATGAATCATCCTGTATACGTATACCGTGTGTCTGTCTTAAAGGTGTACATAGGAGATTAACATGTAAAATCAGTTTTTTGCAATTTCCTGCTCGCCTAATTATTTTAAGCAAAAACGCGTCAAATAAAAGTTTTAGGGCATAAAATTCTGCATCTAAATCAATAAACAGAATAACCTTTACATGCTTTGTAATGACAGAAATTAATTATGAAAATGTCGCAAATTACGTTGAAAATATCGACAGCCATGGAATTGAACAAAAAATAAATAAATGCTTGACGTTTCTGACAATTTGATGTGTATATGTATATATTTTTTTTATACCCTCATCTAAAATTGATAGCGAATTGTAGACCAAGAAAGTCTTAATTTAAATGCACTACGCCGTAATATTTTAAAAAAATTTTCTTTGACATAGATGTTAAGCTCATTTTATTCTCAAACAATGGATTTGGCCAATAATTGAAGTCACATATACTTTGTTTCATTTAAGACATTCAGCAGATGGCGCTTACATCAGCGCCAGTTTTAAGTAGCCAAAATTACATAAGGTAAATTTGTCTATTGTCTCCAATTTCGGTTAATCAGAGATGTTAAAACTATTCCCTATTCTGCAATACTGAATGGCTTAAATGGAATGGAAGTTATAAATGATATTTTTTCAACATCTATAAAAATATATAAATACATTTAAAATAACTTTCGTGGTCAATAATTGGAAATATGTAATGATAATAATCAATTTAATCAAATAATTTATATTATATCTATACTCTATCCGTTTTAACTATAGACTAGATGGCGTTTCGAGCGCGGCCGTTTTTACATGTATTAAATAAAAAATTCAAATTTTGGCGCCATTCCTGGATTTAAAAAATTCTTTCTAATTGATATTTTTTCAATAATTTTGTCTTATGCGTACATATCTATCAATTTTTATCCATAATATTAACGAAGAGAACAATAAAAAAATTAACGAACTACTAACTAAAAACTAAGAAAACGCGCACAACGAAAACTATGTAATATGAAATATAACGCCAAAACACTATGAAAATTAACAAACAGAACTGAACAGAAATTAATAATATGTAATAAATCGTGTACTATTGACTTTTATTTATTTTATGTCAGACGTCAAAATAATTGATACAGTTGTCAAGCAAATTTAAATTTCGCGTCAATTATTTTACTGTGTAAACTGGGTTCACGTTAGAACCAATCAGAGAGCTAGAATCTTAGGCCCTATTCGCGAATAAAATCACCGGTGGCGGCGCTGTTATCAACCAAGATGTCGGATGATTGTCGTATTGTCATTTTCAAACGTGCTTGTTTACATGTTATAAACGCAGTTTTCAAAAATGTTTTATTCTATTATTAAAATATTTAGGCAGGTTTTAGATTACTTACTGATAAGTTTGAAGATTAAGTTTCAATGTTATTATTTCAATTTTGTGGATGGACGTTTCAAAATTTGTTTAATTGCAGATAAATGTGACTATGTTCTTGGGAAATAATATTCATCTCTCATAAAGAGAATTATTTAAATTTTTAAATTCCAATAATTCTTCAAGGAATTTTAAGTAGAAAATAGAGTAAATGAAGAAAGAATCAGGAAACTAACAGTCGTTAAATAGGAAAGTGTAAAACAGGTTAGGGATGAAACAGATTTAAACTGGAAAGTAGTCTTCAAAAAGTCTGATTTTGGTCAATACCTATGTATTGAAGTAGCCAATGAACACGTAAAATAGAAATAATAAAACAAAGGCTTACTGTTCACAAACAACAACCAAATAAAATAACACTACCCCAAGTAGCGTTTTCAGTGAAGTACGACAATAAATAGTTCTTATTTTGCCACTAGATGGCTACGGTTTAATTTTATTCGCGAATCTCACCCAACGCTCTATAGTTAAAACGGATAGAGTATACGTATTCGCAATCGTAGATAAAAATTTCCCCTTTCGTGGCGCAAATCGGTACTACGGAAAGCAATCGTACAAGCGCTATATTGAATACGTGACAGCTGACTGAGTAGTGTAGTAATAATTAAATATTTAAACTTATCGCCTTCATGTAAATATGTTTTTAAACTCAGTTTGTATACAAAGTCAACGGAACACAGTGAACATTTTGAAGTGTCATATGTCAAACTCATCGTATGGCGGCCATCTTGTTTAAAAAATCAGCGCCTCTATCGTTAATTTCGATTGCGAATATTACGACCTATATTGTATTTCAGATAAGAATAGACTTGGTGGCGCTGCTGCGCCAGCCTGTTTTACACATAAAAACTTATGAACTAGTTTTGTTTCGCGTATGACATACTTGATAGCTCGAAACGTCAAAATTTGATAATTTTAATTATTTAGTAAATAAACAGTTACTTAAAGTTGTTAAATAGATTATAAAATCAAAATAGACTAAATAATATACCTGCTTTACATATTGCTATTGTAAACTTGGTTTGCGTTTATACCAATCAGAAAGCTGGAATCGTAAGCCCTATCTTACTCCTAAGTCTATACTTATCTGAAATACAGTAAACCCAAGTTTCACTATATTATTCAACATAACAAGTGGTTTTTGTTTATTGTTTCGTTATTTTCTGCATTCATTTACATGAAAATGGGTTCCGAATTTCAAAAAGGCGATAGCAGAAGGTTTGTAAGTAGTAAGAATTTGAAATACAGTAGCTGTGTGACTAGGCTGTGAGTTGACCACTAACACCGTTAAATGCAAGTAAAACTCGGTAAAGAAAAGAGATCAACCGAAAAGAAATCATTGTTCCTTTTTCTTGTTTAAATCGAACAAGCATTGTTTAATTTATCATTCTGTATGATTAAATTATTTTTTATTTACATTTTTTGTTGAATAAAATTGTTTTAAAGTATATTTTTAAAAAGTTGCAAAAACCAGTCATGTTGTGACTGTTAAAAGTAAAGATTATAAATTTTAAATATAGTTTATTTCACAAACTACAAATATATAACACATTACATTATACTTATTATTATTGGTTCCAATATTCTGGACAAACGTATTATATTCTTCATATTATTATTATAATTATTATAATAATTAAAATTTAAGTGTCAGCGGTCAATCGGGCATTAATGTCTAGTTTTAATATAAATAATCAATTTTCTAATTTGTTACTATGGTAAATGAGGAATACTTCCATTATATAATGACTAGAAATGCATGATCTAAATTAATTGAAATTAAGAAAAAAATTATTACCTATTGGGATGCGAGCTGGGCAATAAGAACTGGAAGTGCACCAACGGAATTTCACCACTGAGTTCCAAATGTTGTAGACAAGTTAAGTCATAACTAGTATACGCTCTTCTCACGTAAACTTCCAAAGCAGCGTTGCACACAGCACGGTTTGTGTGGTAAAAGAAATCGTGCAAGATATCAAAGATAGATGTTTCGCTCAAGATTAGTTTCTGTAAATTTTCAGGATGGAAATCATGACCATACATATCTACAGCAGATAAGAAAATAGATTCCATTTGATTGTGACGGAGTTCATAAGCTGGTTGGTGGGCCGCAATTAAAACCTAATAAAATAAATATTTTGCACTAGTAATTCATTTTTAATTATTATAAATTATTATTTCTTACTTGTCTAGCCCGAAGAGCGACTCTTGAGTGTTCAGCGCGATTTAAAGAAGTCAGTTCATTTAAAGTAGTGGCTAATTCATCAGTGAGTCCTGGCTCGTTAGACCACAAATGATCAATTAACATGGTGACTAGCATATTCTTTTTGGCTACTTGACTATGAGAAAAAATAGTGGCAGTTACTGCGGACATGTCGTCCTTGTGTTTCTCTCTTATTTGTGACACGCATTTATCGTAATGACCTATGAAAGATATTAATAATTAGTTATACAATAAAAAAAGAATAAACTGTAATTTCATCCAGTATTTAAATGTTTAGCTATTGTAACTGGATGTCCAATTCAGGGTGCATAGGCCAGGATAACTTGTCCAACATGGAGATCTCGGGAATTATAAGCGATACTAAGTTGTTTAAATTAGACAAAAGTTGCCCTATTACGACACCAATTTAATCGTGTTCCGTTATTTACGAAAAAAGCATAGATCACTACATATAGGTGAAAATGTAAATTTTGCAGCTTTTTATTTTTGCAAATATATAACTTTCAAGTGTGAAATAATACTGGACTATAATTTGCACATCTTTAAGGCACTTTTTTATGTTCTTTCGAATGCCGATGCTCAATTTTTTATCACTGTTGGTTTTCGAGTATGATGTCAGTTTTAATTCTTACGAGGGTAGCACCGAAAGTTTCTGCAAGCAAATATAACCAAGGTAGCTACGAAAAATAAATGGATGACAAAACGAAAAGACATATCCTTAGGTAACATGGCAGTTCTTGTTACAATTCGTAATTTGTTATCAGTCATTTTCCATACAGTTTTAAAGTACGCATGTCGTACTGAAAATGCAGTTAATAAGCTTCGGGATGCTTTTGGAAATAAAGCACCTAGTATCAGGTCAGTTCACAGCTGTTACAATGAATTTAAATTTCATCGAGTGTCCCACATTGACGATTACGCGAAAATCGGCCAATTTGAGTAAAGAATGACCGCTATAAATAAAATTTTGATCCATCATCTAAAAGACAGCAAAGTCTGTTACCGTGTGGAATGGTGCATTAAAACATTAAAAAAGTACAACGAAGGTAAATCTAAAGCAGTGTATGATATTATAACAGGTGATGAATCATGGATGCATTTAAACCAGAAACAAAACGACAATCAGCTCAATGGGTCTTTCCAACAGACACCAATCCTGTCAAAGTAAAACGAGTTTTAAGTGTTGGTACAAAAATAATTGCCTCCTTTTTCTCAAAATCCGGTCCTCCTGTTAATATTGCATTACAAGATAGGAAAACAGTAACTTCTAATTGGTACGTAACAATTTGTTTGCCACGGGTGTTTGAAAAAGTGCGTGAAAATAGGCCTCGAAGTAAACTAGTATTGCATCAGAACAATGTATCCTCACATACTCCTGCGCAAACTAAAGCCTATTTAAAAAATCAAAGGTGGAATTACTTGATCACCCACCATACAGTCCTGACCTTGAACCTTATGATTTCTTCCTATTTCCTAAATTAAAGGAAATAATGTGTGGTTTCCGATATACAAGTGCAAATGAAGCGGTTGAAGCCTTCGAAAACATGGTCTCTCAAGTGTCTCAAGAAGAATGGATTTCTTGCTTTAACGATTGTGTTTATCGAATGCATAAATGTGTTGAGTTAAAACAAGAGTATTTCGAAAAATAATTTTAAAAAATCTGGAAAATTTTGTTTTCTATCAATAATTCGCAGAAACTTTCGGTGCAACCCTCGTATATGGACACCATATTGTAAAGTTACACCATTGAAAAGAGTATTTTTTAGCTTTCCAACGATGTATAACATTTCTATATGTATTTGTTTCAAACTGAACAAATGCAACAATTATTAAATTTATAGGTTAAAGCACTCTTATTATAATCAATTTAAATTCAGCATAATTTTTATTTACACTTTTCTCAAACACATATTTTTTAATATTAGGGTTTTACATATGGATATCGTTGAATTCAGAAAAAATACTGAATCGAATAGGCGAATAAAAAAGATATGTTCCAAGTTCCAATTTTAAATAAGAAAGTTGTATACTATATATTGAGAACTACTGGTTTAAAAAAAGTTTGGCTCATTTTAATAGTCTTATGATATATCTAATTGTTTGCTAATTTAACCAACTTCGTATCTTTTATAGTTCTCGAGATAGCAACAGTGCCCCAATTAAATTGAACATAATTTTAAATGACCCGGTAATTTAAACAGTAATTTTGAATCAGTAAATTACCGGAGGTATTTTACCAAAAATAAATTACGGTAATTTTATCTCTCACTATAATCCATTCACGGTAACGAGAGAATTTGTAACTAATTTTAAGCTAACCTTAAACAAAAAAAAATTACAAATAATTTTTTTTGACAGCAATGCATAATTCATTTCGATGCAATGTCAATTTAAGGAGCGCTTAAAATTTAAGTTACCTTGATAGAACCAGCCATAATGGGCCTATTTTTTAATTCAGTGGTAAATTTTTAGCAATTAATTAAAAAAGTAACCAATAACAAAGTATGTTGATATATAACAAATAAATAAATTTTTAGTTCTCAAATATATATCTATTGGATAAAATTTTTTACTACTACTAAAATTAATACCCAATTTTAATATTTGAAGCATACAAAAAATATGTCAATATGCAAAATATATAACGCTACCTTGTTGGAATTGGCTTTCGACGTCATAATATTGACGAAGCAAGTCATGCACTGCAGCCTTCATTCTTCCTCTGATACCGTTTCTATATCGTTGAACCAGCTGAACGATTCCTTGTGTAGTAAGGAAGAATCCGTCACGTTCTGTGCGTTTTTGAAGGCTGGCAGCATGACTAAAGCGTAAAGAAAGGCAATATTAGTATTATAATTAGTATTACTCTAACTTCATAAACTTAAAAGCTTTTATTTTATTAGAACATTGGATAAATAAATATATTTACTTTTTACTCAATGGCTGAAAAAATAAACATTTTTTCTCTCCTACCTGTCTATGACGCTAGCAATCTGCTGACTAGGGAATTGTGCTAACACTGAAGTAATATTCCTCTCATACAATGCCATAAGCTTCCTGATCTTCTTTTCAACAGCCGGAGGGATACGACCTGAAATAGAGGCGATAACTTCTTGTAATTCTAACAACGGGAGACTAGGATCGCGTAAACTGGACATGAATTTTTCGATGACTTCTCGAAGACGTGGTGCGTTGTATGGATCGGGCAGACAGTAACCTTTCAAAGAAATAAAATATTAGGTTTTTTAAAAAATAACTTTAAAATATCTTTACCTGCTAAGGTATTTTCCAAGACAGCCTTATGTAAATTATGAATATGATTTAATTTGTCTGGGGAAAGATTCGTAGACAATTCAGTTTCAGGGAATTGTCCCTTGTATAATTGCGCTTTAGTGACTAAAGAAGCATCATCTAATTCTAAGTGAGCTATAATAGAGCCCGCGTCCAAAACTGCACCGGGCCTCTTCACATAAAATAAGTTACCATTTTCTGAAGCTGTTAACGTCATAACCATTTTCATAACCTGGAAAAATATATAAAATCATTTATAAAATTGTTACATAACCAAATATAGTAATTAATTAATTTAATACATTATTTTCGGAAATAATTTGATACGTTATTTAAGCTGTAAATGATATAACTAGAGAAAGTTTCGGAATAAAAGACTATGTTTCACTTTTAATTTCTTTATTTTCCTAACGTAGTAATAATATAAAAGTCAAGTAGTTTGTACCTCAATTTCAGCATAAGCTTGACCAGCAGTAACATGTCCACCATCTTCAGTCAAGAATCCTATTAATTTTCCAGCAGAAGGACTTCTAAGTAAACTAGGATCATTCTCTTTTTCAAAAACGCAGGTCTGATTGCCAATTACTATTCGATATCTATCTACTTCTTCCTTCATATAAGTTGTGTAACTTGCACCGTCAACAGAAAGTAAAATACCTGAAAAAATATATTAAATTAAAACAATAACACAAAATGGAAATCAAAATCATATCTAAGTGGATTCGGATGGATATTTTTTTCGAAATGCATAGTACAAGATGCAAAAATTTAATTTCTAATGACTATTATGTAATAGACCCTTGTCCTCCCAGTAGTCCTATACGCCAGCGAGACATGGAGGATAACGAGAAATGTGGAACGAAAGTTGAATGTGTTTCACACGCGTTGTCTTCGTCGCATACTTCGTATAAGTTACCGCGACCACCGCACAAATGAAGAAATATACGAAATAAGTGGTTGCCAACCATTACAGGCCATTGTAGCTCAGCGTCGTGTGAGGTTTGCTGGACACATCTTGCGACTACATCAGCAGCGTCCGGCAGCTGTGGCAATGCGCTGGATACCTCCGTACGGCAAGCGGCGTCCCGGTCGGCCGGTGCGTACATGGCGTGCAACCTTTCGCCGAGACCTTAAACGTCTAGGAGTCATGTGGCAAGATGCACATGTAGAAGCTCGACAGATTAAACTGGAAAAGACTCGTTGCCCGGTGTGTCTAGTTACACGTATAGGGAATAAGAAGATTATGTAATAGAGAGAAATATACATAGAAGATGATCTGATTTGAGTTAATATCGAATAATAGTTTTCATTTCTCATAGTGTATAATTTATTACAATAATTAACATGGATATGACAATAAATAAATGAGAAATAGTAATTTTACAGAATATTGGATAATTTATAAATTTCTCCAGTTTTTGTAACAATTTCTCCATAAATTCTAAACAAGCATATATTTTTTAAAGCCTTTTCGAAGAAATACTTTGTTTCGAACCACTACGACCAAAGGTATAATTGTTAATATTAATAATAAGTTCTCTGAACTTACACGTTAGTAATTTAACATATTAGTTCCAGTTGGAGATTCCTGGCCGTGTGCATGAGTGTTTGGTCGCAAATCCGGGAACCCGGACAGGACCGTAGTTCGATCCCGACAGACACCAAAATTGTTTACAATTTTAAATGGCACAAAAATGATCCCTGTGGTGCACTTTCCACGCTAGCAAAGATTGCCCGTGAGATGCGCCTAGTAAACGCCCGCGCAGTACGAATATGTCATTATCATTACCGATATGTGTACAAAAAGCAGATTACTACACCCAGCAATGTATAATATGCCGTGGTGATATATTAATTTATTTATTTAGGTACAGTGAAAATTTGTCAACTTGCAACTTCTATAAAGGACAGAGTTTATAGTAGGTTCGGTTCCACTATACATATACTAAATTTGGAGTGCTTGTGTTTTCTTTGATGTATTATAGAAGGGAATGCTGGGTAAAGATGGGAAGATATAAAAGGGGAGTGACTGCCGTAGAAATGAGATATCTATGTTGTGAATGTGGGTGTGTAAGGCAAAGGCGGGATCGCGTAAAGAATAATTTGTTATATGAAGAATGAATGGTTAGGAATAATGAAGAAATGGTGTGGACATGCATACAGAATGACGAGTGTATATAGAGTGTTTCCTTTAGAACAACCAGTGCGTTTTTGGACAAACTAATGACTTTAGAGAAAAATAGGAATGTGTGGCGTAGCTTTATTGCATTCGAGTTTACGCTATCTCACCATGTAGGATAAACACGATTTTATGTATGTATGTATGTAGTAGTTTGTTAAAGTTTAATAAAAACTACATATTTGTCCACTTACCGCCATCGCTCAGCATATGAACCTCAACCTCTTTGAAACTCCCATTCATTACTAAGAAATATAAATTCGGACCACTTTTCGTTGCCTGAACTTTGTATTTATGCCCACCGTTGATCAATTCCACGTCTACTACATTTGTCAGCGTGTTACTTCCTTGAATCTGCCCTCTTTCCAGACTATTCTGGAACTCCTGAAAAGCTGTACTAATAGTTTTATCCGCAATATGCAGAGAACCGCAGATAACGCCCAACATCACATCTGGTTTTTCGGAATGAACTCGTTCACTAATCAGGATGTCTAACCAAGCGGTATCAATGGAGTTTTCTTGGAAGCTTTTGGTTTCTAGTAAAGTAATGAGGTATTCAACAGTTGTACGGAAATCACCTCGAATGGAAAGCTCTTTCAACGCAATTACCAAGTTTCTAAAAAGATGCAAAAACTATAAATATATTACCATTTTATTTTTATTCATTTGGGGGTGTTAATCGATAATAAGGGTATGTTTTACTATAAAGAGTGTTTAAGAGACGTCATCGTACAGGCTTCAAAAGATTTGGACGAGATACATGTAAGAGTTTCTAACCAACGCAAATAAAAATAATTTTCTAAGTACCATTTCCTAAACTGAGTTGGCTAAAGCTCTTAATCTATTCAAGCAACAATCAGTCTTCGCTAAATATATTCATTTAAACATTACCTATACATTCAGTTTGTTTACTTTCAGAACATAACTACATACCTCTTCATTTATACATTTAATATACAACTACGAATATACTGTCTAACAATTTGTTAGTAACAAATAAGACAAAACCAGATACTAGTTTTCTTAACACAAGAAATAAAAATGTTCTTTACTTACTCTCTCGCTTGTTCTCTATTTTCTCCCCAGGAGAAACAATGCCCAAATTGTGAATCAGCAAACTCGTGAAGGCCACCAGAAGCAGCGACACTAAAATATCCCCAAACGTTCTTAGAAGAACGGAAGTTTAATTCTTGTACAGTTCCAGAACTTGGTTTAAAACCTTCGTCAGGATTTTCAGATGTAATACGGGCAGCAATTACATGTCCCCACGGTTGAGGTTTATGACGAGGTTGGTCGAAGTCTATTTCGGACATGCCCCACGGAGACTCACCTAAAAGTGAATATTTTCATTTTTGCAAAACTAATGTAGATTACCTAATTGTTAAGTACGTAAGAACAATTATATATTTAAATATAATGTTACTGATAAATTTTAAATACAATATATATATATATATATATATATATATATATATATATATATATATATATATATATATATTCGTCATTCGTAATACAAAAACGGTGTTTAGCAAAATAAATCATATATAATATGGGCATTACATCTAATTTGAACATTTAAATAATGATAAAACGTTAATTTAGACAAAAATAATTACTGCAAAATGTAACAATGCTTAATAGACGCAAACATTTTAAAATGCCAAGAAATATAATTAATATTTAATAGGGGTGTTTAATCATGTTGAAATGTAATGATTTTTCCACATTACTGCAATACTATTATGCAATATTACTATTAATGCAATGAAAGTAATAAAATATAGCGTATTTTTTTATACAGACGATATTAAATTTATCGTTAGTTAAATCGCCCACAATAAAATGACGTATGCGGCATCTTTGGTTCGCCGTAGTTGTCCACTACGAACGCTAGTTTAGAATGAAAACATGAACGTATGTCTTCTATATTTGATATTGAAACGTCAAATACAATGTCAAATCGTAAAATGCAAATTATTTGATTTTAAATATGTAAACGTAAAACCTAGAAAATACGATAAACACAGAAATTAAATTGTCAAGTGTCAAATATAAACATAAACAGGGCACGTATGTCGAGACCTGATTCGCACATAGTTGATGTATTTTTTAAAAATATTACAAAATATAAATGTAAAAACGCTTTAGATTTAAAAATATTTTAATATATTAAAAAATCAAAAATTCGATAACTTCCCCATTAAACACAGATTATATAACTATGATATATATATATATATATATATATATATATATATATATATATATATATATATATATATATATATATATATATATATATAGAGAGAGAGAGAGAGAGAGAGAGAGAGGGTGCGTGAAGCACAGTTTGTAAGCAATGACCTTGATGCCTAATGAAGGAAAGGGAATGAAGGGTCGGCCATATTGCAGTAGTCCATTTCTGCAGTCTAATACATAGTAAACTGTCGTATTTATTATTAAAATTAACTAAATATGGTCAAAAAAAGTATTTAGACACAAAAGTTTAAGGAACAAATTCGAAATAATAGCATACGTTAACGCAAGCAAAAAACTAATCAAAATTAGACAAGTGCAAGATGGCGGACCATTCTCTGCACGGCTTCAAGATTGCAGACTTGTGCTCGCTCTATTGTATATATCTTAACTCTATGAAACGCTTGCATCTTTGTAAAACAGTGCTAATAGTTACGCTATCTAGTCGATAATTACGTAGACTAACAATTTTAACTGTGTTAGAACAAATGGCTGAGTCCTTGGTATCAAAAATGTTATATTATTATTTGTGAAATAAGTGTACATCTGGTGAATTGCCAATATCCCTTAAGTGATTTTTTCCAGAAGTGTACAAGAGACTTTTGAATTATAATATAAAAAGTCACACAGGCTTCAAATATTAACTCAGTTTCGCTAAAATTGGCAGATAAGAGACATTGCTATGTCACCCGCGACATCCACTTATTCCAATAAACTTACCATACAAAAGTCTTATATCTTTAATATTACTCAAAGGTAACCCCATCGCAATCTGTAGTTGAGCGGCGGGTAAATTAACATCCGCCACCATTTCCGTGCAAGGATGTTCTACTTGCAGCCTCGGGTTCAATTCCAGGAAGTAGTAATTCCCTGTAGTGTCGTACAGATACTCCACAGTACCAGCAGATACGTAACCAACCATCTTGGCTAACCTAACAGCGGATTTTTCCATTTGTTCGAATATATCAGGTTCGGCGATAACAGCTGGAGCTTCTTCGATGATCTTCTGATGTCGACGCTGGATACTGCAGTCGCGACCAAAAAGAGAGATGGCGTTACCGTATTGGTCAGCAAGAAGTTGCACTTCAAGATGGCGCGCGCATTTTGCAAGCTTCATAACGAAGATTGGGGAGCCTTGGACTTCAGATTGCACCTAAGAATTAATTTAATTATTTCATATAATTATCTTCATATTTTTATTCTACATATAAAAATTTATTTATATATACCGTGTGTCTGTTTTAAAGGTGTACATAGGAGATTAACATGGGAAACCAGTTTTTTGAAATTTCCTGCTCGCCTAATTATTTTAAGCAAAAACACGTCAAATAAGAGTTTTAGGGCATAAAATTCTGCATCTAAATTAATAAACAGAATTACCTTTAGATGCTTTGTAACGACAGAAATTAAATATGAAAATGTGGAAAATTACGTTGAAAATATCGACAGCCATGGAATTGAACAAAAAATAAATAAATGCTTGACGTTTTATCTGTGACAACGTAAGTAAATAACCTGTTTGACAATTTGATTTGAAAAAACATCATTAATTATGAGAATAATAGAAATATCATACTGGATTAATAAATAAAGTTAAAAAATACAGTTTTCTTTACATAATATGAATTTATTAAAAATTCTATATTGCGTAACAAAATTATGTATGATGCTGTGACGTATTCCCAACTCATGTCCAATAAATCTAGTACTACAGAATGAATCTACACTTATTCCTAACATTCTTTCTTCCAGTAACGCACGTTTTCCTGCTCGTCCTATATTCTGATTACGCGGCTAACGAGTATATTTTGAAGACACATTCGCAGTCTTCAAATTTTGTCACGAATTTAGCAATTATGAAACACGCTCTTCATTAATATAAATATTAATGTTTAAATAATTTCAGACAATAAAACTAGAGACAAAATCAAATTGTGAGAAACGTCAAATAGTTAACTAATGTTGTGACAGATCAAACGTCACGCATTTATTTATTTTTTGTCTAATTCCATAGCTGTTGATATTTTCAACGTAATTTTCGACATTTTCATATTTAAATTCTGTCGTTACAAAGCAGGTTAAGGTAATTCTTTTTATTGATATAGATGCACAATTTTGTGCCCTAAAACTTTTATTTGACGCGTTTTTGCTTAAATTAATTAGGCGAGCAGGAAATTTCAAAAAACTGATTTCCCATGTTAATCTCCTATGTACACCTTTAAGAGAGACACACGGTATATATATATATATATATATATATATATATATTCAGGGTGTTTCCTAAAAACAACCAGCGCTTTTTTGGGCAAACTAATGACTTCAGAAAAAAATGTTATATACAAGAAATGATCAAGAACAAGGGGCTAATTTATTAATAATAACAAATCGAAAATTCTACAAGTAGTTCTCAAACGATAGATCAAAATTATATTTTTTTAAATGGTATCCTATATAATTTTTTAGCCCATTAGATAGTGATTTTTTCTGATTTCAACGACATAAATATGATACAGGGTTGTATAACAATTATTTCGAGGAAAATGATATTAAAAATAATCTTATATTACAATAGGCTATGCAATACACATACGTTTGTTGCCTAATTACGCTAGTAGTAACCCATTTTTTACCTCCCGCTACCCTTGGTAAGGGAGGTATAGGGATCGTGCTAAAAATCGCTTATCAAGATTTTGTTAAATGACCACGTTTTAAGGTCCCTAGAATCCAATTATAACATTTTCACGATGATGTCTGTGTGTAATACTATCATTCAGAAAATTTTGAAACCTTGTATTTCGAACTTTTTCTGTAATGGAAAGAGCCCATTAGATTTTGGTGTAAATCGGATAACCGGAAATGGCACTTAACTAGAAGCTCAAAATAGATTTCTTCGAAAAATACCTTTAAATATTATTTTTTCGAGATTAATGTTATTATAAAAATTAAAGATTATTAAATTTTCTACAGATTTGCATTAATACTTTTTCTATATATTTTATGGGTAAATTCATTATATTATCTATAAATTTAATCCCGGAGCCTACACTTTAAACAAGAAAATCTCGTTGGTTACACAGTTCATATCTTAAATGTATATAAATGACCACAGATAAATGTTACTGTCAAAGAACTAATCATTCCAAATTAATAACAGTAACGTTTTCACAAAAAAATGCTGAATCGAATAGGTGAATAAAAAAAGTAGGTTCTCATTTAAAATTAAAAAGTTGAGTTCTGTATTTTGAGAACCACTGGTTGAATTTTTTTTTTGTAATGCTCATTTTAGTAGTCTTATAATATAGAAATTGTTTGCTAATTTAACCGACTTCGTATCTCTTACGGTTCTCGAGATAGCAATAGTGAAACACTTAAATTGAACACCCTGTATAGTGTATATTACATTTTCAGATTTAAATAATGATCAGTAAATGCCATAGATACTGCTCAGTGCCACAATACAGTAATTACAAGGCATAAAGTGTAAGTTTACACTAAATCCCAAGTGACAAAATCTGATCTTCAAATTTTCTTTCCATATAGTTTTGACGTCTCCAATCGGTTCAATTTTTTTCTTTTTTAAAAAAGGATGGTAACATTCTTCTAATTTTATAGCCAAACTATATTATTTATCACCCTATTTAACAAGTTTTCCCCTTACTTGTTCCAAATCGGTACAACTTAATTTTTCTATTTCTTCTGCTGTTTAATACACAAATCCATAAACAAATAAATTAATAGCATAATAATAATAATAATAATAATAAAAATAATAATAATGATAACTTTTGTTGTATAGGACGTGCAGGATCAATGTATTCAAAAATATCACCTTACTTTATGTTCATTTTCTCCATATTAAAAACTTTGCACTTCGAAATGCGTATTGCCAGCAATAAGGAATAAGAAAACTCTTATTCCTCCGCCATCTTGCTACCGTCCAGCCTGCCACCTATAGTTCAGTTTTTTCGCCAATGGTACACTTGTCGATGAGCATCAAGGAACATCGATGGGCTCATTGATGAAACAACAGTACGCACCCGTCATCGATGGTTTTCTATTCCATCGATGACAAATATAGCGATTTTTTCTGTGATGCAAGAAAGTTAAGTTGGTAAAAATACCAGCGAAATGTTTTTATTTGTCGTTTTTTCCCTAATTTTTTGTTGCTGTTTGCAGATTATGTTTTCAAAACACTGTTTTTTAGTTGACACTTTATTTTCTATTTTGATACCCAAGCCAACTTGAAATGAGACTCAAAAGATAAGTCTGAAATGAGATACGTTCGTTTCTTCGATGCTCATCGATTAAAATAGCGGCGCCGTATTTTTATCGATAATGGGTGCGTACTGTTGTTACACAGATGAGCCAAGATGGGCTCATCGATGCTCCTTAATGCTCATCGACAACTGTGCTATAGGTTTTTAACCTACATTAAAATATTAAAATACATAGAACTGACGGAAGGTAATGTGCTGGCCGCATCAGATTTTTTATTTTTGCTAATATCTTCCAAATGTGAAATAATACTGGATTTTAATTTGTACATCTTTAAGGCATTTTTTAAGTTCTTTCGAATGGCGATGCTCAATTATTTTATCCACTACTAGTTTTCGAGTTATGATGCCAAAGTTTTAATTTTTATATCGACGCCATATTGGAAAGTTGTACCATTGAAAAGAAATTTTGTTTAGCTTTTCAACCATGTGTAATTTGTTGTCTATTTTCATTTGTTTCAAATATCGAAAATACAACAATTTATAAATTTATAGGTTAAAACAATGGTTGATGCAATGAAACAAATGAAATCATCAGTCAGGTATTATCATTTGGTTAATTTTAAGTTTATAATATTCATATTCTTTAACATTTCTAACATGCATAGCAATGAAATATTTTTTAAATTTCGTCATAAATGTCATTGGCTAACGTCCACATAAAAATATTAAGACTATAAAAATTTGAGAACTAATTAAAGAAATTATTAAAGAAAATAATCAAATTATTATTTTATTTCCAATTGTGTTTTTCAATAACAAAACACCATTAAAATGATCTCCTACTGGGACAACTTTTGTCTAATTTACCGACTTCGCATGTCTTATACTTATCGAGATTCTCATGTTGGAAGAGTTATCCTGGACACCTGTATATTTACAATTTAACTTTCCCATCGTTTATTTTACATTTATAATAACGTCCTCAACCGTTACAACAGCAAGCACATGTTCCACAGACCGTACTATTCGATAAAATGGGTAATATAAATTGCTTGTATTAATATTCTTGCATAACTGAAAATGATCATATGACCGAAAGGTACTGTGCGATACAGTACTTGTGATTACAGAAATAATAGAAATTTTAACTATCGTTGGTCAGTGCCTGTGCTGAAGGGTTAACATACTACTATATTCCAAATTCTTACTAATTTCAAACTTTCTACTATAACATTTTTGAAATCCGGAATCCAAATGAAAGTAAATGAATGCAGAAAATAACGTCACATATCTATAATAATACTGTCACATCATTCCGTTTCAGAATATAAGGCTGGAATTCCATCGGTTCTTGATCGAATTTGACTTGCATTTAACAGAGTGAGTGGTCAACCCACAGCCTAACGTGACACACCTACTGTATCCCAAATTCTTACTAATTTAAAACCTTCTGCTATCAACTCTTTGAAATGCGGAATCCATGGGCAAGTAAATGAATGCAGAAAATAAAGGAACAACGCAAGTAAACCAAACAACACTTATTTGTATTTATGATTATGATGCCACGTCAGATAAAATTCATTTATATTTGTTTGTAAGTAAAAGAAATGTTGAATGGCATAGGCTGCCAGTGGCAATCAACTTAAAAATAATATACGTAGCATATTTTATTAAATTGATTATTATCAGTTATTATCCATGCACATTTACAATTATTGACCACAAAACGTATTTAAAACAAGTTTATTTATTTTTATAAGTTTTGAAAAAATCAATTCATGTACTCCAATTATTACATATAACGAAAACCAATGAAGACTTTGCAGAACCTCACATCGCTTTCAATTTAGATGAAGTTTCATAAAATATAAAATTTGATGTGGCCAGCACATAACCTCCCGCCAACTCCATGTTTAAAATAGCAATGAGCTTTAAGTAAAATATCACTTCCGATTATTGTTCCAATAAATAGAAAAGTCTGTAATATGAAATTTTGGATTACATTTTATTATGTTTTTCCTCGAAAATCTGTTAAGAGCTCCAAATTCAGTACCACTTCCGGTTTATCATATAAGTATTGTCAAAAATATACACGAGTTTTAAATACCAAATTTGATAAGTTTTGGATAATGTTTAAATATATTTTTTCAAGAAAATCTGTTTATAGCTTTTTGAAAAGTACTACTTCCGGTTTAGCAATCTTAGAAAAAAATCTAATGTCGTTCTCATTAATATAAAAGCGAGTATAAAAGTCTTAAATACAAAATTTGAAAAACTTTCGATTGTATCAATATATTTTTTACGAAAACATGTTCAGAGTTTCAAATAAAGTATCACTTCCGGTTTATCAATTTTAGCCAAAATCTAATATGTTATTTCCCTTGATATGAAAGTCTTAAATACTAAAATTGAAAAGTTTTGGATTATATTTTAATATAATTTTCATTAAAAATTGTTATGGGCTTCAAGTAAAGTATCACTTCCGGTTGTTTAATTTTAAATCTAATCAACTCTTTATATAAATGTAGAAAGCTTAAATACGAAAAATAGAAATTTTCGAAAGTTTGCTGTAAGAGTTACCGTGGAGGAAAAAATCGTCACACACACACGCATGCACACACACACACATCGAAAAATAGTAAAAACGTGTTGTGGAGACCCTAATTCGTGTTAACATTACCTCCCTTATCTTTGGTATGACGGGAGGTAAGAAAGAAATAGTGGAAGGTCCCATTACATACGAGTATATTACATTTTAAAAAGTAGTTTTACATAAATTATCAATGCATTATTTACAACAGACTAAAACGAAGAAACAAAAACTGAACAGTGTAAATATCAAAAATATATAAAAACTATGAGCGTCACTGTACTCTGACAAATTTACAGCTGTTGCACATTTTTATGATATGTCACATTTTAATTGTTGTTTTATGTTACACAATAAAGGCATGTACGGGTTCCGACTAGGTCCACGGGCAAATGTCCGGCCCGGCCCATATTGTTTAAAATATATTCGGGCTTGGGCTTTGGGTTCAATTATTTCATTCCGCTCCGTTTATAACGGATTAAATACACACAATTTATACAGGTATTGGATTTATAATAATTGTGATTTCACGTGTTTAACATTTCATATTATTTATTTCACATCGGGTTTTATTCGGGTCGAATTAAAATTTATTCGGGTTCGAGCCGTGTACGGGTAATTATTTGTTAACAAGTTTCGGGCTCAGGTCAGGCCAAATCTTTAATACAACGGGTCGGGCTGGGTAAAATTGAAAAAAATTGGCCCGTGCAGTCCTCTATTGCACAAACTAATTTATTACCTATTCGCCTCATTTCCGTACTTTTATATAAGTTTCCATTAGGTATATTAAAAGCTTAATAAAAAATTTTCCAGACTATTTAATTTGCATTCAAAAATTAAATTACTAATAATTAATTTGAAGATATTATGACAGATACAGTAGATTGCCCACAATGACTAAATATAAAACACAATGTTGATATTAGTAAATATCTAAATTAGGTGGACTTCTAAAACTTGATTCTAATGGATATAAACCTAAGAAATCAAAAACTCAACACCACAGCAAATTCAAGAGTTCTTGTTCAAGAATTTATATTATAATAATACTCTTAATTCAGGTGGGATTAATTTTTGGTATAATGAGAAATTGTCGTCGCGATGAATTGATGAAAATCTCACGTTGACGATCTATGGACAGCACTTTTAGTACATATCCCACACATATAAATCAAACATTTGCAAAGATTATACATATAAAACTACGTCCTCCCAATCTAAAAAATTCACGTTTATTTTTCAATTTGCAATTTGGAAGATCTCCAAACAACCCGTTTTGTTAACAACTAGCCAAGTTGCAACATTTTTAAAATTGCCAGATGCAAATTTATACAATATATGTTGTCATTTAAAATTTAAAAAGTTAGATTCCGTATTTTGAGAACCACTGGTCCAATTTTTTTTCTTTTCTTTAAATTTGTCTTGTGAAATAGAAATTGTTTGCCCATTTAACCGTCTTTGTAGCTTTATAGTTCTCGAAATAGCAATGGTGGCCCATTTAAAATGAACACCTGTATACTGGTTATTGTTTCAGACGATCATCAGCCACAATCTCAGTAGATTCTGGTATACTAAAAACGTACACTTCAAGAAATGCCGTTAATTTGCAAATTTTGGAAAAAATCTTTTTGATTTTATCAACACATCGAAAATACCGTCAAAAAATTACCCTTTTTTAAAACATTGTATTTCATTGACATACAAAGTGAAAAAAACACGCTCTATAAACATAATTTACTTTTGACAAAGTACAACTAAGTAATAATATATTTCTTACCTGTCTGAAAGCTGCAGGAAAATCGTCCGCATTATCAACTTTCCTAATACCCTTTCCACCACCACCTTCCGACGCCTTAATCATAACCGGGAACCCTATCTTATGAGCCGCTTGTAGCCCTTGCTCCGGTGAATGTACACATCCTCTCGCGAACAGTTCTGACGATATCTTTATCTTCTTTCCTGAGTATTGCGCTTTTAGATCTGACCCTGACCACGGTAGAGTTGGAATCTCCGCTGTTTGCGCCACAATAGACGAGGCAATTTTATCTCCTAGAGCCCACATAGCTTTATCTGGAGGCCCAATGAAAGCTATGTTATTCTTATGGAGGAGCTCAGGAAGTTTAGGATTTTCGGAAGCGTGACCCCAACCGGCCCAAACAGCCTGCACTTGGCAGCGGAGAGCAATGTCTAAGATGAGTTCTACATTGGCATAATTGTTGTTGTTCGTGCCTCCAGGAACTGGAACGTAGTGGTCCGCCATTTTGATATATTCAGCATTAGCTTTCAAGTCCTCAGGAGTAACCATAACGACAAACCGGACGGCACGTTCATTTTTAAACATCTCATAGGACCAGCGCCGCACTGAACGCATACATTTTACGGCTGCTATACCATTGTTAGCTATTAAAACCTACATAGAAACAGTATATTAATTACAAAGGTTTAATTAAACTAATTTTAAATTAATTTTAAATAATATCACTTCAGTTATGGGTTGTTGTTTTTTGATTACTTTATTTAATATATTATAATATATTATTAACGATGAGTTTTTCCAGTTAATATATTTTTCTATACGAAAAACACTTTATAATGGTTTTCAAATAATTTAGACTGGATAAATCTAATTTAGTCTATACTTTAGTATAGTACTCGTCTGCATTAATCATGGAATAGTTACTTCTGTAACAAGCGGGAAATTAGTGATTTTGAAACGAATACAAGTTTCGCTGCGCTCATTTCGCGATTTACATGGTGTTTCAGAATCATGTTTCCGCATATGTTCCAAAGAAAATTTTTCTGAAATTGTCCATAACAATAAGAGAAAATACGAATGTTTTCTAAAATTTCTAAGTATTATCTACTACTTGGGTCGCTATGGTGATATTTTTAAGCTAAAAGCGATCATGATAATAATTACATTCATGACAAGACAATCTTGTTTTAATTACCTATTTCATGCACTCATTTTGAGTTTGTCTATAAAATATTATCTTTTTCTTATTATTATAATTCGGGTACTATTCGGAAGGACCATATTATGCATTGTGCGAAACTATATCGAGTATAGTGATAAATCGGAAATGATGAATATATATTTTATTTATTTTTTATGAATATTACTACCAACTGCCCGATCAAAGTGATAAATAATTCTTTGGGATAGATCAAAACATTTTGTACCACCGAAATCGCACATCCCGAAGTTGCATACCAACTACATATTTCCCACAATTTCTATATACCTATGTACTTAGGGAGGTATGCAAAACTTACATAAGGAAAAAATACGAAACATACATAAGTATCTCTTGTATGAATTTTGTGGGCGTGAGTTTTGTGCGTTAGGTTAGGTTGGTAAGAAAATAACAATCCTCATAATTACACGTATTTAAAATTTAAAATTCTACAACTGTCAATGTAAATAATGATAAATCTGAATTAGTTTTATTGATAATTATAATGCCCAGAGAAAACGTAGCATTATTTATAATGTAATTGTAATAAACTGTAACCTACTTATTACTCTGTGCAACCATTTCAAGCATAATACATAAGCCTGGTCCTTATGAATAATTTCCCAGTTAAACACATGGACCTTAATACAACAAGAACTTTGGCTTCTGCTAATTGTTGATTATTAGTTATTAGCAATTTTAGTGTGCGGGACATGAATTCAAAATTCAATAACCTTTCTCATTAAATGTTGTTAGTACTATTAATACAATAAAACATCATTTTTGTTATAATTCTGATTATATGATAAAAGTAGATCTCAGTAGATGATACTAGTTTCTGATAATGTATTTTATACAGTAAATAGTAGACTGATAACATAATTTTTACAAGTAAATGTTTCTCTTAAATTACGTAGGTACGTGTGTAAGTATACTATAGCAAAAAAATCATGCTATTTTATATTCATTTATGGTTATAATTGTTTTTGTTTACAATTAAATCAAATTTAAGTACGTTATGCAATCCAAAATAATTATTATTATATATTATTTACACAAAGATAAAAATTGAAGGATATAACTATATTTAATTTATAACAAAAAACCTCGAAAAAAACACGAATCAAGTATAAGTTTTCATAATGGTCCGTATTTCTACGAGCGCGCTTTTATGTAGCACACTCATAAGAATATAATGTAAAAGCGCAATCCATAAAAGTGCTTTTATTATTAAAGTGCTCTCGATATACGAGTTATTATCTTTAATTACTTTATAAATAATATGTATTATTTTGGAATTTTGTTGAAGGGGCACTATTTACCTTATTGATAACTTTAGTTCCCTGAAACCGTTTGACAAATTCTTCTGGAGTAGCGACCGTAAAATCTTTTTCTTGTAATCTGCTATGGAACATTACTGTTCCTTGAGACATACTGGGTCTGAAACGAAAATATTGTAATATTATTGATAATTATAATAATAATTAATAAGAACATAAGAAGGTATAATTTTTTATATCTTTATTATAAAAAGGGTAGGTACACATTATTCTCACTAGAAAAACTAACAGGCAATGAAATTCAAAATTTTCTGACTTTTAGAATATTAAACTTACTTATGACGTTTAATTTTCATCCTATCTAAAATAACTACTTGGTTACAATATAGTCTTCAAAAAAAATCAACAATTATGATAAGTATTGTTTATAATAAATTTTGACATGTATAGATGTCAAAATCACGTTCAATAATTTTTTTGTACTATTTCAACACTAGGCAACTTTGATAAATTATTAAAATACATTGACTGGTAGTAAATCAAAATTTTAGTCACCTTAACTAATTACTATGGCTACCATTTAAAAATACATTGGAATGATTAAAAAAACAACTGAAACTGTTATTTTAATCATAGCCTAATCATCCCTGATGAAGAGTACATACTACCGGTCAATCGACCGGTCATTTTGTTCAGTCACTTAGTTGTTAACAGTTGCTTGCAAAATAACGATATTTTATTCACTTTAATCTATATTTTACATTATAATGCTATTACTATAAATTTTCATTTATCTGCCGTAATAATTTACATGAAGGTTAACATAGTGAAATAAATATATATATATATATATATATATATATATATATATATATATATATATATATATATATATATATATATATATATATATATATATATATTTATTTCACTATGTTAACCTATATATATATATATATATATATATATATATATATATATATATATATATGTAATCAAACTTTTCACTTTTGAAAAACGTTAGAATAATACATACCTGGTATACAGGCCGCAACAGCTAAACGAGCTACCTCTAATAATTTCTATAATATTAAAGATACAATAAAATAGTATAAGACAATTTTATTCAAGACCAGTGGTTTTTTTGAATGGGATGACATATATTCGATAGAGCATTTATATATACATATATTAAATGGAATGGCACATATTTTTTCGTACCTCCGTCCATTTTGACTAGTATTACAGAACTCAAAATCGTCCAGAAATGCGCTCTTGCTGACCAAGGCCAGCAAAAGGAGTTGGCATTACTGTTCTGGTGATATGTCAATTTAAGATTATTTTCAACACAAGAATTAGCAAAATGTTTCAAATTTTAGGGCTAAATATTTAATTATTGTAATTTAAATAACTAAATTTTGTCATAAAAATAATAATATGCTGTCATTGCTGTCATCTCGTATAGATTAATTATAAGTTTCAACTTTAGGACCAATTTGTTTCGTTTGTTTTGTAACTACAACTAACTTCGCGTGATACAATTGAGTTTCCGCTATCTGTCATTGAAAATATGCGAAAGTAAATAAAATATATATAACTAATGTTTGTATGATATATTTTCAATAAATATAAAATAATTACGTATTTTAAGCTCAAATGTAAGTAATTATATTTAAACTTGCAATGCAAAACTGATAAAAATATATGTTCATTCTTTTAGGTTATGTAAAATAGAATAAAATGTTGAGAAATATACGAAGAATTTATGGAGATGTCGGCACAAAAAATCTTGTGTATCACACGCCCAGAAACTGTTTTGCGAGATCTATTTGCAGGCCTCGCTTTCAGCTCGGCCTGTCAAAATTAACTCGTTCTCGCAAATATTCAGTTTCTGGACTAGTGATACAAATAACTATTTCGTACCTCCGTCCATTTTGACTAGTATTACAGAACTCAAAATCGTCCAGAAATGCGCTGTTGCTGACCTAGGCCGGCAAAAGGAGTTGGCATTACTGTTCTGGTGACATGTCAATTTAAGATTATTTTCAAAACAAGAATTAGCAAAATGTTTACAAATTTTAGGGCTAAATCTTTAATTGTTGTAACTTAAATAACTAAATTTTGTCATAAAAATAATAATATGCTGTCAAAATAAACTCGGTCTCGCAAATGTTCAGTTTCTGGCCTAATGATACAAATAACTATTTTAGGCCCATTCGATAGAGTATTTTTTTCTGAATTCAACCATGTAATCGTTTTATATCCTTGCATAATAAAAATATTGAGAAAAATGCAATTGAAATTTAAATAAATAAAATTTATTTAAAATTCAATGCATTTTTCTCAATATTTTTGTTATGCAAGGATATAAAATGATTACATAATTGAATTCAGAAAAAAATGCTCTATCGAATATATATCATCCGATTAAAAAAAATATAACTTTGTGTTATAACTTGAGAACCACTGGTTACAAAAAATATTGTTTTCTCTAATCGGTTGTACTCTTTCATCTTCTATAACATTGTCTTATAGTATTTTATTTTATCTTTAATAATATAGAAATTATTTGAGGTAGCTCGTTTAGCTGTTACACCCTGTATATATACATGTGATATACAGGGTGTTGACCGCGACACGCGAACGCCCCGAACATAGGACTTTAACATGGAAAAACATATTTTCATTTTCATAATTTCCTGGTTCCTTAGTTATTTTAGGTACAAATGCTTCAAGTAAAAGCTTAAAATTCTGCATCTGAATCAATTGCCAAATTAATTTTATATGCTCTGTAACGGCAGAAATTAGATATGAAAATGTTGTACCTGTCAAGTTAGGTTAATATATTTTTATTAGGTATTATTTTTAATATCTGTTCAAGTGAATAATAGGGCTGTTGCAAGAATTTTCATATGCCTAAGTATTAAATTTAATAAGATATCATTATTTAAATAGCCTCAAATTTGAAAATATCACCAAATATCCATTAGATATTTTACAATTAATTTTTGAAATTTGGATATTTTGAAAAAGTCACGTGATCTGAAACAAAATGTGACGTCACAACACACATCTTTATCGGCTCCAATTGGTCCCTTATAGTGCCATTTTTTTGTGTTTTGTTGCAAGTGTTATGATAAATATATTGTCAAAGAAGTGTCAAATTTTTGAGTTTGGCTCGTGCTAGATAATACAAAATTCAATATAAAATGAGTAATTTACAGTATCGTATTGTGCCTTCTTGCAAAAATGCGCTAGGAACAAACCTACTACTGAATTTATAAATATGCTAAAAGATGCGAAGAAAAGAAAATTGTGACTGGAAGCAGTAGGTCGAAGAGCTGATGGTTGGGTTTTTATATTTTATTTTACCTTAAATCTTTAACACCCCTTATTTCGGCAACAGTAAAACAGTAATTTTCTGATATAAATTCAGCCATCATCCAGCTTTCGATTTTCGGTAAACTGTCCGGCTTAACTTGAGTGTATTCTGTATTAGCCATTATTACTCATTTATAATGGAAACTGTCAACGTCAAATGTCAAATTAGAAGTTTGTTATTAACATGTGACAAACTATCGCCTACGTTTATTTATCTAAATAACAAAAATAAATGTAGGTGATGGAAAAACTGTTTTTCTTTGGCTGTGCTCAGCTGTGCTTCTACGACACAGGAGTTGGAGGTTGTTTTTATGACTATTTTTGGCGCCAATATTCGTATTTAATTATTTACGAAAATAACAACAAATTATTAAAAAAATAATTACTAATAAGAAAAATCTTGCATAAACTTTCATTTGTAATACTTTTTGAAAAATGTGAAACAGGCTTATTATCCATTAATTTAAATAAATAATTCTTCAGTTTGACAGAAATAACAAATAATAAAAATAAATTAATCTAGCTTGACAGATAAATCGTAAACGTTTGTTAATTTTTAATTTCCATCTACTTTTATTTGAAGCTTTTTACCATAAATAATTACGGAAGCAGGATAATTTTACATGTTCCGGTGTCGCGGTCACACCCTGTATGTGAAGTAATATTTGAATACATTTTTCAAAGAAAATTCTGAATACTCGTATCACTAGCAAATTTTAAATACAACTAAAGTAGTTTTGTCATAATTTTACAAATAGTGTAAGAATGTATTACCAAATTTTTATGGTGAAAGTCTTAAATTCATTTCCTGTTAATTATGACTAAAATTACGGCAACCTTATCAAGGTAACAATATTTATTCTTTAATTTTTCGTAAAATACGAAAGTCGTCAAATAAAGAGATATGTAGCCACCTTATTTTTATCCAAGAATACATAATAATATTTTCTTTGTTAATAAAAATTCTTTAAAAAAGGTCAAAACAGTATTTTTATTGTTGAATATTTAACATATCTCTGTAACCGTTCCTCAGGTCTAACTTACGTAAGCGTAGTATTGGGCGGCTTAAGTAAGTTCGAGTTACTAGGACTTGGACTTGGACATGGAGAAAGCGATTCCACTGAAGGGCACACCGAGATGTCCACACTAGGCGGAAAGTCTTCATCGCCCAAGACGAATCTTTTGCTATTTCTTCTCAGAAGTTGCTGTCTAGGTAACATTTTTGCTTTCTCTTCCCACGTTGGTATCCGTAATCGTTGTATTATATTATTTAAATAATCCATGCACGTTTTCACTCATTTATTTCGACGCGCACTTTAATTAGAAGTTTTGTTAGAAGCTGGTAATCTACTGAGCTTGAGTAATAAATATGTAATTATACGTAAAAAATATTTATGTACAACTGAATAAATCTACATACATGTAGTCAATAAATTAAATAACATGTTGCATAACATTGAATTTTTGCAAAATAATTTGACGCAAGTGATAACACAAATTGTAGTTGTTTTTAATATATTTTGTTTAATCAAATTTACTTAATTACTATTATTAGACAACACGTTACACTTTAGTGATAATCTCGAAGCGGTAAATGAATATTTTTTACTCAATTCGTAAAATTGTTGTGGTTTTGATAACAATTTTTATATTTCTTACGATTTTATATAATCTACAATATTTTTTCTTTCGATATTGCAACAGTGCAAATAACATTTTGAACCACAAAATATAGAAATTTGTATTTTGATCTGAATTTATATTTCAAACTTTCTAATTTTAAAATTAGTATTTTATTTTTCAATTTCACTTTATCATTTTTCATTTACTTGTGAATGAAAGAAATGATAAAACAATAAATGATAACTAAAAGAATTATTTGAATCATAGGAAACTACAACTTCAATACGTATCGTAAAAGTTCCTTAAAATACGTCATTTAGTTCTCAATAATCAATAAATCACCACTTCTAACCTATTTAAGTAGAAAAATCATTTTTGTATTAGAAAACTAGGAAAACACTGCACTATAACCTCACTAATAACAGCTGTCAACTACACAGTACTAAACAAAATAGGTACTACTGTCACCTGTTCTACTAGACACGTTAACAACCAAACGAATACTAGTAAACTATGTTGACCACTGATTCAAGAATGGTTGTGGCGTGTGTATTCAACAGGTGACCTTGACACCTAAATTCAAGGAAAGTAGTTTTGCCTGACACTGTACTTGCATTACAGATAGAGGTGCAATATAATTACGCCTAATTTAGATATAATGTTCATTAATGTAGACTGTAATTAAAGTTACTTAAAAATAATATCCAATGCCATTTACTAATTGCTCTAACATTCCAATACCTGGTCGGAATAAATTTCAATTTAATTACATATTTTATATTATAATAATATAATTTTGAAAAGAAAAGAAAGTACGACATCTAGTCCAATGATTAGTGAACTTATTTGGGGAGAAATGTTATGCTTTAAAATTGAAAGAAAAATCAGTATATAAAAATATCGCACGAAAATATATTGCACCGTTACAAGTTGGTTACAATGCAAGCAAAGATTGCTAAGAAATAAGGAAAGTTCCGCATAATATAAATGAATTGATATAATTTCATTCATTGGATTATTGGGTTACAAAAAAATAAATATTAAAAAGAACTATATTTCTATCTTGTTTTGTTTTTATAGAAAATTTAATGTCCTTCAACATTTTGCCGCTCATAAATACCAATAAAACAACTAATTTTTTACCACTTAAAATCAACTTTGTATTTTGTTATGAAAAAAGTAAATATAAATATGAGTGAACAATAAACTCCGTTAATATCTTGTGAATATTATATGAATTTTATCTACGAAAAGTCATTTTCCTCGGAATTTTCTATCCTAATCATTTCTAATTTACAGTCCCCTAATTATCCGAATGTAAATTAAGTTTAGAATAGTAATTAGTATAATCACACTCTTCAAAATAACAAATAACTTAACATGAATATTTTTAAAATGCACAAATATGCATTTGTAAAATACTAATGTGACAAGAAGTGAAATATCTGGTAAATTTTTGAACTTTATTGCTATTTGCCTATTTTATTTATTTTCAGACGTCATTATGTTCAATTCTTGCGTAAATGCAAATATAGATCTGTTTTATGAGTTGGTTTGCCATGAACCTTGGTCTCCAAGTAAAATGTTTGATCAATATGGGTAAAGTATATAAACAATACATTTTAATTTGATATTATCTATAGATTTTTTGAAGGCAACTCATTTTCACAAATGCACAATGGAAGCAGGAAATTTGTTTTCATAGTTATTAGTTAAAGTCAAACAAAATGTGAATATTTTCACTAATTCTACGTTTAAATACTTTAGTATTGTTTCTACTATATTCAACAACGTTTTCTTACTTTATCAAGGTAATATTAATTTTGGACACGCATTTAGTAATAGAAATAGATATATACAAAAAGAGGGATATTCATAATTAATTTAAAGTTTGTGAGGTGATATAGATATACGAGTAATTTGGTTCACTATTCAAGATCATTTGTAAGCCGTCTGATCACAATATTACTTGCAGATAACTTCACTGTATATTGTACCCATAGGCGCGCAACATGTTATATTTATGGATATATTTTAACTGAAAAAAATAAATAAGTGATACTTATTTGAAAATTTTGTTTCTCAAAGTTTTATCTTATTCATCTATTTATTCACAAAACATAAATATATACTTGAATAAAATCACTGAATAATACTTTGATTAAATGTCAACGTCACTGGATAAACCTTAACACAGAGGGCAGTGTAGAAGATAATTATATTTCTATAACTTTACGACATACGTCACTACTACTTTTAGTATGTTAGAGAGTAATATCTCATCATTTACGTATATCTATTAGCATCTCAAATTAAGCATGAGACATCTAGTGGGAAAATTAGAACTACTCAAAGATATATACTAAGTTTATGATATTTTTATAATTCGTGTGTATTTATAATTTATATTTTCGCGATACGAAATAAATTTTTCTTCATATTTGACAAATGTAAAATCGAAACAACATTAGCTGCCATTCGGTATGTGTTTTTCGTCCACCATTTTCGCTTGCGATAGCAACGCCGTCATCGGTGATTTTGAGTTGACCTTGAAAAGTTATCTTTTGTGAACCCAACATTACACATTTTTTAACTAGTAAAATTGATTTAATATTAATGACTTGATTTTACATAAAGTTAAAAAATCAGTTATTAAATTTATAATTTGATAATCTGCTTCCAACTGTAGGCAGTAAAATATTACTTACTTTATTTATATTTGCAACTACTGCATTCCGAAATTGAACCACGCTAACCGCGGTTACTTTTTCAGTAACCGTTTGTATTTTCGGAATGCGGTTATTGAAAAATCTGGTATCTTTTCTGTAACGAAGCTAACCGCGCTAGACCGACGGTTGTGGTGAGGCTACATTTTGGCATATGGAAGGTGAGCACTTGTGTGTACGTGTCACGTGATTAGATTTAATTTATCTCCATAGATTTCAACTATCTTAAATATGACGACTTGAAGTAATTTAGAATTTCTCTGCGGTTAGCGAAAATAATAGATGTACAAACATTACAGAAAATAATAATTTATTTATTACATGCACATTAAAAAAAGAATACAACAATGTTATGCACGAAATGCAGATCAAAAAAATAAAAATAAAATGAAGAAAATACATGATGCACATGCACATAGAATTATTTGTAGTTTTCTTATTGCCAGTAAGAAAATTATGCACGCCTAGACTCCGTTTGGGAAGATTTTTGTATTGTGTTAATCAATAAAAGGTTGTAAAATCACTATTCCACTTTTAACGCAGCGCGGCATCTAGGAAAAATTCATATATTTAACAAAATGCATCATAGGAATAGTGAACCGAACTTCATTCTTTGTACTTGCCAAGTAAAATCGTCTAGTCTAGATCTAGCTAGACCATAGAGGTAGGAATAAATATGGATATTATAGCGAGGGGAATGAAGCCTAGTGGGGGCGGACGCATATATGTATTGGTCCCGAGCTAGAGTGGGAATCTCGTTGTATTTTTGAAGTACTTTTTTTAAAAAAAGGAATTACTGATAATTATATTTCGTAGGAAAATAAATTTAAAACAATTTGCAAATATTTAACAATAAAAAGTTTATTCAAATATATAATAGACATATTAAATTACATTAGTAAATATTACTTATTTTTTATTCACTAAGTCTGTTGTGGCCAGCAAATGTGAAATTTCGAAGAAAAATGCCAAAAATTATATAAAATAATACCTGTTTATTAAACTACATCAACCAGAGTTCAATATAATTAAAAATATTAGATTAATGATTTTTTTGACAGATTATGTAAACTGGTCAAAAAGTTTAATATTTTTCAAATATCACTTCTCTGCCAATTTCCCAATTCCACTTGGGTGATTTGAAAATTTTACAAGTTTCATGAAGCATATAGGTTGTAAAATTGATAGAATTTAATTTTTTGTTACATATTAGTTTTAAATCCATTAAATACAAAGTTAAAAATGTAATCAAAGAGAAACACAATGTATTACTATGCACAGGACAACAGCAAAATTAAATAACTTTAAAAAAACTTTAGTGTAAATAACGAGGCAAAATGGCTACCACGCGGCAGAATGACAGATGGTCCCGACTAGTAGTGGGGAGCAGTCAGCTTCATTTGAGTTCGCATAGGCTACCTCCATCTCCATATTTATTTTCATACCTCTATTGTCTCTAAGACTATAGCTGATTACCAAACGTTAAGAGAAAATCGTTCTGTTTTTCCATCACGGTATACATTGTAACCGCGGTTAAACCTTTACTATTTTCAGTGGTTACTGTTATTAAATTTCGGAATACACTATAAATCAGTTTGGTGCTGTCAGCATTGAAATTTGTCCAACCGATTGATTAATAACTAAATTAAAACAACACATACAGATTTGTATGTAAGCAGGACATTGTCAGTTCAATGTAGCAGTATTTTTATTAGTCCTCATTCTACAGAATATGCCTAAAGTCTCCATTCATACAAAAGTGAATTTAACACATTTATTTATACGCTTGTTTGCAGCTTATACGGAACTGTTATAATTATATACAGCCGAGACACCAAACGATTTCCCATTTGAATAATAACCGGGCTGAACATTTTTACCTATGATAATATGCGTACATATATATATATATATATATATATATATATATATATATATATATATATATATATATATATATATATATATATATATATATATACAGGGTGATTCATCGGTCTGTCCCCTCTTTATAACTCTTTTATTTTAAGTCAGATAGAAAAACTCTTCAAATATAATTTATATGATATAGTATTATCTATCTACGTACCATATCCATTTGTATACAGGGTGCTCCATTTAAGCGCAACAATATATAACTTTATATTTATTAATGGAACACCCTATATTTATTTATTTATTTTGATAGTAAATTATATTCCCTTTAAAAAAGTATTAAGTAATAAGGGGTCTAAAATTATAAATTAAGAAGTTATTTAACTTTATTCGTTGAATGATATGTTTCTATCATGTTATTATTAACAAAGTATGCTATGGATAATTTGATCAATTGTTTCGAATTTAAACAAAAAGTTGTCCAAATACTCTTAGTTTATCATTGTTGATGTAAAAATGAATAATAAAATTTTTAGTAAAGATGAGATGGTTAATATAATATTTATAATAGAAAAATCTATTGAAGTTGAAGGACAAGTTTTCGAGCATTTATTATAATTTTGCATTATTTAGCCTGTCACTAAATTTTGTTAGCTTCTTTGGAATTAGAGTAATGTTTCAAATAAATATTAATAACAAAGGATCAAAATTATGTATTATATTATGGTTTTTTCCACTCTGAACTACTATTTTTTATGAACGTAAATAACTTCTTAATTTATAATTTTAGACCCCTTATTACTTAATACTTTTTTAAAGGAAATCTAATTTACTATCAAAATAAATAAATAAATATAGGGTGTTCCATTAAGAAATATAAAGTTACATATTGTTGCGCTTAAACGGAGCACCCTGTATACAAATGCATATGGTACGTAGATAGCCAATAATATATCATATAAATTATATTTGAAGAGTTTTTCTATCTGACTTAAAATAAAAGAGTTATAACGAGAGGACAGACCGATGAATCACCCTATATATATATATATATATATATATATATATATATATATATATATATATATATATATATATATATATATATATATATATATATATATATATATATATATATATATATATATATATATATATATATATATATATATATATATATATATATATATATATATATATATATATATATATATATATATATATATATATATATATATATATTCAAAAAATGTTAGTTTTCGTTTTATATAATAAAGGTTTTGTTTGAAATATATAGAAAATATATACCTTATGCGATCGCATCCAGAGGGACCATTTTAATAATTTTATGCGCAAAATATGTTTTTTGTAATCAGTAGTATTTCAGTAGAGCAGAAACCATAGAGCCGTAGAGTAAATCAGTTGTGTTTAACCCGCCGTGCATCATTATTGTTAATAATTATTTTAATGTATAATAAGTTGACTAAAGTTTAGTGTAATAAACTGTTTAAATGTTGATTTATATTTTCTGAGGCTTGGTAACCCACTATCCCGAAATATATCCTGATAACCAGGTTACAACTTACTTTTTAATGTGCAAACAATAAATTTATAATAATTATGGCACAAAATGTCGTACAAATTTACAGTATTTTTTTTATCATTAATGCCATAAGTTTTACGTTAAGTATTATCTGTCTGTCTGTGTACATGTGCGTTTCAAATTTTATTTAACGGAGAAGAAATTTTATATATAAACTTCAGTTTAATAATCCTCGATTTAATAAACTTTTTGTAAAATTAGCTAACCGAAAATTTCTAATAGACCTTTGTATGTATCTTATAATTCTAGAGCATTACGTATCATGTTCGTAAAATACTATTTTATTGGATGAATTAACCAAGTCCGAATTCGAAGGTATCAGGACACGCGTATATCGTCCACTAATGACTTTCCGGGTGTGGTTCGTACGAAATTTTATCTGCTCCCGAAAAATACTCAAAAATAGAATAATTACTAATATGTCATACAATAATACAATGGAGAATAAAAACTGTAAAAATCTGTGCATTTCGTGAACTTGTTACTCTATAAATTACTCAAATCGAGTTTGGTGTCGAGAGAAGCCAAAATCAGAACGTACAAATCTGTAATTAGGCCAACAGTGTTATATGGGAGTGAATTATGCTGGAGGTGTGGGAAGAAAAGTGGGTGATTTACTATTGCGTAAGAAATGGGGGTTTCCACTACTTTTTAATTTTTTTATATGTTGTTCTTCATGAAAAGTTATATGTATTGCAACAAATAAAACATTTTTGTTATAACAGGGTTTCTGTAAAAAAAATAAATATTAAAAACTGTATTTTTGTAGCTCGTTTAATTTTTATCGCCACGGCAATGCTTTTCAGGGCGACTAGTGGCGTCATCCCTCAATTGATGGTGTACTTAGATTATTCTATTACAATTTTCTTGAACTAACATACATAAGACACAAATTATTTGAAAAGCTAAATCGTGGTTTCCAAAAAAATTCCTAACTCGAAGTAGGCTATGAACAGAAAAACGTATGTCTGATTGTTGAATTCAGAACTCAAGTTGTCAAAATTGATCTTGAAATTTAATTTTTCTACAAATCTATTAAAAGCGGGCTTTTTAATGTTTGTTTTTAACGTTAACAATGTCATTTTATGACACCAGTGTTAAAAGTGACAGATCATTGTTACTTTTAACACTAGTGTTAAAAGTGAATGTCAAAAAATTATTTACCTTATGAAACCCATTTGGATGTCATAAAGTACTTCTTTATGATATCCAAATGAGTTTCATAAAGTACATATTAAACAACCGAAATTGAAATTCTTGGACATGAAATAACGTACATTTTTTGAAAAAATGACCAAAACAGAAAAAATAGTATAAAATACTCGTTTCATGACATTTCAGCGCACTTGTCCCCTTAGAAAACTCGCGGCAAGCCGCTCGTTTCTAAGAATGACGCGTGCGCTAAAATCATGTCTTATGAAACTTGTATCTTAATGTACTATAGTAATACAAATTTAAATTAAAAAATAGTGTATGATATAGTGTTAAAAGTGGTTTTATTTTGTTCGCGTCGTGTTCCAAACTTCCTTCTCACAAAATAAAATGTCACTTTTAACACATATCATAAATAACTATTTAAGGAGAAAAGATAATAAAGAAGGTTACAGTATATTAACATTCGCCGTTTTCTAATTTGTTCCCATTTCTAAAACATGATTCAAGAGATTCATTTAGATAACAATTTTATGTCAAATTGACATTTAATTCAATATTTTTAAATTGACATACGTTCCTTTGTTCAAAGCCTACTCCGAATTAGGAATTTTTTAACACACTATTTTCATATTTTTACCTCCAGTCATACCGTAGGTAAAGGAGGTAATGTTATCGTGCCAAAAATTCGATGGTGAGTTTTCAGTAAATAAGCACGAATTAGGGTCCCCACAACACGTTTTTACTATTTTTACGATGTCTATGACTGTCTGTGTGTGTGCGTGCGTGTGTGTGACGATTTTTTCCTCCACGATAACTCAAACTTCAAAATATTTCTATTGTCTGTATTTTTAAGCTTTCTGCATTCATATTTTGGGTAAAATTGGATAACCGGAAGTGACTGTTTACTTGAAGCCCATAACAGGTTTTAATGAAAAACTATATTAAAATATAATCCATAACTTTTAAATTTTAGTATTTAAAACTTCTATATCATATATTAGATTTTGGGTAAAATTAATAAACCAAAAGTGACACTTTACGTGAACAGATTTTCGTGAAAAAATATATTATGATATATTCCAAAACTTGTCAAATTTAGTATTTAAGACTATTATATGAAGAAGAACAACATATTAAATTTTGGCTAAAATTGATAAACCGGAAGTGCTACTTTACTTCAAGCTCTGAACAGATTTTCGTGAAAAATATAATAGGATATATTACAAATTTAGTATTTAAGACTTTTATATAAAGGGAAGCAACATATTAGATTTTGCCTAAAATTGATAAACCGGAAGTGATACTTTTGAAGTTCTAAACAGATTTTCGTGAAAAATAAATTGATACAATCCAAAACTTTTCAAATTTGGTATTTAAGACTTTTATATTAATGAGAACGACATACCAGATGTTTTGTAAAATTGATAAACTCCTTTACAGGAAGCTAAAAACAGATTTTTTTGAAAAAATATATTAAAACATGATTCAAAACTTCTCAAATTTGGTATTTAACACTCGTGTATAATCTGAAACAACATTAGATTTTGATTATACCTATATGATAAACCGGAAGTGGTACTTAATTTGGAGCTCTTAACAGATTTTCGAGGAAAAACATTATAAAATATAATCCAAAATTTGGTATTACAGAGTTTTCTATTTATTGGAACAACAAATTAGATTTTGTTTACAAACGATCAACTGGAAGTGATACTTTACTTAAAGCTCATTGCTATTTCAAACATTGAATTGCCGGGAGGTCATGTGTTGGCCAAATATACCTATAAATAAATATACTGCTGATGCCCTATCTCTCACTTAAGAGGAGTCTGCTACAAACATTATTGTCTATCCTTGTCAGTTAGTGTAAGAATTTCCCTCCCGCTGGTTACCCTTTCTCGCTCTACACCAATAAAATCAAAGCAATCTGGCGCTTGCGCAGAGCTATTATTACAGACAAGTGCAGCTATATATGCTGACATATATGTCTGCACTCGTCCAATGTTAGTCTCACAAATCTCACTCCCACCATCAGTATATTAGTTTTATATGTATATTGTTGGCCACATCAGTTTGTTTTTTATAAATAAGAATATTATTAATTATTATTATATTATGCAAAATAATGTTTTATACTTTGAACTGTAAAACTTAAAAGAACAAAAATAAAGAAACTTGCATTTAATCTGATTAAAAAATTAACAATACCGAATACCACCACATAAAAATAAAGAGATCTGTCCGTGTTAAATAGGATTACTACTCTAAAAAGTCTGCCACATGACATGTGTTTGTTCTTTGAGGCTTAAACATATGACTGGTAGTATTTACTAAAAATTTTAGTCACCCTAACTATCTAATTACCATGGCTACCATTTAAAAATACATTGGTAAGAGTATAACTAAAAAACTACTGAATTAAGAATAATGACTACCAGTCGTGACTCATTTATTCAAAATTTTAGTCACCCTAACTAATTACCGCGGCTATTACTTTAAAATATATTGGTATGACCAAAAAACAAGCCAACGTTCAATATTTTTACCTTCCGTCACCTTTAGGTAAGGAAGGTATTGTCTTTGGTCAAAAAATTCGGTGGTGAGTTTTTGATGAATAAGCACGTTTTAGGGTCCCTAGAATACGATTTTACTATTTTTACGATGATGTCTGTATGTGTGTGTGTGTGTGTGTGTGTGTGTGTGTGTGTGTGTGTGTGTGTGTGTGTGTGTGTATGTATGTATGTGTGTCTGTGTGTGTGTGTGTGTGTGTGTGTGTGTGTGTGTGTGTGTGTGTAACAAAATTTTCGTCTACGATAACTTCCATACTACAATTCTAAAAATTATAATTCTTTCGTATTTGTCTTCGTTACATCCATGTGAAGAGCTGATTAGATTTTGGTTAGAATTGGACTACCGGAAGTACCCTCATTTGAAGATTTTAACAGTTTTTCTTGAAAAAACTATGTTAAATATCATTTTTTCACATTAAATGTTATTATAAATATTAAAGAATATTTTATTCTCTATACGATTTGACTGCATTTTATACGTAATATTAAATGGATATAGAGTTAAAAAATTATAAAGAAATTAAATTTCATAAAGTAGCCATAGCTATGGAAACAGCTACTATATTAAGAAAATTTTGATTGAAAGATGTCAGTGTCAAGTGAAATTGACATAGTGTGTTTGTCTTATAATTTTATTGGAAATATAGGATCTTTTGCTATAAATTTTCTGTATGGAATTTGCATAAAATACATGCAACTGCCAGAAGGTAAAGTACAAGAAATATAATCTTTAGCAAGGAACTTTCTGTATGAAATTTGTACAAAATACATAGAACTGACGGAAGGTAATGTGCTGGCCACATCAGATTTTTTAAATATAATATTGTAATTTGAATGTACTGCCATCTATTATCACATAGTAAGATATTGAATTTATTTGATGTATGTAGATAAAATCGAATACTGTAAACTACTCACATCACACACACACATGTTGACAGATAACATAGACACTGTAAAATCGATCCGGCATGTGACGTCATCGGCCAGCAGCATTTCAAACGCAGTATAATGTTTTCATGCATTTACAAAAAATTGGGAACATATTTAACCATTTAGTTAGTGTTTTCATAAATGTTTTAGGATATATTTTAATGTAATATTATTATTATTCACTATTTTGATTACAGTGGAAACCCCCATTAGTATTACGGGTGTGATAGTCACAAAGCTCAGGTAGCTAGGACATGTAGTGCGAATACCGGACAATAAAGTAGAAAAAATAATATTTAAAGGAGGTATAGAGATTAAAAAAGAGTAGAGCGTCCGAAAGAAAGATGGTTCAAAGCGGATCAAAAGGACATTCAACATCTAGGAATCAGAAGATGGGAAGAAAAAGCCGCAAACCGAGTGGAATGGAGAAGAGTAATTCAACAAGCCATGAGCCTACAAGGCTAGTAGAGTACCGTGTTTTTGGAGTTTTTCCAGAACTATCCTGAAAAGCAGAACTTATAAAAATTAGTGCGGTAAAATGTTTCTTATTAATAATCTGCTGGGAAAATATTCAGTTGGCTACAGATAAAAGTAATTTCATTTCCTAAATCAACAAGGACTTTCTCAATCGGCATATTTTATTTCATTAGCTTTTATCGAGTCGTTTATGTACTAAACATCATTCATCCGGAAATGATGTTTCACTGATAGACTTTTTATTACTTTATACTGTCAATATAATTTCATTTCTCATATCAATATGAAATTTCATATTTAAATATAGTTTGCAGATTGAATGAATAACTTATTCTACCTTATCAATAAACTAAACAGTGGTGCCATCTACAACCGTTTTACTGTACTCGGCAATTAGACAATGGACCCAGTGGCGAATTCAAGAGTGGGCTAAGGGGGCTCCCCCCTCTTGAAGGTCATACACGATAGCGAGAGAACTAATTCTTCAATAGATACAAGTCATTGTATTGGTTCGGCTCCAAAATTGTATTTGTCTCTGTTTAAGAATTAGTTCCAAATTCTCTCTTTTAGATATATCTATTAAAAGTAGGCTTTTTACTGTTTGTTTTTAGGGTTAAAAATGTCATTTTATGACATCAGTGATCATAAGTAACAGATCATTGTTACTTTTAACACTTACTACAGTTAAAAGTGAATTAGTTACCTTGGTAATGACGAATAGGACAACAAATCGACATTTATGTCATAAATAACTATCAACACAAAAAATTTTTTTGTGTTTGATACAGAAATTATTAATGAGAAAAAATTATTAAAAATACAATAATTTTATTCTTATTTAACTTTCTTAACTGGCAACTACGCAATTATTTGTCACTTTATTTGGTGGTGTTTATTTCTTGTTTTGTAAATATGGAATTTTCTGATAAAAGTAAACGTTTTAGAAAAATATTTTCTGTAATGTCATGTAAATCCTCATCAGAAAAATTGAAATACTTCAGATTTCCTAGTAAGGGTAAGTTTTTACTTTCCGCCATTTCAAATTTTATTGTATTGGATATAATGTATCTCGTCACCCCAATGCGCAAACAACCTACTGCGCACTACATATTATCCTTTTACAAGAGCCTAGCGCCTAGCCATCACAACGGCACTATCACAACGGCAGAGCCCACGAACGAAGGTACACGATGTCTTCCGAGTAGACTAATTTTTAAAGAACTTTTTTAAAAATCCTGACAAAGGCAATATCTAACGCACAAAACTCGGGTCCTTGTCCTTATACTTGTTTTTTTTTTTTAATAAATAAATAAATAGTATCATCACGGCTTATTACCCATTGCTGCGTGTGCCAATCTGCTTTATACACAGATATCGGTAATGATGAAATATTTACACCGTGCGAGCGCTTTTGTACCATTTAAAATTCGAAATATTTGGCGTCGGTCGGGATCGAACTCGGTTCTCCAGATTCACGACCTGACACCCTGGCACGCGACCACGAGAAATAAAAAAAAAACTAATATAACGCCCGTTTTGCGGGCGCTTGGAACATATATCGTGCTACTTCGAGGCTCTACCGCGTGACAACTAGACTCATGAAATAGGTCCAATAATGCAGCTATAAGAGCCCTATCTTGCAATCTTGCACAATGATTCACTAATAAAGTGGGGTTAAAATTATAGTACTACTTGAAAAAAAAAAAAGTTTATCATCAGGACATGATATTCTATCAATAACAAGATGGTCGCTTTTGTACTGGTCACATAAGATTTTTTAAACTTTTAAATAAATTAATTTTTCTAACTTACTTGAGTCGTCGTCTTCTCTCAGACAACACCGCAGGTACAGCCGGTGGCCCGTCATGGTTATTGTCCCCATTGCCATTTCCATTACCGTTAAAATAGCTGTCCATGTGTTCAGGGAATTGGTCGTCGGTTTCTGTTGATTCATTGTCCTCTCCGAGGGTAAATCTCACACCCTGGGAGATAGACTCTGGTTGTGGGTTGTCGTCAGACATAGTGATGGCTGCTGAAAGAAGAAAACATTTAAAGAATAATTTTAGGGAAATATTAGGTTATAAAAGATATATTATGTGGTTTATACCACCGTAAAATGGGTTTTCATAATATAAATATGTTATTAAATTATTGTACCCTAAGGCTAGGCAAATTAAATTAACATTATAAGTTAATAAATGTATCTTTCTACATAATGATAATGTTGTGTGTGATGTATTAAGATCAACAATATTGTAAATTCAAGGATGTCGCGACTAGAAATATATTGTAAATTTTATGTTTATACTTGAAATGAACATACAATGAAATGTCACAATCTACAATTATATGGATACTTATAAATAGTGAGTACCTAGCATAAAAATAGCTTCGTACCCTTTAACCTACTTAACTTTGGTTCTTAGGTAAGTGATATAAGAGTCAATAATTTTTATAAAGATATTTTCCCATTAAATTGAATTTTTTAAATTATTCACAAATGTTTCGAATATTTTTACAAAATGTACTTATACAAAAATTCAATCAAATGTATTTCCACATTCCACATAGGTATTCTTTTTTAAAAAAATAAGCAAATAAGTTTTAATAAACATTATATGCAGGGACTCGTACCGAAAAATTTTGGAGTTCGATAACGGTTACCGGTTTTTACATAAATAAAAATTCGGTTTCAGTTTCGGTAACGGTTTTTTTTTAAATATATTATATTGGTTTTCGTTTCGGTTAAATAAAAAATAAATTTCGGTTTCGTTACGGTTTCGGTATTATCGAACAAATAAAATTTATTTATCTAGTACATCTAAAACAAAATATATTAAAAAATAATAATACAACCGTTAAAAATTATTGGTCACCAATCCGGAGGGTTTGCAAGTTTGTCGCTTGGTGGCTACGGGTTAATTTCAGTCGCGAATACTTATTCTGAATTAAATACATCTATAATATCTACTTCATTGTTTCAAAATTAAATCTTTTTAACATACTCTGGGATGGTTCATACACCCAGAGTATATGCCCAAGTAGAATCAGAATTCAAACACCGATCATTGTATATGAAACGGGTGGGGGAAAGATCCTTGGAAGAAACTTCATTCCATATGGATTCACGACGAGAATATCAATTTAAAAAAATAAATTTGGTTATATATTTTTGGCTTTTATTATAATTATAGTTCCTGTCAACTGTCCCCTTAAAAATCCCCCAGAACAACTATTCCCCTGTTTTTCCCCTATGAGAGATAAAATCCCTTAAAAATAGGGGAAAATCCCCCTATCTGGCAACCCTGCTGTCAATTAAAGAAAAAATATAGCATCGATATTGTAGCATAGGTTGTAAAAATTACACATGTCGTGTCAATATGTCGATGCGACATTTTTCTTATACTTGACAGTTAAATTAGCAGACAGTTTAACCAGAGATGAAAATGCCGGGCATAGGGTTTCATGATTTTTTAAAATTTGAAAGTCGTTTCAATTATAAAGAAAAGAAGTGTGCTTAATGAAATTCAGTTATTATAACAAGAGCTTCAAATATAATCGAAATTACTGCCGACTAATGGATGAGACGTATTGCTAATATTGCTATAGAAACAACCCGAGACCGCAAGGTCGAGGAGTGTTTTGCGGCAATACGTTAATCCAGGAGGTAATAGTACTTTCTATTATTTTCGATGCTCGTGCGGTACACTAGTCCAGTCGGTATGTACAATAAAACCGGGTTTCCTTGCAAAAGGTCGGGTAATTATAATTTTTGGATATGTTGTAAGGATCAAGGCCAATGATAAGAAACCAATTTTGCAGAAACAAAAGCCCTGTGCTACCAGAGTTATAGGGAAAAAGGTTAGAAATTATCGTTTTTTTTTCGGTTTTTCCTCAATTTCTCAGTTTCTGTACACCGGAGAGTAAAAGTTGTTACTATCAATAATATAGAAGACAAAATTTGATATTACTTTTGTATTTACATTTTTTTTTCTGTGGGCCATTCTTATTGAACTACAGTGCAGTGAAAGTATCAGAATTTTTGTAAAATGACAAAACACGCACATATCGCAGAAATATTGATGTAGTCCGGATGTTAAGAGCGAAAATTTGCCTACACCCTGCATTTTGTCATGAAAGCTAGCCGCGTTTGGTTCGCATGGTACTAGGACCATGCACTAGCGAGAGATGTAGCCACCCGGAAATGCCAAGCAGGCAAGAGTAATTGCGGGTTGTATAACTCATTGGCGCGGTTTTCTTAAAATCGTAGTGGTGTAGTGGTCCTAGCAGTATGTGAAACAAACGGCTTGCTTGCATGGCAAAATGCAGGGTGTAGGCAAATTATCGCCTTACGAGTATGTGCGTGTTTTGTCATTTCCCAAACATTCTGATACTTTCACTGCACTGTAGTTCAATAATTATAGCCCATAGAAAAAAAAGACAAAAGTTGTAGCAAATTTTATCTTCTATAATATTGATTATAACATCTTTTAGTCTCCGATGTACAGCAACTGAGAAATTGAGGAAAAACCGAAAACCCTATAACTCTGGTAACACAGGGCTTTCGTTTCTGCAAAATTGATTTCTTATCACTGGCCTTGGTTCTTAGTTCTTACAACATATCCAAAAATTATAAATACCCTACCTTTTGCTTTTGCAAGAAACTTTGTATAACTTGATTGGATTATACCTACGCATTGACTATTTCACAAATGAAACAAATTTAACTATTTTTCTGTACTTATACATTTGATTGCAAAATAAACTAATCAGGTAAACATTTTTTTCTTGTAATGGTTACAGTGAATATACGCTTAGCTTAGTATGCGTATATTCATACATATATAATACCACACGTGTGTTTAGGTATTATCGAATATATTGTGTTGCCATGAAACGTATTATTTTGAAATATCACGACTCCGTAGGAGTGGTATTCTAAAATAATACGTTGAGTGTATCAACACAATATATTCTGATAATACTGAACACACAAGTGGTATTCGTTGGATTATACAATGAATAAAATTGAAGACAAAAATTAAATTAAATTTTTGACGTTTGTTGATAAATAAAACAAAAAGTTTATTAGTGGTTACTGTGACAATATTACATTTGGGGTCCAGCGAATTTATAAAAACGGTTATACCACGTCGTCAAGAGTATATCCGCATATCAATACATGGTAACTAAATAAAATTCACAAATGCCATTGCCTGAATTAATTATGAATTGTTTAATCGCTGTAATACGCGATTTCTATGCAAAATTAAGCATTTTGATTGGTGTAAAACATGATGAGGGGAATAGTCAAGAAAATAAGCGGTTTTGGAGACTGTTAAATTAAATTGAAACAATTTTTTTATATTGTACCAATTTTTTTAGTGTTATTTTTAAAAATTAATAATATTTTATTGGCCATAAATAATATAAACAAAACAAACTTATTTATTTAAAAACATCTATTTATAATTTTTATTAAGAAAGCCATGAGCCATGATTTCGAGTTTTATTGAAAATATTACATTTTACTAGTTTTATCCCAATATTTAACTATAATATATATTATATTAATCATAAAATTTATTATAAAAAGAACTATGTTATTGCTAGTTTGTTCGGACAGTATAACTTCACAATGCGAGCGCGAGCCGGATCCGGCCCGTATGTTGAGTATGGACTAATCAAAAATAGTTCTTTATTAATGCATTTTTAATTTTTTTAATGATTATCAACATATTTAAACTTCCTTTGTTATAATTTTGATTTAATCGATATTTGAATAAAAAACGCGCCTTATAGTCCACTATAAGTATGATTCTTTGAGCCAAAATTTGCGGCCGAGGCGTTGGCCGAGATTGTAAAGAATATAATATAAATGTTTTCTGATTTTCACTAATTTTCTTTTTTTAGTTTTCTATTTCTGCTACAATCAGTAACGCACTGTGTATTTCTTGAAACATGTACTAAGGTACTTGGCCTTACCCTATCTAAACCCTTAAAATGGGAACTGCATATAAACACACTTTGTAGCAATTTGACAAAAATATGTTTTGCTACTCGCAGATTAAGCTACTTATGTAATATAAATATTATTTTATCTTTTTATTATGCAAAATTTGTAGCATCCTGTACATATGGCATTATATGCCGGGGTTCATCCTCTTCTTTATTGAGGGTAAACTTCAAAAACGTGCTATTAGATATATGCTTAAACTAAATTACAATGAGTCTTGTAAAGATATTTATGTAGCAAATAATATTTTGACTGTTCCATCATTGTTTCTTTATCATATATCAGTTTTTGTTAAAGAAAATATGTCTAAATTTCCGAAAATGAGTGATGTACGTAATATTATGTAACTAGAAATAAGAACATTACAAATTTCTCATCATAGAACAGCTTTTTATGAAAATGATCCACTGTATTTTGGCATTATTTTTTACAACAAATTGTCGGAAGAGTTAAAACTATGTAATGATGTTAAATATTTAAAAAAATATTGAAACATAAATTACTACTAAATTGTTATTATTCTGTTCGCACATATTACTGAGTATTTTTAAAAACTAAAACCAACGTGTTTTAGTGTTTAAAACAAAAACCGACTGAGTTCGCTTTTTTAATATTCCATACTTTAATCCCTCACTGTATATTGAATTCATATTCGTGACGAGCCGTTATAACAAAAACCTACTTATTTCCAAGGTATTTCAGTTATTATCATTTTATTTCTTTATTAATATTCATTATTATAAACTTTCACTATTTTTTTACTAATTTTTCTTAATTCGATTGATCTGTAATCCCCCATTATAATCTTTAATTTTTAATTTGCCCCATTAGATGACTATTTTGGCTGTGTATTGTTTATCCAAAAAAAGATGAAATTGTAAATTTTGCAGTTTTTAATTTTTGCAATCAACTTCCAAGTGTGAAATAATACTGGATTTTGGTCTGCATTTCTTCAAGACACTTTTTTTAAATCTTTTTCGAATTGATGCTTCATTTTTTATCACTATTGGATTTAAAATTGTGGTGCCAAAGTTCCAATTTTTATATGGACGCCATAATAAAAAGTTATACTACTGAAAAGAGGATTTTTAAATTTATGGAGCAAAACAATGATTGTGACAATGAGACAAATGAAAAACACAATTATCTATTATAATTTGTTTAATTCCAATTTTCATTGCTAATTTCCTAATTTAACTTTCAAAATTTCATTCAATCCATTTAATATTAATATTTTTATATGGACGTCATAGTAAGCAATAACATTCAAAACTGAATGCTTTAGTACTAAAACAGTTAAAAATACGAATAAAAATAAATAAAATAAACTAAAAAACAAATATACCTTATGATGATTTAATTTGTTTTATTGCCAAAACCATTGGTTCCATCATAAAAATTAATCACTATTGCTATTTTATTGTTTAAAACAAATAAACACAGAAATAATACAGACGTCCTAAAAAAAATGCGCCCTGCATGGTGATCTCAAGGACTATAAGAGATAAGAAGTCGGTGTTAGACAATAGTTGCCCCATTATGATACCATTTTACCGGTGTTTCTTTATTGACTATAGATACAGACGAAAATGTAAATTTAGCAGTTTTTTATTTTTGCAAATAACTTTTAAATTTTAAATAATACTGGATGTTAGATTTTACTTCTTTAGGGTATTTTTTGGTTTCGAGTTATGATGTCAAAGTTTTAATTTTTATATGGACGCCATATGGGAAAGTTAGACCATTAAAAAGAGCTTTCCAACAGTGTATAACTTGTCTGTTTTCATTTGTTTCAAAAAGCGAAAATACAATAATAATTATTAAATTTATAGGTAAAAACAATGGTTTAATGAGCAGTCATTTCGTACTAATTGTTTAATTATAAGTTAATTTTTTCATTTTCATTTTTTTTAACATACTTAAGCATTGAAACATTCTTCAGATTTCGTTTGAAATGTCAATATACCTACCTACTATACGTCTATCTAAAAATATTAAAATTAATTGAAATACCGAAGACTTTATAACATTTTAAGAACTAAATTAGAAAATTGGTATTGAAAATAACCAAATTATTATCTTTAATTGTGTTTATCATCATAGCAACGTATTTTTTATAAGATGATTGGCATATTTACGTCATAGTCATGTCAAATAAAATGTCATTTTCGCTTGTAACCATAGTGATAACGGTAACGTTTGATAACGGACGAGTTACAGAATCCTACCCAAGGGGTGTTAAAGAGTTAAGGTAAAATTAAATGTAAAACCCAACTATCAGCTCTTCGACCTACTACTTCCAGCCACAATTTTCCTTTCTTCGCATCTTTTGACTTATTTATAAATTCAATAGTAGGTTTGCTCCTAGCAGCAATTTTGCAAGAAAGCACAATACGATACGGTAAATTACGTATTTTATTTAGGATTTTTTATTATCTAACACGAGCCAAATTAAAAAATTTAACACTTGTTTCACAACTTTGACAATATACTTATCATAACACTTGTAACAAAACACAAAGAATTGACACTATAAAGGGACCAATTGGAGATCAACCTAACCTAACGTGCACACACCACACAGTTTCATTCACAGAAAATGTACGAGATTTCCAACAGTATAATAAATGCCTTATTTAAGATTTCTACCAGAAAATATAACTTGAAAAGGTGAAATTTTAAGAAAAAAGTTTAAATTTCGACGTTTTGAAAAGGTGAAATTTCAAGAAAAAAGTTGAAATTTCAACTTTTTGAAAAGGTGTAATTTTAAAGAAAAATGTTATAATTTCAACTTTTTGGAAAGGTGAAATTTCAAGAAAAAGTTTAAATTTGAACTTTTTGAAAAGGTGAAATTTAAAGAAAAACGTTGAAATTTAAAGAATAAATTATTTTTTCTGTGGTCTTTCTAAGCTTTCGTACAAATACTTTAAACGTATTTTAGCAATATTATTTTCCAAATATTACAATTTCTATAAAATAATAATACGAAAATAAGTAAATGAATATGTACGAATATATCATACTCTTTCGCGACCCATATGTTAAGAAACGCTGATATAAACCATAACCATATCATACTCCATGTCATTCCCCTTATATGCTTACTATCTTTGTTTTTGTACAGTACCATCTTTTCTCTCGGTGATTGTACATAATGGGAGTTTTCATGATTTTTTGATTTTCTTTAATATACCGGGTGTAACACCTAAAACGAAAAGAGGGCCATAGGCGTTTTATATGGAAAAAGAGCTGTAGAGAATTAAATTACATAGAGCGCGGGCAAACAGCTGTTTTAAGTGTCCTTGAAACATATGTGCTGGAGCCCCACTTGTCAAAGTGACAGTAGTACAGAATACTGTTAATCTTTTGAACAATAACCTAGAGGCCTAGGCACAGTATAAGAAACAAACCGCAGGGACACTAGCGTCGGCTTCTTGGTGTTTAAGTCGTAAATTTAAACTATCGACCATGTTTTAGGAATACCTTTCAGCGCGAAATTCAAACGTAAAATAATGACATTTATGATATGAAACTATTTCTTATTAGTAATTTTAAAGCATCAAACATGTTAATTCCTCTTGAATTATAAAAATAAACCATCTTTTGTAAAATAATAAATAAAGGAGTACAAAAATACAGGAACATCATTTAGAAATTTTAATAATACAACATGATATAACATAAGAATGAAATATAACAGTTGAAAATTGATTTTAGTCTTGAAAAAGACAAATTGTATTAGTAAAAGAAGATAAGATTCCAAGGAACACAAAAATAGGCAAGGTGAACAAAGCACAAATGAGGTATGTCTTTTAAGTTTGCCACATATGTTATGTGTTTGAAGTCACTAGTTAATAATTTAAAATAAGCTGACATTTTCACACACAATTTACAACAAAATTTTATGCACAAAATAAATGTTTGTTGTTTAGACCTTTTGTTTGTAAGACGGCAAACTGATTTCACTTTTGAATAACCGCCAAGAAAACTATGACAGACATAAGATGGCACTGTTACCAGGGTGCCAAGACAGGTGACCGCAAGGTTACAGGATACAGCTGAGTGTCCGTGCCCTATATCTAATTCAATAATCACAGCAAATATAATTTATTTGTTTATAATGTTTGAATTAGATACAGAATTTAATTCTCTACAACATCTATTTATATGCGAGTAAATAGTGGCGTAGCAAACGGAGGTGCGATGGACACAGGTTTACAAGCCTATATGATACAATATTTAGGGCCTATTAAATGTTGTAGACACACTGATTTTTTTTGTTTTTTGGTTTGCACATGGACCCATTCGCTTCTTGCTACGCCACTGAGCAAAACAATCGAACATAACTACAGAGCATGCGCGGAGACTCCAGGCTCCAGGCATATGAAATTAGCGGAATTGGTTATATGACGTCACAACATTATTAAATAATAATTTTAATAATTTTTATTTGGTTATTAAATCAAGAGTTCCTCGCTGGGACTGCCGTATCACCTAGCGATCTGATGACTTAAATTATCAGCACTGTAGTTAGGTAATACAAACATTATATGTATATAGTATGCAGATTAGAATTAATTTATTTATGCCAAAAAAATTGCAAATATATTTTTACTTTCATATTATTCCAGAAATATATTTATTAATGAAATTCACATGATTATGTACTACAGGAATAACACTACACCACATAGGCGTGCGCAGAACTTTACTTTTGTGGGTGCCAAAATGAATATGTATAATTATTATTATAAATACAGTAATAAATGCAAATGGAGTAATTTATTATACCATTACTACGTCAACATATCGAGAAAAAATAATAAGTAAAATATAAATTATAGCAACATGAACAAAACTTAATATTATCAACATTACGAGAGCTGTTCACTTTACGCTGAGCCTAGTAAAGTAATACACAATTTACTTGCAAAACACATTTATTTATAATTTTTCGACGCATTCCCCTCCACAATCAATACATTTTTGCATCCGTGAAAACCAATCTCCAAAGCATTTTCTCCAATCTTCCCGCGTTTATTGCTTTATTTCATTTTTAAATGCGTCAACAGCTTCTTCAGCCGATGTGAAACGTAAACCCCGTAACTTATCCTTTACACATTGAAATAAAAAGAAATAATTAGGTGCCAGGTGTGGACTAAAGTTGTACACCAAATGAAACGATCCATTGTCAAAGCGATCTAGTGTAGATCTATACCATCTCAAACGGTTGTCTTTTTGACTGGAGTCAAATTGTGGGGAATCCAATGAGAACAAAACGTACATACCATCAAATGTTGGTCTAAAATGGTTTCAATTGCTTTCACACCAGTTTTTAAAGTTGCTTGAATATTCCTGACAGTGACACGCCGGTCCTCTTTTATCATGTTCTGAACAAGACCAATATTCTTTTCGGTAACTGCCGTTTTTGGCTTAGGAGCTCGAAAACTGTCATTTAAGGAAAGTCGGCCACGCTGAAATTCATTGTATCACACGACTCTGCACAAAACACTCGTTAGATTTCCTCAAAATATTCTTGATGGCTTAATCCACGCTTGAAATTGTAAAAAAATCACAGCTCAATAATGCTCTTTGCTCAATTCAATGATTTCTTGGGGAAAGGATTACTTAAAAATTATGTATTTGAACAACATTCAATTATATTTAACAACCATCACTATAATTAACCTTGTAAACAACTTGATTAAAATGCCAAACAAATTTTGTTTTCAAATATCATAGCCAGCTAGATAGGCACAGAGGAAAGAGAACAGCCCTCGTATTAATCCTCGTATTAATATATTAGGGGGTGCCGTGGCACCCATGGCACCCACCGTGCGCACGCCTATGCTACACTGCAAACGAAACACTGACTGACAAACAATTCTCATAACATTGTTAACTTTTAAATTATTCATCGAACTTCAAGTACATTTAAAGTAATTCAAGTACATTTAAAATACTTCAAGTACATTAAAAATACTTCAAGTACATCTAAAATACTTCAAGTATTTACAAGTACTTTTCACTGTGCTTCAAGTATTTTTCCAAGTATTAAGTACTAATTACATGTGAATAGACTTACTTTGTCAAGTATAAAGTACTATAAATAGAAAGTACTTCAAGTACAGTACCTGAAGTACTGAAAGTATTTGCAAGCCTAATAAAGTACTTTTCTTGCAAGTATTACCCAGCTCTGCTCATGACGGTGTTGGTCCATTAGTCAAGATAAAGAGTAATGTGGATATTCTAAAGTTTAGACCTATTTTAGCAAAGCATATACATCTTTATGCCACTAAAAAAAATGACGCGGGAATAGGTTTTTAACAGGACAACAATCCTAAATAGTAAAATATTTTTTAACAAAAGTCCGAATTCTTGTTTGACCACCCCAATCCCCCAGATTTATATCCAAAAAAACATTTATGGCAGAAGTTAAAAATACGGTTCGGAAAAGAAAAACAAACCTGAATTATGGAACTACAGTCGAACTTCGATAACTCGTATTTTGGATAACTCGAATCAAACTGGTTGGCAATAGCGCCAAGAGTGAGAATTATGGGTAATTTTTACTTGATAACTCGAACTTCGATTACTCGAATATCTTTATAATTCGAACAGAATGTTTGGCGCCAGCTCCAATAAGTCGAATTCTGGGGGAAATCCCCTAATTACGTGATTTTGTAACAGGTGTTTTTTTAACATGATGATGGAGGTAGTTCGGTTTCTGTACTTCTGAAGTTCAAACATATGCTTTGTTAATTATTATTAAGTGAAAAAAAAAGATACTGTGCCTACTTGATTTATCACGTTAAAGACATTTTCATTGCTGATATGTTATTAAAACGTACTTTAAAAACTTTATCTATTGATGAAAAATTTTGACTGATCAAAGAAGTGGAAAGTGGTTCACGAAAGAAAGATGTAGCTCTGAAATATGATGTTCCGGCAAGTACAGTGTTTACTGTTTTAAAAAAGCTGGCTTTGGTCAGTATTTTCATAAGTGAACGTATGAACGAAAAACGTGAGGAAGAAATTCAATTGCAATTGGAATATGAAGCTTGGAAAAATGTCAAAATTACACCAGAAGGTGCCACCTTAAATGATTTTATACATGTGGATGATGATATTGTTACTTCGGAGTTTCCCACAGATGAAGATATTGCCGAGCTCTACAAATCTGAATCCGAATCTGTAGAGCTCGACAATACAATGACAGCGAAAGTGATATGATGGAGGATGATTTGCAGCAAGCACCTTTGAACGAGTTGCTTGAAAATTCGTTGAGCGTTTTGCGTTCGTATATAAAAACCAATGAACATACAATAGATTTCCTGTATAATGGTTTAAATAACATTGAAGCTTTTTTTATTGAAAATCAAAATAAAATATTCTCTCGTCAGTCACAAATTATTGACTTTTTTACACTAAAATAATGTTTATAACTTTGATCTGTATACATATATCAATCTGTATATATCATAAGGTAAGTGATTTTTACTCAAATAAATACATACATACATAAATAATATTTATACATATGCATTTTATTTAATAACCCGCAGTCTTGATAACTCGAACTTTTTTTGTATCAAAAAGAATAATGATAAAACTATTAAATATGAAGTACAAAATCACAAATCATGCCGATATTTAGTTGAAATGCGAATATCTTTGACGCAATATTTTTTGCACAGCAATAAATTATTTTGTTATTTCATAATGTTTATTAATATAACTGTTTGATTTTTGTATGGCCTTTGCAATGATATGATTTAAAAGTCTGTTTGGCTCAAAACTATTGCACACAACTGTATATACGTCACAGAAGTTTTAAGGAGTCGTTCTGGAATCCTATTTATAATGAACAAATTTTAAAAAATATGGATAGGTAAAATATATTTTACTCTAAAATGGACTGATAAAAAAATTGGTCACACATAATTTCATAATGTGCCATATTATAAAATTACGAAAGAATTTTTTTAAATGTCCTGTGGGGAATGCTTGTATTTGGCCACGTAGAATATAAAGCCGGCCCCTGGTAGTATATAAGGTCTATTAGAATGTAATACGCACGCCGTAGAAACGCATAGTCGTTTTTTAAAATGGATATGACAATTGGAAAATGTTTATGACTTTATTAACGCCTGCAAAACTCGCCCCGAGTTTTGCAGGCGTTAGATTAGAAATTAGGTTTCATTAAACTATGTTTCGGTAAATTACAAGCAAAAATGTACAAATATTCATTTTACAATCTGCCTTTACAACATACCTACATACTTAATATGCTTAAAGAAAATAAATTACAATGTGAGTATGATGAAGTATTTTCCGCGATAATAATTTGTTAATTATATGTATAAAGTTATTTTTATTAATTTAAGACGTACTTATTTCAATGCAAAAAATAAATAGCAGTAGTCAAGTCATGTATCTAATTATTTATCTCATTTTTAGATTAATGTATGGTGTGAAACATCGTGGTATGATTACGTTTTTATGACGATTACACACAGAGTACCGTAATAATAAAAGAGGGGTAAGTGACATTTCACTTGAGTAGAACCGGAATGTCATTGCCCCGAAAATACGTAACAATTTACTATTTATTTGTATTTATTGAACTCTATGAGAAAACGTACACTAAATTTAGATAAAGTATAAAAACGTAGTTGCTAATTTGTATGTCGAATAATAAGTTATTTGCAAATACAATATGTAAGAATAATTGTACGTACAGTATCATAAAAAAACATTTTAAATTTGTTATTTATAAATAAGTAATTGTCATCTAAATTCACCTAATCAAACTTAACATAAAACACTATGTGCAAATAAATAATGTTTGTTATTGTAGCAAGTTTAGAAATGAATAAAGCTGTGTATACGGTAGACAACCAGAAATACAACTGTGTATTGCAAGTATTCTAGTTACCAAAAAGAATTTAAAAGATGTCAATATATTATCAAATTCAAATGATTATTTTCCAATTTAAAAAAATAAAATAGTAATTATAATAACAATTTGATAACTGTATGAATTTAGTGAACTTGAATCGCATTTTTATGTGTTTTTAAAAACAGCTCATTTTTTTGAACTTCAACCAAATGATACGATATATTCGATCACAGTATCAGCTAATTCAGAGATCTAGGCGGGACAGTGCAATTTAATCAACGAGGCCATGAACTTGTATTTTGAGATTACTTAACTCAACTATTATTTTAACATATTTAAATAACTTTAATGAAAATAGAAATAGAGAGAAAAATTATATTTTATATATATATATATATATATATATATATATATATATATATATATATATATATATATATATATATATATATATATATTAAATATTTTCCATAATTAAATAGGAAGATGTATAAAATGAATATTTACATTACGAGATGTTACAAAAGTTCGAAAATGTCATTAAACAACTGAAAAATATACCTTGTAATACTCATTTTAAATATGTGCCTCTGCTACTAGAATTGTCATTTTATTTAAACAAAATGTCTATACTATTATACATACTATGCATATAAGTACACTTCTCCAACACTATTTTGGAAACTACACAAGCCGCAACTAAAATTTATGGTGGAATCAATATCATTCCAACAAACCGTGTGGAATAATTCTGCACGGCTTTCGACAGATCAGAATCTCTTTAGCCGCATATTAGCGCGGTATATCAAATATCTTGGTTTGCTTTCTATGATTACGTCCGAGGTTCGTGTTCGGAAAATTCAGTAAATTGATCGCCGGAAAATTGATCGCGAGGTAAATTGATCGCCGGTAAATTGATCGCGTGGAAAATTGATCTCGGGGAAAATTGATCGCCGGAATATTGATCGTCGGAAAATTGATCGTGAGGAAAATTGATCGCCGGTAAATTTATGCATACAAAAAATATTGTTTATAAAAATACAATTGTTACAAATTTTATTTTAATAATTTAATTTTTAGGTCCCTGAACCGGGCACAACCATTCTCCCTGAACCGGGCACAACCATTCCTGCACAATCATATAAAATCAATCAGATAATTTAGTACTCATTAATTACTAATTAATTACCCAAAAACCAAAGTTATTACGGTTGTTTTTTTTAAATACATAGGGTTGTGCAAATAGTAATAAAATATTTACTAGTGTTACAGAACAGAACAAATTTTTGGCAAACATTAAATTTCAGCCCCTCCTTCATCCTAGTTAAAACCACGTTTAATGTGGTTGTTGCTGTCCCTAAAAAGTTAGGGATATTATATTATGCATCAATGGGAGCCAACAAGGAGCGAAGTGGAGTGATTGGCTTCCGGCGGATCGCAAGTTGGAAAATTGATCGCCGAAGTATTGATCTCGTAATTGATCACCAAAATAGTAATTATCGTATCAAGGGTGTTATAAGGACAATAATGTCTGAGGTCAACAGTGTACTTTTCGAGGGCCTCTGGCCCGAGATGTGTACGTTGACCGAAAGCATTATTGTCCGTTTAACTCCAGTGGTGCGTTCAACGTTTAACGTCCGACTATCATTTTTAATATTGTTTTAATAAAATTTGCGGAGTAGGTAGGCTATGAATGCTTTTGCTTGTTTTTTAAGCTTTATTCCAGTATGAATATCAATTAATTGACAACATTACCATAGCAACAACTCATAACACGCTCTAGGGTGTTATTTTGTATATAATGACCCTGAAAGCAGGGTTGTTATGATAATAATAACATACCAGTCAGACGTTAAGGGATATTTATGCATATAAAAAATAATGTTTATAACAAAACAATTGGGTTAAAGACTTTATTTAATTTTTTTTTTGTTGTGTTTATCTAAGACAAATAATTTAATTTTAAAAACTTACCTACCTATTAAAATATTGCACTTTTTAACTAGATCTGTTTTAGACTTATTTTATTTATACAGATACAAAAAATATATTAGAAGGAGATGATTAATAACAATAACTATCATGTATACGTAGTAGAAGAAGACGGTTAGTGATTTGTGGTTAGGTATTGTGTAACTACTAATTAGGTAACAAATTTTAATAAAAACAGTTACAATTGATAATCGGCAGTTTGATTATTTATATTTTATTTTATTATTTTCTCCGTCCCAGCTGCATCTTCACAAAATTCTGCAGGTGGAAAAAATAATATAATTTTACTTTGTTTGCGAACAAAGTCTAAGAATTCCCATTCATATCTTAGCAAAATTCAGGGAATTATTTATATTACAACTACAATACAATAGTTACCACCGCCGTCCTTTTAACCCCTCGGTGTTCATTGAATATGATGAATTTATTATATACATTAATTTTATAATTTTTTTGACGATGAACTTATGCTATATTAGCGACCAATTTTCTGGCGATCAATTTTCTCTGCGATCAATTTACCGGTGATCAATTTTCCCCGTGATCTATTTTCCTCACGATAAATTTACCAGCCATCAATTTTCCTCGCGATCAATATTCCGGCGATCAATATTCCGGCGATCAATTTTCCTTGCGATAAATTTTCTTCGCGATTAATTTACCAGCGATCAATTTACCTCGCGATTAATTTTCCGGCGATCAATTTACCGGCGATCAATTTTCCCCGCGATGAATTTTCCGCGATAAATTTACCGCGATCAATTTATCCGCGATGAATTTCTCGGGAACCCCGAGGTTACGTCCCTTTGTTTTATTTATATCTGAATTTGCGTTTGGCATTTTGAAGAGTTGAACAGTTTTGGAGTTTTCTGTTAACTGTTACAGGTTTTTTGAAAATCTTCAGAGCAGTAAGTTTAGATAAATAATAATATATTAATAAAAAAAAATCTCTAAATAAGTAACATTTCTTTTTTATAATTTCTAAAATCTTTTTGGAGAAAGTATAGCCTACAATATGTTTGGAATGGCATATTCCACCCTTGCAAACCATAGTCCCCGCCTTCGGCTCGGACCACAAACTTTTATAAATTGGGCCATTCCATTACTTGTTGTAGAATATATTATTAAAGATCATAATATTTTATGTATTTTTCCATTTTGTCTATCTTGTAGTTAATGTTATATGTGTCATTTGCATGTCGTAGAATTTTAATGTACCTACTGGTATGAATATAAAATTTGAGAAATAGTTAATTTTATTCACTATACGTAATAGAAATGGTTTATTTCCGTATTTTAAACGTATTTGTATTTAAATTGGAAAATATATACATTTTACTTATATATATATGGTTATGAATTTTTGTGAAAAAGTGACGAAAATAGTAAAAATGATGGTACTTACATGATATGCTGAGTAGAAAACTAACAGCTTTGTAAATAAAAAATGCAAATATAACAATCAGGATGTCAGTAATATAAAACATAAACCACGCAATGACATTTATACTTGCAAGATGTGCCACAATTTTTCAAAACGCACTATAATTTTGACGATTTTCGTTTTGTGACTGTATCTCAAGGCAACCGGCACAAAACTGAAGAACTTATTGTAAGTCTGAAAAAAAAGCATAGCATTAGATAGCATATCACAATTATTATGATAAGCTGGTTCGCATAATCGTACACTGATGTTCAATTATACATATTGTTATGCTATGGTTAATTGATATATTATAAATGTCAATAAATTAAGCTGGAAACACATACTGACTACATTAGTCATTTCATGCATTACAACAAGTATTACTGGCCCATATGTTACTGACACTCTTAATATTTTATTTTGTCTAAATTATCTTTTGATTTATTATTACTTAAATATTAATAGTAAAATAATGAGATCATTATGCTAAAAATTTATTTATTAGGTATCTACATTAGACCAATAGTACTTTTTGATTAAAGAGTAGCACAAACAAATAACACATCAAAATTATGTTTAAAAAATTATATGCATTGATATTTAAATTCATTCAACATTCAAGAGTCTTTTATACGATATGAATATTTAATTTAATTATTATTCATATCACTTAGTTATTGGCTGCTTCTAAAATTATGTCTTATATCAATTTATAAAATTAATTTAGGTTTTTTTTTACGAAAACAGAACATGTCCAAATATACAAATTTTTAGAAAACAAATAATTTTCATTATTTGACTAAGGTAATACATACATAAGCATAAAAATAAATTTTATATTATGGATTCATTAATTAATAAAAAATAATAATATATCTGCACTTGCTTGTTTGATTTTTGTAAGAATTTTTAGATTTAACCCAAAGAAAATAAAGAAGAAACTGATTTAAAAATAGCATTCTATTATATATATTATATTATAATTTTTAAAAAATATCTTTAAACTTCTTAAAAATATTCTCAAATAATAATAATTGCTCTTATGTAATTTGACGTGACCGGAATCGAATGATATGGCTCCATATACCGGAAACTTCAATAAATAGACTTGTATGTATAAAATATAGAAGTATAAAATTTGCACATTCAATTATTTTCGTTTACTAAAGTATTAAATGTTAATAAAATACACATAGGTATAAACAATAATAATAAATTTTAAATTGTAACATTTGAACAATAATAATACTACCTTTTAGTTTATGTTCTGTATATTTTATTTAAACCCAACATTTTAGATTACTGCTATACTTGAAATAATAAATATAAATATGTTAAAGTGCATTTTAAAATTTAATACATATTAATAAACTAGATTTGTGCTGTCTGTAACCTACTGCAATAAAATTTAATAGGCTACCAAAACGGTAAGACTTTTCTTAAGCCATTACTTTATTTAAACTTAGTTGTTTGCTTAATATTCAATAAATTGAATTTAACAATATGTATTCATATAAATATTCAGTAAAATTAATGTACCGGTAACGGTCTATATACTACTCATGGCTTACTAAATAAATAATTTTAATACATACTTAATAAATATTAATCCAAAATCTTGTTCTCAATGTTGCTATGTCAACTTTACCACTACTCGTCTTCATCTGTCAGTAATGTCCTAATAAAATTACCATATACAAGTCGGCAATCATATTATTACACTATTACACATACGATACACACATGGCAACGTGCATCCCAGTCTCATATCACGGGTCACGTTGCTTTCATGGAAAGATCATGCAGAATAATCGATATCGATACGAATATCACAACACCGTAAGAAGTGTGATTATCATTACTACGTATTATTCTCTAATGACATTCATTACACATGTCTGATTACGAAACAAATTTGGAGAATAGTTTTGTAAATAAAAATAATCTATATAAAAAATTTAGTAAATATGAGTAATGAGATAATGTTTGAGCGGCACAAATGTGTGGAAATTAAATAAATAAAAATTAGATAAATTTGTAGAAAAGTGTGATACATATAAAATTGTTTTACCCAAAGTAATATTATTTTTAATAAGTACGATATTATTTAATAAAATTAAATTTATACTGTAAAAATATTTTTTTATAATTTTAGCGGACGAAAGGTAGAAAATTCTAAATAACAATTTTAAAAACGTGTCAACGTAGGTATATTTGTAGTTTTAAATTTTTTATGCATAATACAGTTAAGCTTAGAGTACTATGTATAAATTAATATTAAAATGTGGAACAGGCGACGACGAGGAGTAAATGTTCAGAAATGGATATTTAGCGAAGGGAAAGATGATTAGTGAATTGAATAAAGAGTTTTTCGAATGTACCTATATGCATGTAGGCTTACAGACACAGAATACCATGTACAGTGGCATTGAATGATAAAGACAAATTCCCGGGAATTCTCAAGATTTTTTTTTTAATTTCCCAGGTAATTTCAAATATTTCGTAGCTCCACAATATTTGTTGACGGAGTAAGAGTAGGTAAGAGGCAGGCATAAGTCACAAACATGCAAAACAAAATAACAGACGCCAAGGGATAATATTATCTAAAATAAAATTTCAAAAAGAAAATCCGGGAGAAAGTCAAAATATTTTTCCCTGCAAATCGTAGTTGCAGGAATTTCCGGGAATATTCCCGGGAAAAAACAAAATTCCTAGTGGGAATTTTTTAGTAGCACATCACTATAAGTGTGCAAAGTGCAAAATTTTTGTCTTGTATGTAAATTTCGATTACCGATTATTGTTCATTGCTAGCATATGCTATTAAGTCAAGTTTTTTTCGAACGAATAAAAATTTAGAAAACAAGCCCTGTGCGCTGTCCCCTGCCGAGTTTTCTAAATGATGTCTTAAAATGAGTCCTTTATACTATTTTTTTATATTTTTCGTCTTTTATGTACTAAAATATTTAAAAAAAATGATTTATGAACATATGTAAATGTTATCTAGTATACCAATCTTCTAAAACAAAAAAAATTACGTATCGAAATGAAGGCTCTTTCGATACGTAATTGGGTTTCGTAATGACTTCATTATGAAAGCAAAATATAAAAACGATATTTATGCTTGTTACTTTTCTCTCAAATATTCAATATGACAAATTTATAACTTGTTCTGTTGTTACGAACCTCGGGTATAACGAACCATTTTTGATGGCAGGTAGTGGTTTGTTATAATAAGTGGACACTACAGTATTTCTATTGTGATACAGGTACGTTAAAAATATTGTAATTTCATAATTTAATTTATAAAGTCAATAAAATATTCTACGCAATGGCATATTTATTTTAAAATTTACATATTGTTGTTTAACTATTTACAACTTGAATAAATTTATTAATCTTTATATTAGGTATTGGTTATATAGTGCATATTTTATTAGTATGAAAATTATAATTTGTGCCTTGTAATCGTAAATATTTTTAGCACGTTAATAAAAATATTAAAATATTTTAACAAATAAATTGTTACTTATCAAGTACAAAAAAAAACATTTAAATATCAAGAATAATTACAAAGTACAACAATATTCCAGGAATCAGGACATAAACAGAATCGCTATCAAGTTCAAAGTTAATGTACTTAAAATTAGTAACAGAATTTCAATGTAATAAAAAATAACATGTTACGTTCCAAAGTATGTATCTAAAACTATAGTTCAATTAAGTTAATGCCCTCATACAAAAATACAAAGAAAAATTAAATAGTTATTTCTTTTATTCCTCCTTAGCTCAAATATTGAACAAGCTATCCGCATGGCATGGTCAGCCTCCAACCAATGAGATCATCTCATTCAATCTCGCGACCTTTTTACACCAATCATGGTCAAGTATAATATAAAATGCCTTGGCGGGTAGAATTGGAAAGCGATTTTGATAACAGGTGGAAATGTACTAACAGTACTTTGGCAATGAAATTATCAGTTATTATGAATGAAAATTAATATTTACTCTTGAATAATATGAAGGTTCAATATTAAAATTGAATGTTGATTTATTATTCATTCATTTCATGACAAGCAAAAATTAAAGGCATGGAAAATACGTCAAATGAATATTTAATATATCAAAGGTCAATTTAAACATATAAAATAAGTTTAAATTAAGAAAAGAAAATATGCGGAATATGTGTTACCAACTAAATTAGTTTAAATTAGAACACGACTGTCATTTGTCCTACTCTCAATTAAAAACAAATAATGGACTAAACGGTATCTTAGCAACGGTACATCTTATCTTACCAAGTTAAATATATCTTAAAAATGAAAATAAACTCACCTGTTTATTTAATATAAACACAATTAAACTTTTTGTATTATAACCTCAAACCTAAATCAGATTATTTGTCAACTGGAGGAAAATATGTAGTTTTCTGTTAAAAGTTTAATAATTTCCGTCCACATTATCACATCACAAATCACACTGAACAAAGTTGAAACGTACTATAATTTAAATTCATCATTTAAAATGAATTTTAATGAAACATACAAACATTGACATTACTGCAATGTCACATGGTAGATATACACACACATGATGTAATGAACAGAGAAGGATACACCTTCGGCGTTTGTAATATGCTAGTTATCCTTCTTTAGGGAGATTGTTCCGCGTTTTTCTCGTTAGGTGGCAGTAGTTACCTAGATCACACCAATACGCGAAACAAGGCGATTTAAAAATGTTTTTAAAAAAACGTAGATCCAGAAGTACGACATTTGTCAATATTATTAAATTATACATATTATATATAAAAGGTTGCGTGCACTAACAATATGTAAGTAGTTTTCTTAAATTGTTAAGAAAACATTTTTTTACAGAAATACAGTCGAACTTCGATAACTCAAACCATGACTTACCACAAAAAAAGTTCGAGTTATCAAGACTTCGGGTTATTAAATAAAATGCATATGTATAAATATTATTTATTGAGTAAAAATCACTTACCTTATGATGATATATACAGATTGATATATGTATACAGATCAAAGATATAAACATTATTTTAGTGTAAAAAAGTCAGTTATTTGTACTGACGAAAGAATTTTTTATTTTGATTTTGAATAAAAAAGCTTCAATGTTATTTAAACCGTTATACAGGGAATCGGTTGTATGTTCATTGGTTTTTAAATACGAACGCAAAACGCTCAACGAATTTTCAACCAACTCGTTTAAAGGTGGTTGCTGCAAATCATCCTCCATCATATCACTTTCGCTGTCATCTGTATTGTCGAGCTCTACAGATTCGGATTCAGATTTGTAGAACTCGACAATATCTTCATCTGTGGGAAACTCCGAAGTAACAATATCATTATCCACATGTATAAAATCATTTAAGGTGGGATCTTCTGGTGTAATTTTGACATTTTTCCAAACTTCATATTCCAATTGCAATTGAATTTCTTCCTCTCGTTTTTCATTCATACGTTCACTTATGAAAATCAAAGGAATTTCATCCTCTTCGTCCCACTCAGAATACTGACCAAAGCCGGCTTTTTTAAAACAGTAAACACTGTACTTGCCGGAACATCATATTTCAGAGCTACATCTTTCTTTCGTGAACCACTTTCCACTTCTTTGATCAGTCTAAATTTTTCATCAATAGATAAAGTTTTTAAAGTACGTTTTAATAACATATCAGCAATGAAAATGTCTTTAACGTGATAAATCAAGTAGGCACAGTATCTTTTTTTTTTCACTTAATAATAATTAACGAAGCATATGTTTGAACTTCAGTAGTACAGAAACCGAACTGCCTCCATCATCATGTTAAAAAAACACCTGTTACAAAATCACGTAATTAGGGGATTTCCCCCAGAATTCGACTTATTGGAGCTGGCGCCAAACATTCTGTTCGAATTATAAAGATATTCGAGTAATCGAAGTTATCAAGTAAAAATTACCCATAATTCTCACTCTTGGCGCTATTGCCCACCAGTTTGATTCGAGTTATCCAAAATACGAGTTATCGAAGTTCGACTTACTGAAGTTCGACTGTATTCCAAAAATTGCATTTCAAATTTGAAAAGTACATGAAATTTATTATGCAGTAGTATAAAAACAATAATATTACGTTGTAAGTAGGGTGACTATAATTATCTAGAAAGAAATCGGGAGAGGGGGGAGGGCGGTGCTATAAATTAGAAAGAAAATATAATTTATTATAGAACATTGCAAATTCAAAAGCAAATAAAATTTGTCTATATGATATTTGAGTTCAATAAGTTATTTTTCTGTCTACCTTAATGAAAAGTGAAATTTTCCGTACTTTTTTCGGAGTAAAAATTACACTTTTCAGAAGGTTATCACTTTTCGTCCGCATAATCTTTTTCGCACGCTAAGCCATCATTTTTCGTCCGCAAGCTTACTACGATTTGTGTGTACTATACCCTTATATATATATATATATATATATATATATATATATATATATATATATATATATATATATATATATATATATATATATATATATATATATATATATATATATATATATATATATATATATATATATATATATATATATATATATATATATATATATATATATATATATATATATATATATATATATATATATATATATATATATATATATATATATATATATATATATATATAGGTACATTAATAACTATTATAATGAATTTTAAACCAATTTTTGTTTTATTTTCCAATGATAGTATATTAAAGATCGAATATCATAATTTGCCTAGTTTTTTGTGAGAAAGAAGTTTGGATCACGACGCGGAGCGGAGTGGCTCAATCCTTCGAACAAAATAACCGACAATTATGAAATGAGTTCTTTATACTATTTTTTAAATTGTAGTTTATAAATTTAGGAAATTTTGTGTCGCAGTTGGTGATACTAATGTGACGTTGGAAAATTCGTATGGCGTTCAACAGCATAACTCTGATCTCATTTTTGTAACACAGCACCAACTATGGGTCATTCTTTCGCTGTCGCGAATGCACTATATCTACGATATTTTCTATATCTTTCTAAATTTACTAAGTACTCCATTTTTTCTCTTCTTCTTATTCTTACTTTTAAATTGAAAATTATATGTTATGTTATTTCACGAGATTTGAGATTTGATATTTTTTGACATTCATCAACCTTAAAAAATAAATTGTACTAATCTAGCACTCGAATGAGCTATTGACGAAATGTTTTGGATGCTGTTATAGCTTTGTTATAGACGCAAAATAGAAAAAATCTTTAAAAAGCGGAGAAATCTAAAACGGATCAAATATGTTATTTTAACTAAAACGACGGGACGGCCGGTACATGGTAAAAAACGGGATTGTCCCGTTCAAAACGGGACGTATGGTCACCCTAGTTATAAGTATTATTAAAAAATACAATGGCGAATGATTTAAATATTACTTTTATTAAATACAGAAGACTTTACATTAAATTATTTTTGCATTACACTTTTCAAATTTAAATAAAATTAATGAATTACATATTTTTCATCTATTTCAATCTGATAGTCCGAATGTTCCAATAAAAATTTTACTTGGATATTCTTTGGGAATCTCCTTGGGATTTACACAGAATGATTCGGGCATAAATTATCCCATCATCAGCTATGAATATAATTTAATTGTTATAATAAATAAAACAAAATGTAATACAAAGTTTTCAACTCACCAAAAATAGCAGAAAAAAATATATAAAACCAATAAACAGCATACTTTGGTTCGGCTACGATTATCAATAAATCCTAGATTTGAAACTAAAATTGTATAATGTAAAACCAAAATATGTTGCTCAAAGAGGGTGTAAACCAAAAAAGCAACTTTGCTCTAAAAAATAGAAAAAAAATATTTAAGAACAGTGAAAGCCTCAGTTTGCTACAGACTGCTTCTTGAGATATTCAACCGCGAATATGTGACAAGAGTAGCGTGTGACGTCATACCGACACGAGTCGGTTGAGCTTGCTTGCTGCATATGAGTGCAGTTGCGTAGTTTCGGTTGTGTAGACCTTACAAGGTTTATTAAAATATTTTATTCTACGCTATTTGTTGTCATACCGCCTAATTGTAATAACAATTTAAAGAATTCTACCGTAAACATTATATAATTTTTCCCGGAAAGAAAAGGATCCCCAACGATATAACGCTTGATGACTTTGAAAATAAATATTGGAGTTTTATATTAACCCTGCAGTGATGGCGCCCAAAAATGTAATATTACCGGTGCCGCGGAGTCTGACAGACTCCGTTAATGTATTCTCCTTTAATATTAGTATATGAAAGATTTGTTTAAATATAGTATTTATATTAACATTAGACCATTTAACATACTTTAAAGTTGAATATGAAATTTGGTTGTTTGTTACATTTTAGAAAGTATTAAGTTTAAATTAAACACATTTTTTTAAACTACATAACCCTTACAAAATATACATAAAAAATAAACTATATTTCTTCTAAGTATATGCATGTACCTACATAAAAATAATTATATTAACATATAATAATGTTTATTTACACAACGTTAATAAATCATATTTGCATGTTTTAAAGCAGGGACCGGAAACCGAACTGAACCTGAACCGAAAACCATTCCGAACCCACCTTTTTTGTAAACCAGAACCCGAATCATAATTAATTTGGCTGACATGAACCCGAACCGGAACTAAACCCACTATTTTCGGGTTCCAAAAACCGGGTTTACTGAACATGTTTTTACTTCTGTGTCATATAGTTGAAAATCGGATTAGTTTTGTACTGAAATAATTACCTTCAAATTATTATTTTATTTCATTATATGAAGATGAGGAATATTTATTAGAAAGCTCTTGAAAGATAATGAAAAAGCCCAAGCATAAATATTAAAATTAAAATAAACCTACTTACAAGTACACAGTTATTAAATATTATGAAGATCCAAAGACTTTCAAATACTGCTAATTATTTTTGAGAGGTACAAAAATTGTTACACTCTGTGACGTTGCGCAAATTGAGTCAGAAGTTATATAGGTACACAAGTTAGTCTGAAACGGGCGTTTTCTGCACTGAAATTGTTTTTGTAACTTCTACGATCAAATATGACTGAAGATATATCAGATTAAATGAAAATTTATTTAGAAAATAAATTTAGTGCTACGAATATTTTTAATGTAAATAATTGTTTTTGTTTATCAGTTTTATTATTTACCAAACAGAGTAATATTATTTTGTTATTATTGAGCAGATCGTCTCTTATTTACTATACTTACTAGTATGCAAAATTGTGTTATGTTAGATACATACTTTTTTATTTTTCGAATCCGAACCGGTACCGAACCACCTAAAATACATTTTCTGAATCAGGACCGAACCTGAACCCAATTTTATTTTCATTTCTGAACCTGAACCCAAACCGAACCCATTTTTCTGCAGTTTCCGATTCCTAATTCAAATTAATTACCGAAACGAACGAACAATTAAATTCCCTTGAGTTTCACAGGCTCCACCCTACCACAGTTGGGGTAAAGGTAAAACACACATAATATAAATAACGCAAGGAGATTATTATTGTGAAGACGCATACACATATTCTGCGTTACTGCCAATGCTGGTTCGGTCGGCTGATGTCGGTATGACGTCACAAGTAGCGGACGCGCTGTTTAAAACTCTTATAATTCTTCTATTTTTAACAATAGAAATATGTGGTTTGAAAATTTGTTCTTAGAATTTTTCATTCTACAATTTTGATTTTTGGTTTACACCCCATTTAATTTGTTTTTGAAAATAAAATAATTCTGTTCGAAAAATATGAATTTCTCTTTGTAACCTATTATTTATCAAATACTGAATTAGTTTTCTACATTGTATAGCTGTGATTTTTTGTCAAAACTTATCCTTCAGAATTAAATAAATAACAGGTTAATTTTACGCCAGTTACTCTGAAGTTCAATGTCTACGTAGGAGCTAATTTTTTCATTTTAGCGATACGGTAACGGTCGCACTTTTAGACAATAGAAACATTTTATGCTTGTTAAGTGAGAAAATTATCATCAAGGGAATAATTTTCAATTAACTTTGTTTTATAGAGATAAGAAATTATATTAAACAATACAGTGTCACGTTCAAACACAATTATTTTGTCGAAAATGACAAATTTGAAACGAGATAAGGAGAAAATTTGCAGAAAATGAAATTTAACTATTATGTCTAATGTTATATATTAGAATATATAACTTTCCTATAAATTACAGTAAAATAATTGTTGTAATTTAGAGTAACGAAAGTATTTTCCTTTTTATATTAACTTCATAATACGCAATTAATGAAAAATATTTAAAAAATATATAAATTTGCATATTAATACGAGTACGTAATAAATTGTAATTTGCATAAAATATTTATGAAGTCTCTTAAAACATAAAACATTAATATAATATTATTTACTGACCATGTCAGTAAACTGAACTAAATTCGAAATTTCTACTTTTGGGCCCTATTCTGGAACTCGGTAGTTCATTTTTACCACTGGTTAAAAATTTTATCCAATAGATATTTATTTGACAACTTTTTTTGTTATATGTCAACATACTTGATTGGTTAAAAAAATTAACCAGTGGTTAAAAATTAATCACTGAGTTACAGAATAGGCCCCTTTGTATGTTTTGAAATCTCGGAGATTACGATTATATTTAAGTCTGTCTGTGTACCCGTGTCAAATTATATTTACCGGATAGGGGATAGGGCGTTAAAAACAGTTTTAAAGTAGGACGTTTGATGAACATGTAGTAGAGATCAACGTAAGTTGAAAAGTCTTATTAAATATTTGTCCGAAAATGTCATTATCATTAGACAGACGTATTTGATCACACATTTTTTATATAAATAAATAATATGCACTTATTTATGTAATAATTATTAAATGATGATACATAATGAAATACATTGGAACAGTATATTACGTTCCAAGTTAAGAAAAGTGAAAGTTTACTAGACGAGTATAACAAATGCCATACGAGTATAGTAAAATCACTTTTCTGACGCGGTGCGTATACTGTATCGGATACTTTTTCGTATTTTATATTAGTACTAAAATTTGCATTTTCGCGGCATAATATTCTGAATTAAAAACATCTAAAAAACATAGTAGTCAGATTATATTCTCAAAAACAAAGAAACTTGACAGTTATTGCTTTATGCCTAAGAACCTTCAAACAAATTAATTTTTTGAGATCGATTATTTACAAAACGATGGATCTAGATGATGAAAAGAACATGGAAAACGATTTAGAAAATGTTTTAAATGCTGCTCGGGAAGCTTTAAGTCTACTTCCTATAAAGTCCAAGGAAAGATACAAAAAAGTGTACGATATGTTTCGTAAATGGAGAAATATCAAGAACGTTAAAGACTTGACGAAAATTTGATGCTGGCTTATTTTTATGAAAAGGTAAGCTATTTGATACAGGGTTCGAGCAGACACGTGACTTGAGCAACCTTGAAATGCTTGGAATCAGCTGATTGGTGTGCGCATATCACTTTGCCGACAACAATGTCACTTTGACAAGACCAATGTTTTGACTTATTTTGATCTTGAACTGCTAAAAAGTTATTATTTTTAATTTAATGTATAGTGCTATTTGAAAATTGTATAATCCTAATTTTTTATCGGTTTAATATCAAAATAAGTCAAAACATTGATCTTGTCAGAGTGACATTGGTGCTGTCAAAGTGACATGCACACACAAATCAGCTGATTCCAATCACTTCAAGGTTGCTCGAGTCACGTGTTTGCTTGCGCGAGTAAGAATGTTTTTTTATACAAATTATTTTGTTAATTGTTTCAGGCAAAAGTTCGGCACCCAGCTTATGGTCCACATACTCTATTCCATGCTGAAGAGTACTATACGGATAAAGGAAAATATGGACATTTCACAATTTAAGAAGGTAAACGCCTTTCTGAAACGTCAAAATGACTAAATGGTGCATGTCGGCGATATTCCTTGCGAACACCGGGACTGATATTCAGGCTCTGAAAAGGCATGTAGGATGGCGCTCATCCAGCGTGGATGGGAGTTATGCCGAGGAAAGCATTGGTATAAAATAAAACTTCAAAAATGGTATTTGGATAAGCACCAGAAGCATTCCAAGAATGTCGTTCAGATATTTAAGAAATCAAGAAAATTTTCAGCAACAACAAATTGAAGTAGGAAGATCTCTAACCTTTTCAAATATAAATAATAGTATTTTTCATCATCTAGATCCATTGTTTTACAAATCGATCTCCAAATTGTATTTTTAATATATAAAATAATAAGTAAAATAAACAATTCCTTGTGTCAAAATGTGTTTTAATGACATCCCATTACAGTACGATTTTGAGTATATTAAAATAGAACATACATTACTGTACGAAATTCGAAATAACAAATTAACTATGAATTATGAAAGTAGCATATTTTTGCAAATTAGTATGTATTCAGTTGTCCCACGAAAGTATGTCAATTCTCTGAATAATTTTAAGGAAAAAAGTTCAAATAAATGTATGCCCGATCTTTTCTTCTACAGCAGTATCAACACTACCAACCTCTTGTAAATAACCCAAGAGAGGTAACGAGGAGGTAGCTACTTTGGGCCTTAATTTCAAAACAGTTTTAAATAGAAATATGAATCGTAGTAGGCATATTTATTATTTCACGTCAGAACATTATATTGTATTTTTATAATTTCTCACAATAATCCGTGGTTGATTTCTGAGGAATAGTGGGGGCAAAACAGTGAGAATTTTTTATTCTTTATGATTTCTTTTTAACTTCCTTTGAATGTCCTCTGAATTTTAAAGACAAATGTTTTATTTTTTAGTTATATTTAAGTAAGCTATGTATGGAAAACAAAACTGCTATCTGTCAATTTGTATTATTTAGTGCATAATTCTTATTCTAGCTATTTATAAAGATATAAACAATAATTTATGTTTCGTTTTAATTTAAGTAATTTTGTTTTCATTCTAGCTTATTGAAAAGTAACTATAAAAATTAAATTTATTTAAATTTCAATTGTATTTTTCTCAATATTTTTGTAATGTAAGGATATAAAATGATTACATGGTTGAATTCAGAACAAAAATACTCTATCGAATGAGCTAATAAAAATATATGCTATCCTATTTTAAAAATATATAACTTCATATTATAGTTTGAGAACCACTAATAAAGGAAATAATCGGGGTATATATATATATATATATATATATATATATATATATATATATATATATATATATATATATATATATATATATACCAAAGTTCAAAAAGTTGGTGCTCAAGAGACAAGTGTTTATTTAAACTTGTATAAATAAATATGTATATTTGAACTTGTTTGCTTAAAATTATAAAAGAATATGTGGTTGAAGCATATATTCACATTCTTTCGAGGGACACCTTTATAAGTACATTCTATACCTATATTCCTACAATGCACATAATGTATGTGCATACATACATATTTTATGCATTTTACTTTTACAATATAAAAATATTTGTAATGATGTGTTTTGAAAATAAAACGAGTTTTTGATTTTTATAGTTATTTTCGATAGGCTATGTATGAAAAAAATGAACTTGATATAAATATTATTTGTTAATAAGTTTATAAATAGCAATAATAGGAATTATGCATTAAATAATTTAAATTGACAAATAGCAGTTTTTGTTTTTCATATAAGTATAGCCTACTGTAAAATTCGTATAAACCTAAAATTTATTCAAATTTCAATTGATTTTTTCTCATTATTTTTGTTATGTAAGAATATAAAACGATTCCACCATTGAATTCAGAAAAAAAAATCTGTCGAATGAGCCTAAAATATATAGGTATAATCCCATTTAAAAAATATAACTTTATGATATAGATTTAGAACCACCGGTTAAAAAAATTCTTCAATAAGTGAATGTCCCCCTTAATCTACTATAACTTTTATTTGAATGATTTTCTTCTATTACCAATAATAGAGAAAATAATCGAGGTATCCCGTATCCGCGAAACACCCTGTACAGTAATTAAAAATGCCATTGGAATAAATTATATATCTGTATCATGTAAGTAACCTTAAAATGTTTACGGAATAAATTTAAATTTTACATTCCCTTTCGTGATAATAAAACCACAATTTTATAGCATCCTTTCTCTCTTAAAAAAACATACTTTTCATCCATGTGCATGTGGACATATTTGAATTTAATTATTAAACATTCATCTTCGGAGTGGAAGTGTTAATGTGTTAAAAGTTCCATTTATTCATTCAGTAGAGCATGGAAATGGGCCACTGGGACGGTCTAGTATTCATCTTGCATTCTGCACCCGTGAAATTGACGACGTTTGTTTTCAAGCTCTGTTTGACAAAACACTGTCATATAGCTTGAAGCAAAAGCTTATACATGACAGTTGAGTTGCAATAGCTGTTGTGAGCAAGTGAATGTCGTTGGTTACTGTTTATAAACATTTGTGATTTTAGCAGAGGTTTTAATTTAGTTTATAAGTAATAAAGGTGAGAATTTGTTAGTAATTAGTACTTTATAATACTGTCAATATTTTTTTTTTGTATTAAATTACTCTAATTTTAATTCAAGTTCTGAATTAAAGTAAATACAATTGATTGATCCCAAACACGCTTCCATAGAGTTTCTAGGATAACGTGTCCAGTAAACGCAGTCTTATTAGGTTCTTGTAACTAACTAATACTATTAAGCAGCCCAAATTTAATGCTATCTGTAAACAATACTTGTTTTACTTGGAAACAGTTCTGTTGATTTGTTAACCACTATTATGGTAAAAAAAATGACTTCGAATGCTACTATTTTTTTACAATAATTAACTTTAGATGTAGGTAAACATAGTTACTTCTTCGAAGCTAAATTGATAACATCAAAATTGGTCTACGAATTAAATTGAACGGTGCAACGGATCAGAGAGGACGCTACCACTCGAGAACTATGGGATACTTACGAAGTCAATTAGTCAAACTTGTCACATATAGTAGATATCGTCCAATTCCAATATGGAAACATTCTATCAAATTATGCATAAAAACTCATTTTATCTAAATAAAGTTCAAATATGCTTTTTTATGTCATCTAATATGTGCATATAAAGTTCAAATACACCTATAAAAATGTTGAAGTATAGTCTATTCTGAGTTCATTGAAATAAGCCGATAATTTATTACCCCAAAAGATGTTACCACAAACCACACGAATTCGGAATCTGCGCAAGGGAAAATATTATTACTACAAGTTTTTAGTCAAGCCGGGAACCCACTTGTAACATAAATTTAACAAAAGTTTCAATACACACTTGTCCTATACTATCCCATAACTCTACACTCGACGTGGAACGAGGTTTGTTCGATTCGACAGCCCAGTACAGTACAGCCAAGTTCAACCACTACAGCGTTTTAAAACTGAAAATACATTTTTAAAGTGATTTACTAGTGTGTGACTAGTGTCAAGTGTCTCACACTCTATGTTCAGTGTGGAGTCTTATGGAATACCGGGTTGCCATATTTACCTGCTGTAAGTCTACAAGAAACAAGATAGAAAGCAGTGGCGTAACTAAGAGTGCGGGGGCCCGCCCGCAAAAAGTTTTTGAGGCCCGTTTTAATTGTAGCGTGTATCATGAGGAACTACATACCACAAGAACTTGTGCAAATTGTGACTAGGCTCAATTTCATCTAAGTTGACATCTTAAGTAGCAAAATAACCAATATCCAAGATTAGGCACCTTTACATTCCACCAAAGTCATTGTATGTTGTGGCACTTACTATGAAAATGTGATTGGCCCGTATTTTTTTTTAAATGAAATTGGTGGCACAGTCCACATAAGAAAGAACTTAGACAAAATATGGTATTAGCAAGATGGATCAGTATCGTACAGTTTAAATAGTAGCAATTTTGCGAAAATCATTCTCGTATCGTTATTTAATCCCACGTTTTGGCAATACACATTGGCCGCCAGGTGTCCTGATTTGACAGCCCCAGACTTCTTTGTATGGAGTTATTTAAAAAAAAACCTCTAGATCAGTTGCAGGAAAATATTTTATAAGAAATCGACATTCTACCGGCCGAAATGTGATAGAAAATAAATAGTTTGATTTTGCATAGCGGATAAGGGGCCCCTTTAGCCAATATTATTTATGGAAATTGGCATTTAAAAAAATAAAAGACTAAATGAATTGGTATGTTGCTACAAAAAAAAAGATTAAATTTAAAATTTCGCAGTAGTAACAAAATTATAAATCATGTAAATTGGGGCCTCTCTAGAGCCGGGGGCCCGCCCGCAATGCGGGCCCTGCGGCACCGTTAGTTACGCCACTGATAGAAAGTGCGAAATAGATGCCAAAAAGGGATGAAATATTCTGGGTACTTTATTGAATGCATTTATGATTGGTGTATTTTCAGTCATTTAAAACAAATGTACTTACCAAAACTGCAACTTATCGGCAAAATAAACACTGCGAGGAGCTCAGAATCACATTCCCTAATTGCCTGACGTATTAAGGAAAGAAACAGTATCTATTTAGCTTTGCTATTTATATTGTAAGTAAAACGGTAAATTTATATTTGAATCTTTTTTGTTATAAATTGTGACAAATTTCAGTTGAATACAATAAGCCCTTGTGTAAACAAGAGACCATCATAAAACTTAAATTGTACAATTTTAATCAATTTTGGTAAAACAATGAAAATTTATTTATGTTTTAATATTACATTACTTGCAAAATTGGCAGCATGGTACAGAAAACGTCCATAAGAATTATATTGGCTATCTCCGCCACACTGAACATAGAGTGTGAGATACTGTATAGTACTTGTGTGCACATTCATTCGGAAATGTAAACCCAACGTCGGTCGACGTTGTGTAGCGTGGCGTGGCGTGTTACAAATGGGTTCCCGGCTTTTATACTCGTGTCAAATAATGAAATAATGGTACCTTTTTTACACTTTCCACAGACTTTGGGACTGTCGGTGAAATACAATAATTATTCTTATTGCTAATTTCAAAACAATATATTAAAAACTGAATACAATCCTTGTTCAACACCATATTTACAACTGGCCGCCACTTTCTCGACAGAGGTCCAAATATGTGGTTTATGATTTGTGAAAATGATGTTTGGGGTAATAAATTATTGGCTTATTTCAGCCAACTCCGAACTGATTATACCTAGTAGCATAGGCCCCACAGGAGGGGTCGAAAGGGTCGACTGACCCCCCTTTCATTTATGGACTGTATCCATTTTTAAAAATAAAATTATAATTTCATTTTTTCATTTCAATGTATCATTGTATTTTTTAATAATTATTGGTAATATTTTAATCAAAGATTTATTACATACTATCTATTACTAAGTACGAAATAGCTGAAGTGTCAGAATGAGTAAATTATGTTATTTACTGTTATTATATTACATTATCTTCGGTGTTGTATTTTCTTTAATATGCCGTAGTTTATTCTAATCATTTTATGATCACGTTCTTCTCAAAACTTTCAAAATTATCGATTTTACTGTTATATAGAAATAAAGAAATAGAAAAGTAAATAATGAATAGACATTGCATATTTATTTGTATTAAAAGTACCTACGTATGATTAGGGTTGCCGTATTTTGTGAGGAGCGCGATTTAATTAACATTTAATTATTATACATTTTATTTTGAGCAGTTCAATAGAATAATTATATTGTTACTCAGTAATATAATATTTTAATTTAATGCAACATTGTATTTTCAGATTGTCTGTTTCTGTAGTTATTGCTTATGCTCGCATCTCGCATCATAAAGCCTAGTAGAAGCAAGGGGCAATTCTACACTTTTAGAGCGTACATACGCATTTTCGTCATAAAATATTGATTTTAATTTTTTAAGAATTTCTTAAATTTGCTTCGTTGTAAATAACTCTATATTATCTTACTTTGCATTAAAACACGTTTGACCTTCAAAATTATTAATTTTCTTACATCAAAAAATTTCGACTCACCTTGTAAAAAAGTCTGCGGGCGCCCATGCCTAGTAGTTTCACACATTGACTGTATTACATGAAGTCATGCACTAAGATTATAGCTCTTGCCAAGATATACCGTTATTGACCTGACTAACTAATTGCGGTGTGCCGGTTTCCCAGCTGGTAACTTCGTTACCTGAGTGGTAAGGGTGGGATTACCAAATTTTGATATTTGCAAGAAACATCTAAATTATTTATTTCACGAGAAAAACAAAGGGTATTTGCAAGACATTAACTGCATTTTGTTCGTTCTGTAAATAAATGTAATTGTATTTGTACCTGTATTATTATTGACATTAATGGTAAATTTTTAAAATTTGAAAAACCTTATAATTTTATTTAAGTACAACCCTGAGTTTCTTACCCTCACAACTTTCCAGCTGTGAGGGTGTAATGAAGTCAATAACGGTATATCTTGGAAAGAGCTATACTGAGATCGCAAGGTTAGGCACAACCCTGGACAGAATTGAATTGATTTTATACGGTTTCATACAAAAAAATCAAATTGTTATTCTGGCTATACTAGTATATCTAAAAATGTATATACATATATCTTACGCTTTTTATAGTTATGCAGAAAAGAGTCAACAATCATTCTATTCGTCATACTAATAAACTAAATAAAATTGTTATTAATTAATGTACCTACATATATCTGAAACGCAGAATATTTGTTTTAGTTTTCTAAAAAAATTCATGTAATTGTAAAATCAATAAAACAGTAAACATTTAATCATATCCATGGTTGAAAGCATAAAGGTTGTATGTCTAGTGTTACTGATTTTAAGATAACTGCAATTGATTATTTCGTTATCATACATTATGATTATACGTATTTTCATTAAATTAATACTACATGTTTTAATTCTATTGGCAACCATGTTATAGTGCCGTTTTTTAATTTTCAATAAATAATTTAATCATGGTTTTAATAATTTTAAAATTGAAGTAATATTTTGAACACGGCGAATATATGTACCTACAACAAAATTTCGAAATTTCTGGCCTTTAATATATCGTAGGACATTAATATTATAATGTCCGTGCGGTGGACAGAGTTTGTTCTAAATGATAACATGATTGTATAATTTTTTTTAAATGAATATAAGTAGTACAACCTTTGTACTTTGAACCATCGAAATATAGAATGTCCGTCTATAAATATACCAGCAAGAACGAATGTCTTAATTGTCATTTGATTATGTGAGAAGTAACTCTATTTGTTCTCTTCTTATTATTACTACTTTTAAATTCATAATGATATAAAAATTATATCCTTAACAATCGTGTGTTCGTTTATTTAGCGAGATTTGATATTTTTTGACATTCCTAGCCACCAACCTTAAAATAATAAATTGTACCAATCTATTACAGCATTCGAATGAGCTCTAAACAAACTCTTTTGGGTGCTGTAATAGCTTTGTTACAGACGCAAAATTGTAAAATTATATTATTTATATTAGCCCCTCTACATAGTGTAAAGTACAACGCCCGCGGTCGCCGCCGCGATGAGCGAGTGTCTATTTTTAGCGATGACGGAATAGCCACAAACCTGTCCGGACTAGTTTAATTACTTGAGTAACATGATCTATTGTTTTTGTCGTTTTTATCTATAATACTACTCTAGTAATTTCTCGAATACAAACACCAGAGTATATAAGCTCTGTTAGCGAAGGCATTGAACAGTCTGATATAAACAAGCGTCGTGTATTGAATAGTTGGTGTTAGTTATAAACATATAGTCGACAAGTGGTGAACATAAATAAATATTGTCATATAAATAAAAAAGTGAGATAAATATTGTTTAAATAAATAATCTTAGTGTTTAAGTAATTAATTATATTTTTAGCCTTAATTAGTATTTAATATTTCTTTAATTATCTTTTAATATTTATTAATCATTTTAATAAACTTTTATTTTAATTAATAATAATTCTTTGGTTTTTACACTTCATCCAAATAAATAAAAAAAACGTTACAATTGGTGTCAGCTATGGGGATAATCAAATGTGAAGTGTTAAATAAAAATAAATAATATAGCGACTAAACAAACAAAATTAAGTGAATTAAATGTAAGTGACCTTAGGAAAGAACTGGATGAGCGAGATTTGAATACGACAGGGCTGACAAGCATTAATCGATGCTGGTGAATATCCTGACACTTATTCGAAATTCAGTGCGACATTAGTAAACTATTAGATCAAAAATTGGCCGAAAATTCTGGAACTCTGAAAAAAGAATTAACAGAAGAAAATTCTAGAACATTAGAACAAAAATTAACAGAAAATTCCACAACATTAAAAGATGAATAATTAATGGAACATTCTAGAAGTTTAGAAGAAAAATTAAATGAAAGTTCTAGAAAAGCAGAAGAAAATTCCAGAACACTAAAAGAAGAATTATTGGAACAGTCTAGAACATTAGAAGAAAAATTAATGGAAAGTTCTAGAAAAGCGGAAGAAAATTCCAGAATATTAAAAGAAGAATTAATGGAACATTCTAGAATATTAGGACAAAGATTAGAAGAAAATTCTAGAAGTTTAGAAAAATTGGAGAAGACTTTCTAACTCATTTTCTTCCTTTGCATTATTAGTTATATTTCAGCAATTTAATTATGACAGTCTCCATGTTCTTCTCGCATTTGTTTAAAAAGCCGAATCCTCCAAGTGGATAATAAATAAAGATGGGTGTATATATCTATATCATTTCAGACTCGTTCTCATTGGTAAACCCTTGCAATGTTTAGCTTTATGATTTGGATTTAGAGACCCTAAATTCTGAAGTGTGAATGGAGTCATTACATAATATGCGGCCAAAGTCTTTAAATCGAAAATATAAACCATAAATATAAACCTAATTTTCATTTGTGGATGTACCTTAAGAAACAGAAAAAAAATCCGAAGTATACCTCCGAACGGCGACAAAATTACCAATTGATTGCCACTGAATACGTCGTCGCATTATAAGTTACGAAAATCGTCCCTGAAGAGCGGACTGCCTAGTGACTTAAAATAAGAAAATATACTAATTAACTAATAAAAATGAAACTGTAACAGGTTCCTCAGTTGCGTCTGGTACACATTATTGACTAGTTGGTCGTAGTCCGCTTGTTCTTCTTCCTTCAGCGTCTGTAAGATGTCGATGGCTTCCCCACGCAACGAGACAGTCAATGCTGTAGCCTTCTCTTTGGACGTCCAATTATGTGCTTTTGCGACCGCTTCAAATTGTTTTAAATAGTTCGGCCATGCAGATTTTCCATCAAATTCCGGTGTTTTGATGTGCATTGTTGTAGTAGTCTCAAGTTTCACTACTTTTTTTCTTCTAGTAGACTTGCCTTTGCTACATCGAAATTTGACATTGACAACGGTGTCATTTTAGTGATTTTTTCTCGTAATACGATTATTATCGCATAACCAGGTTACTCCTGAATTATTTCTATAAACGTAATAATCATTTAATAACTAGATCTCTTAAAAAGTAAATTCTGGCCTATATGGCAATATAAAATGTACATAATTTTCACCACAATATAGAAAGTCGGGTTGATGCGAAGGGGCAATCGTCGACCCGTAATCTGGTAGCCCCACAATCCATCAGTTATGTCGCATCCCTTCATCATCAAGTCAGCAGCATTTACGTGAATGGCTCTGTTGATAGTAGGGCACTGAAAATGTTACTAGATACGGGTGCGACCAAGAATATAATTAGACCCGACTTGGTAAAGAACACAGGTAAGAAGACACATCTTTAACCAACAAAATGGCTATCACGCACAGCGACGGGAGAACAAGCTACCGCATTAGGAGAAATAGATATGACCGACACTATTGGAAACACCTCCTTTAAACATCGTGCGTTGATAGCTGACGTTGAAGATGAAATATTACTCGGTATGGACGTAATGAAAATGCATGGTTTTAAACTTGACCTAAAGAATGGTGTGATGATAGTCAATGAAGAAGAACTCGTATTAAATCCACGAGACGACAAGGCTGTGCGCATACTAATGGCCGAAGACGTTACCCTTCCAGAACGAAGTGAAACTATCGTGGAAGCAGAAATAGATGGTAGTTTCTGTGAAGGAAATGTTGTTATGCTTGAGCCCAGGAATGAAGACGTCAAAACTGGCCCTGAAGTTGTTGAAGGAAAGTCACTGATCAAAGCCAGCCAGGTAATACCAGTTCGAATAATGAACGTACATTTTTATCCTGTAGGAGAATGCTTGGCAGTATCCTCGATTGTACGAACTGTAAAGGCCAAGGGAAACACGTATCAGAAAATTCCGAACACGCTAATGAACCAATCAACATCGTTCCAAAAATTGACCGCCGAGCAGAGAATCAAGGCAAAAAAAATAATTGGAGAATTTCAAGATGTGTTCCAATCTGCCAACAAAGCCAACGGGAGAACTAATGAGGTTCACCATAAAATAGAAACCGGCGACGCAAGACCCATCCGCTAACCAGCAAGGACAGTCCATGAGTTTCACCAGTGGTGTGAGTGAAGTAGAAGAATGGCTGTACACGATTTGCGTCGATTATCGTCAACTTAACAACGTGACGAAGAAGGATAGCTACCCGCTACCGCGTATAGACGACACACTAGACATATTGGCTGGCTCGAAGATCTTATCTACTCTGGGTCTAAAGAGCGAATTTGGATCCAAAGGATAAGAAAAAGACAGCCTTCACCAATGGTACCGGACACTGGCAATTTACTGTAATGCCATTTGGGCTCTGCAATGCCCCTGCAACGATTAAACGACTCATGGAAACAATATTAGCTGGTCTATCATGGAAAACCTGTTTAGTCTATCTCGATGACATTGTTGTGGTAGGTAAAACATTCGAGGGCCACGTGAAGAATTTGGAAGAGATTGCGGAAGGCTAACCTGAAGCTCAGCCTCAAGAAGTGTCACCTGTTTCAAAGGGAAGTTCATTACCTCGGACACGTGGTTTCGGGTAAGGGTATTGCAGTTGACCCGGACAAGATAAAGGCTGTGGCCAGCACCTAGAGACAAACACGAATTTAGAAGTTTTCTTGGTTTGTGTACCTATTATCGACAATATGTACCTGGATTCGCCAATACAGCCAAGCCACAGTTGGTTATTCCTAAGAATAGAGTACCAGACGTGTTGAAAGAGATCCATGGCGGATCTGGAGACCATTTTGGAGTCATCAAAACGCTAGAAAGATTGCGCCAGCGGTTTAACTGGGTAAACTTCACGGAAGATGTTAAAGATTGGTGCAAAATATGTGTGGTTTGCGCTGGTGGATATGAACCCAGGGATTTAGTGTGGCTTTACAACCCACAAAGGCGTCGCGGTTTATCACCAAAGCTGGAAAAGAATTGGGAAGGCCCCTATGAGGTAGTTAAAAGGATAAACGACGTGGTATACAGAATTAAGAAACGACCTACCGGGAAACCGAGAGTAGTACACTTGAATCGGCTAGTCCCTTTCGCCAAAGAGAACCACAAAGACCATAATGGAGCAACGGTTCGTCGGATCATATCTCAAGAACCAACTTTTGAAAACTTCATGGAGAACTATTTCTTTGGCTGCAAGGGACGGTACGGCATGACGTAAGAAGAACACCGAGATCTGTTGACTGTGTATTTGCATTATTCCCTAGGCCATTGCGTATCAGAAGACTAAAAGATGTCCCGCGGCATAGCTTCAGTCTTTAAGGCGAAATTTGGGCGACTACAAGAACTGGCCAACTAACGCCTAACTGTTGGGAAAACTCTACGATTGAGGGATGGCAATGTAGACCATCAGCGGTACATCTACTACCTGGTTACAAAACCACGCTCATACAAGAAGCCGTCATATCATAGCCTGTGGGACTCGCTGTGCGATTTGAAGGATCATCTGCTAGAGAATGACATTTTGAATGTAGCCGTACCGAAGTTAGGCTGTGGTCTAGATGGCTTAGATTGGAGGACAGTATGTAAACAGCAGGCAATTTTGACATCACTAACTGCTTTGCTTGTTCACTGCATTTGACTCAACTTTACTAGTTATTTTGAGCTCATTTCAATTAATACCAACACCGTGTAATTTAAGGATTAAATATATTGAAATAATTAAACATGTTAAAATACAATTACAATTACACTTTGACTTTAACACATAACACTTGTGTTAACATTTAAATACTGTTTGGCAATTATGACAACATAGAATGTTGTTTACGAACAATTTCGACATATTCGTACAACGTCAAACTTATAACGTGTGAGCAATCACATAACCTATTAAACATGTTGATTAGCAGTACAACCATGTTAATGTAATATCACTCGTACGTAGCTCCTTTATCCAACTTGCTAAGTTTGTACGAATAATTGTTCGCTTGATCTCAGCACAAGCGATTACATCCTCACTTGGAGCAGCATACTTGCATACTGACTTTGCTAAAACTCATCTCTTTGCGTTTCGCCTAAGTTGAATTGCGTTTCTATAATTCGTAGCATTTGTCAATGTTACAATATCCAAAAACTGTGAAAAATTGTCAGCCATCGGGATTTGAACCCAAGACCTCTATCTTGCCGGGATAGCGCTCTTACCAACTAAGCTATTAGCTCTTCTCATCCCGATGGCTGACAATTTTTCACACTTTATTTCAAATATACAAACTGTACAACCTGTAGTGTAGTGAGTAATTATGGCTCGTTCACAAGATGTTTAAATGCAGTGGGGGCTTTGCAACTCCACATCTAATACGTGACGATTAATATCCACAATAGTAATACGACGCTAAATGAAAGATTGTTTCAGACATCGAGATGAGAGCAGCCATTTAGATTAGTTAGTAAGAGCGCTATCCCGAGAAGATAGAGGTCTTGGGTTTGAATCCTGATGGCTGACAAGTTTTCAACTCACTGTTAATACGAGTATTATACATATCCACTTAAATATTTCATGGAAAATGAATTTATCAATCCCGAATTCCTATCTTCTCATTCAGACTCGCTCCCTGATATTGATAATGTTATTTTTCATGTTAAAATAGAATCCGAATTCCCTGATCCCTAATGCACTTCACGTTCATACATATGGATCTAAATCAAATTCCAACGTTGGATGTACCATTTTCATTCCCCAAACTAATCACAAAGCTAAATTCAAACTTTACAATGAGATGTCAATGGGCTACTTGTGTTCCATTTGTTTATTTAATATTTTTGAAGAGACGATTAAAACTTGCTACTCGTATTTTTTGACAAAATTTTAATTAATTGGCCAGAAAAAAATAATGAAATTTGATTATTTAAATTATCGTCATGTATGACGTAAAATTACGCCGCACCAATGAATGCTTTCCTTTCTCTAGTTCAAATGTTCAAAATAATGACGTGACAGAAAACATTCTTTCTTAATTTACTAAGAAACATAAAAAATTTTAGAAATAAAATTTATATTTTTACATACGTTTTCAACATTAGGTATACCTCGCTCTACGAGCTCAGATTTCAAACCGACATCTGCGGTAGTTATGATACTCATACAGTCTTAGGTATGTTAATAGCTATTATGGTTTCCCAAATTTGTGAAACACAACTCTAATCTTAGGTATATAACATTGTGCAGAAAATCTATGAGTTAAAAAGTATGGATATCAGTATCAACATCATATGAATTAAATACCATAATAATTTTCCAGGCAATGAAATAATCGTCTCACTAGGAAAAGATGATGTCGAATCGGGCACCCCTCTTTTTTACCAACTCGAAATTACACATATCAAAACCTCCAGAGGTTATTCTAAGGATTTTTTTTCCACTGTACATAAAGGAAATAAGTCACTGTAGATTCATAATATTCTAGGGAAAGATCTTTGTTTAACTCAATTCAAGTTGCATATGACGAAATACTAGAACATCGACAAATAGAAAAGTTGCGGAAACTGACGCACCTTAGTTATGTCCTTAACAATTTCTACGGAATTCCTTACAACTAAAATTTTCGGCTGAATTTTGGCTGCCAAATCGCATTATGCGGACGTAGAAAGATTTATAAGTACCAACAATTCTCTTAAAAGCGTGTATCAGAATAACTTGTCGGTAGATTCTGAAAATGAGTTTTGGTATATTTATCACAACATGTCTTTTCTGTAAAAGTAAGATCCCCGACAAGCCACAATGATTTGGTTAAATAAGAGTGATCACTGAGTGGAGACAACCGTAAAAGCCAAGCAACAAAGATGTACAATGTTGCTGAGACCAATGCCATTGCCAATGATGAGGATGATGCTAGCGAAGTCTATAGATGAAGCTGAGGGAAAAGCTAGCACAAAGAAATTTTACTGTTTCTACAGGAACCCATGTTGATTAAGCTTTTTTACGCATTTGGGTCAGTATTGTTACCCTTAAAATTTGTGACTGGTTTAGAAACACCTTGTATAAATATAAATCATATATTATATCACAAGAATTACGAATATAATCGAAAATTCTGCCGACTCACGAGACGTAGGTTAGATTAGATACATCATATTTTGAATTTAAATCAACTATTCCCTCGAAAACGGGGGTTAAAAATTTTAAAGATAGAGAAGTAATCTACGAGGTAGATTAAATTAGCAAACAATTTCTATATCATAAGACTATTAAAATGAGCCAAACAATTTTTTTAAACCAGTGGATCCTAAACTACAGAATGCATCTTTCACATTTGAAATGGGACAAAAAATAATCAATTTGTTATCACAGCCTTTATTATTATTATTATTATTATTATTATTATTATTATTATTATTATTATTATTAATATTATTATTATTATTATTATTATTATTATTATTAATATTATTATTATTATTATTAATATTATTATTATTATTATTATTATTATTATTATTATTATTATTATTAGTATTATTATTATTATTATTATTATTATTATTATATTGTTAAATATATAGGGTGTTGTATTTAAAATAAGAAAGTTGCATACTGTATTTTGGGAAGCACTGTTAAAAAAAAGTTTCGCTCATTTTAATAGTCCTATGATATAGAAATTGTTTGCTATTTTAACCAACCCCGTAGTTCTTATATTTCTCGAGATAGCAATAGTAGACTAAAGAAAATGTAAAAGATATATATATATATATATATATATATATATATATATATATATATATATATATATATATATATATATATATATATATATATATATATATATATATTAAAATGTTGATTCTTTGAAAATTTAGTCAAGCTTTCGTCATTTATTTAAGGCTTCCTCAGGACTAATTTACATGAAGTAATTTTGAAAAATAAATACACTTAAACATAGAAAGATATTTTTCGTAAATGGTATTACATTGTTTTTGTTGTTTTAGAGTATAATGATGCTGATAAAATTCGATGATTGTTTGAATTTTGTCAAAACGTAAAATAACCTGTATTTATAAACATCAAACAACATGTGATTTTTACACAAAATTCGGATCAGTATCCCCACCCCAAGACTGAGAAATCCAGATCAGTACCACCTACTCCAACAAAAACTTGGATTAAAATATCAGTTCACTTTAGATTCAAAAATGGCGAAAGCGGTGGAAGAAATATGCATTTAAAGTCCCAAAATAAATTAAAACAAGAATAAACAATTATAAATATTTGAAGTATTTAGGTATATATTTTTTCATTATTCGACTTCTTGTGAAATATAACCTATAACTTCTCAAACTATAATAAAAACTTGTGTTCTTTCGAACAAACTAATCTGCTTCCTCGTGACCTGATCTGATTTAATCCATACGCTCAGTTGGATCTGATCCAACGCAGCGAAAGAATACGGCTATTGTCTTGTGTGATTATTTTAAATAAAAGTGAAAATAATAAAATAAAAATAAAACGAATAAAGAGGAGGTTTTGAGTACGTCCACCTTTGCTCTCTGGAATATCGCACCAAGCATCATTTTTGCACTGGCGATTTTTGAAATCTTTGTTCTTCGTATCCCACAACACCTTTTTTTCATTAAATATGTCTATAAGCAGAATAGTAGATTCCTTCCACCATTCCATTACATTGAGTACACGTTAAAGGTAACCAAAGAAACTGTGTGTACAACAGTGGCGTAGCGAGCATAATTGGCGCCTGGGGTATAATACCTTTTGGGCGCCCTTTCCCGCAAGAAATTTTTTCATAAAATAATCTTTAAATGTCATTTTAGGGCATTTTACAACAGATATTTGACTAAAAATTTTAATTTCTTACTCCAACATTTAGAAAAAAGTTTTTAGTTTTATTAATTTTATTTCGATAACAGAGTGCAGTACCTACCTAAAATACTGAATAATACATTAATAGTCATATAGTCATGAATAGTCACTACCTAAGTGCGCGTCTACAACGCACTATAGGACAAATAGGGACACATTCAAGCTAGACTTCAAATTAGAGAAAAACAAAAATCGCGTTAAAAAATAAAGAAGCCTAACAAAGAAATAATGAGAATAATAAGAAATTTAAAAATATATGGTAATATAAATGAATGAAAAGAAATAATTTTAATTTAATTTTATCTTTAGATAGATTGTACTTTTAAACAAGAGCAAATAAAATAAAAAAAGGATAACACGTGCTTTATAGCAAATGCAAGCAATATATTAATAAAATTTCAATATTCTGTATGTTTTCTGTGATCTTTCTCCAATTATTTTATTACATATAATACACTATTATATTTCACTCCAGCACACTGAATGCAATGTGTCAATTTATAGTTGGAAGTAATGACTGGTTGTTGCCGCAGCGGAACAGCGGATACAGCTAAATAGCCAATTTTTTGCTCCTAGACTGACGTCACATGCGCAGTAACGTATTTTCGCCATTGTCATAGCAACCACCCTGGAATGAGCGTTTTTTTTTCAGTTGAAGGCAGGCAGTGTCGTTCCCGAAACTTAAATACTATTTCCCCAAAACGAATTAAAATAAAAATTGAAAATTTCCGGAAAATCTTGTTTGTCCTGAGGACAGTTTGGCGCCCCTGTGAGTAGCGCCTCGGGCACAATAGCCTCGTTTGCACCCCCCCCCCACTACGCCACTGGTGTACAATAGATCTAAAAAAATGTTTTTATGTTACTGAATAGCTAATTGTAAAGTAATTTTTAAATTTGAAAAAATATGTAGGATTTTCCGTTCGAAAATTAAAAGTTATTATCAATTACTCAACATCGGAAGTAATAATATTGAACTCCAAATTTATGTAGATGGGTTAATATGGGTATGTAGGTACCATAATTTATATTAATTAGTTGTAATCGCGAAAACTAAAAATTAGAGAAACATTACTGGTGTATTTGTAGACGGACACCTGTGTACTGTAGCATAATACTAATAATACTATAAAAATAAAGGAAAACTATGAGATTTGTAGTAGAGAAGGCATAAGAATCAAGATGTAAAACTGATTAATTATGTATTTCATTTACAGGTTTCAAATGATGCTAATAATACAAATATTCCTATTTTTACACTATACGTTAAGTATATACGCACATAAAGATGGACAAAAATATATAGACATTTATACAAATTATCCCAACTTAGAAGAAATTATTAGATCAGAAAATTATCCTGGCCTCTTTAGAAAAAACAGTTCACGTCGTGTGGATGATAACATTGACCCTAATTACGTAAAATTACAGTCAGAAAAATTTGTAGATACAGACAGAGAATACGATGATGATTCATATTCAGAATCTCACGTCCAAAAAATTTCTAGAAGTTTATCAACAGATAATAGTAAACGTCTAGAAACAAACGAAAATTTCTTCTCCAAAATTAATTCCGTCATAAAAAATCAATTTTCTCGTCTGTTTAAATTTGGTGGATCGAAAAATGACGTTGCAAGCCCAACGAAACCGCACGAAACGAGTCGAACCCATACGAAGGAATTTGAAGAAAAATTGGATGAGAAGAAGCGATTTTTGAATTTGTTCACGATATTACAGTTTGAAAACTCAAGATGCCAGGCTCAGGCTGGGACCCAGACATACGAAGGAACTTGTTACCACAGATTGGAGTGTACACAAAAAGGAGGAATCAATATGGGGGCCTGTGCGAAAGGATACGGTGTCTGTTGTATATGTAAGTAAAACTAGAACCTAAATTATTAATATACCATAAATATGTGGCCTTCATTTATTATTAAACCAATTATGTTTTAAATAATTAAAGGATAAGTGGATAAAGGTGTCATGCATATACGTACTCGCTACTCATATTCTGATACCTAATGTTCTGTTCTGAGAAATAAGTATTTTAATTTAATTTATTGGAAGTTTCTTGCTTTTTCCTATTTCTAAATTGTACATAACACCTTTAGGATTTAGTAATTAGGAGCTTAATTGAAATTGAGTTTTCAAAGCGTTATGCAGTACTCAGTTCAGTTAGACTACAGTTAGTATTATGTGTAGTTTTTGTTCTTTTATTTTGCTGTAGTTGTAGGTACAGACTTAGCCGTCTATTAATTTTAGACGAAAGTTGTAAATACAAAACTTGTTCAGAATTAAAATCTGCATAATATAAGACTAAAAGCGTACCAAGGAACGTTGTGATGTTATCTACTGTTTGTTTGACAGATCTAATAACAAACAAAACTTCGCGTATATAGGATGATAGGCGAATGTTCGGCACCAGGCATATTTCGTTTATTTTTGAAGATACAAAAAAATGTTACTAAGTAAAGTTTAACTAGACAAAAAGGATCATAAGATGAGCATAGTAAGAATTTTCTATCACGTCCGGTTTTAGCGGAAATAGTTACCTACAATTTCAAATCTAGCATAGGAAATCGGTATTTTTATATATTTTTTAGAATGTACATAAAATTACTTTCACAACGATACCAAAATATCATAGTTTTACTTCAGTCATTTTAGAATGGCGACCATTTATTTTCAAAATGTGTCCTGGTAAAATTCCATTTAAAATAAAACATAGCAAGCTATGAAAACAATTTTATTACTTCTAATAGAATTTCTTTGACAATCTCTGAATACTAAAACCGCATCAACCATGTCTTCATTTGTGCAACGCACTAGAGCCATAATTATCATAACAAAAAAAATGATTGTTACTGTCACATTAAATAACAAAATTAATGTAGGTAAATATTTTTTTTAGCTAGGGTAATAAAATTATTTTCATAGTTTGCTGTTTTATTTTGCTTGGAATTTTACATTACTTTGAAAATAAATTGTCGCCATTTTGGAATGGTTGAGCTAAAACTATGATATTTTGTATCGTTGTGAAAGTAATTTTATGTACATTCTGAAAAAAAAAAAAATATAAAAATACCTATTCGCTATCCTAGCTTTTAAGTTGTACATATATCCGCTAAAACCGAAAGTAATACAAAATTCTTACTACGATCATCTTATGAGCCCATTTGTCTAGTTAAACTTTGCTTACTCACATTTTTTTGTAATGCCTCATCTACACGTTGGACGAGGTTAGGCGAGTGAAAGCCAACGCCGAATTTACACCAACGTGTGGAAAGGCATTTTGTCTAACTTCGCAGCTACTCGCATTGGCCACTCGCCTTTTGCTGACGCTCGCCTCAGTGTCGGTTTTGAGTCAAAGAAACGAGAAATGTCGATTTACAAATTAAACGACATATTCTTGGTGCCGGACTTCCACCGATCAGGGCTTATAGTAGATATATTTTGGCACTCTTGAATGTACTGGATATTGTATTATTTTTTACGTTTTTTTCGTAAAATAAATAAAGCGTTGTTGATTTAAGTCTTATATTATATAGTTTTTAATTATATGAACAAGTTTTGTATTTACAAATTTCCTCTATAATTAATAGGTAAGTAACTGTAGCAAAATAAAATGATTCACATTGTTTTCCGTACAGGTATAACCGTGTAACAGATTTCAAGATTCAAGTAGATATTTGCCATAACAAAATTAATATATCCAACAATAAATATAGCACGACAAAAATGGGAAAGTGCACAACGAATTTAAAATATCGAAAGATAAAAAGATATGTTAACTCAATGTGACCATTCTTTTTTCTTGAGGCTTCCGGGAACACGTTTTTTTAAGAGTGACGGCGAGCGATCACGCATAACTGCTTCCTCCTTACATGATTGATGTGTAAAATTTAAGTAGCGTAACTAAAGTAGGTAGGCTATGAATGCTTCTGCTTGTTTTTACCTTCCGTCACCTTTAGGTAAGGAAGGTATTGTCTTTGGTCAAAAATTTCGGTGGTGAGTTTTTAAAGAATTAGCACGTTTTAAGGTCCCTAGAATAATACTACAATTCCAAAAATTATAATTCTTTCGTATTCCTCTTCGTTGTACCCATATAAATAAAGAGCCGATTAGATTTTGGTTATAATTGGTCAATTTTATAGAAAATACATGGCATTTACGAAAATTCTACCGGTAGATACCGCATCTACCGACTGTGTTCGAAAACACGAGTGGTAAAAAGTTACCGTGTTCAAAAATTGTACAATATCTACCAGATCCATCTACCGGATTCATGAAGAATCTAATCTTAAAAACGGTAGTGATGCAAAGCGAAGGTTATGGTTCTACCCTGTTTACCACTTGTGTTCTGAAAATATCGATTCCGGTAACTATAACCTGATAAGCAGCTGTTTACCGGTAACAGTTCACAGGTAGAATTTTCGTAAATGCCTCATATAACTGACGGAAGGTAATGTGCTGGCAACATCAGATTTTTTAGGCTTTATTCCAGTATCAATATCAATTTCTTGATAACATTACTATAGCACCAACGTATAACGCCCTTGGTGCTATTTCTTATATAGCAACCCTGAAAGCAGGGTTGTTATGGTAATAATATACTAGTCGGACATTAACAATATAACGCCATTGATTAAAAAATAATTTTTCGTACCTCCGTCCATTTTGACTAGTATTACAGAACTCAAAATCGTCCAGAAATGCGCTGTTGCTGACCTAGGCCGGTAAAAGGAGTTGGTATTACTGTTCTGGTGATATGTCAATTTAAGATTATTTTCAACACATGAATTAGCAAAATGTTTACAAATTTTAGGGCTAAATCTTTAATTGTTGTAACTTATAACTAAATTTTGTCATAAAAATAATAATATGCTGTCATTACTGACATCTCGTATAGATTAATTATAAAGTTCCAACATTAGGACTAGTTTGTTTTGTAACTACAACTAACTTCACGTGATACAATTGAGTTTCCGCTATCTGTCATTAAAAATATGCGAAAGTATATAAAATATATATAACTAATGTTTGTATGTTATATTTTCAATAGATATAAATTAATTACGCATTTTAAGCTCAAATGTAAGTAATTATAATTAAACTTGTAATGCAAAACCGATAAAAATATGTTCATTTTTTAGGTTATGTAACATAGAATAAAGTGTATAGAAATATACGAAGAATTTATAGAGAAGTCGGAGAAATCTTGTGTATCACACGCCCAGAAACTGTTTTGCGAGATCTCGTATTTGTCAAAATACACTCGGTCTCGCAAATGTTCAGTTTCTGGCCTAGTGATACAAATAGCTATTGCGCTTAGCCATTTTAGGCTAGCCGGCAAAGAGTTTATTGTGGAAATAATTGGTAGCAAGCTGAGGTAAATTTTGTTCTCTTTATTGGGACCTCTAAGACATACTAATTTTACACCCTCCTATGACCCCGGATTTTCCCGCCATCTTGTAAATAAATAATGTAAAAAGTAATATGAAAAAATAAAAATCTTCCCAAAAAGGCCAAAAGAAGTTTACCTCCTAAATCATTCTCCAAAGGGAAGCAAAAGTCTACACATTAAGTATCTATTATACTAAGTATTAAATACCTAATACTCCTATTGTTTATTTTTTGAATATCTATCATAAATTGTTATTCTGGTTAACTATTTTTTAACATATCTCTTTGAAAGTTCATCTTTCTTCCGGTTTCATTTTCATTATTTTTTTATTTTATAACTTTCAGGAAAAAGTGTAGAATCTGGGACAAATCCGGGGAAAAACAAGTGGGGACACAAATCTTGGTCCGGGGACTGTCCCTGGAAATCGGGGCCGAATGGTTACCTTAGTTAACTGGGTTTATTAACTAGCTTGTCAGGATTATTAAAATAATGAAAACAGCGTTATTCGATTTAAATAATATAATTGTAGGGATGATGAGAAATAATTGGAGCTGCAGTCGTGGTAAACAGTGTTTATTAAATAGTAATACTAAAACGTAGGAAAGTTAATTAAATTACTATTTAATTTAATAAACACTGTTTACCATGACTGCAGCTCCATTTATTGCTCATCATCCTTACAATCATACTAACAGTCAAGTAATACCAATAAATTTAAATAATATAACAAAACTCAAGTATACGCCACATTGCGTCTCTCGATTTCGACTCTCTCAACAATATTACTACATATACTGTCATCTACAAAAAATCACACGTATTTCTAAGTATAGAAAAATTTAAATTTTTAGGCACAGATATATTTTTTAAATTCATCAAATCGTTAACGCACATTTTCCTCGTTAGAACAAATGTTTGTTCCTTTTTGCAATTAAAATTGTTTCTTTATTGAAGAGAGTGAGAGTACACTTTCCGATTACTTATGAAATTAAAATGGCTGCCGTGTCTGGCTTGGCAGTAGTAGCCCAGTTCATCCTGTTAACCATTGAAGTACATTGTCGATTGTTTTTGTTTATTACTCTATTTCGTGAATAGTATTATGGATGTTTTCCTTAAGCGCGTTTGTAGACCGTTGGAGTAACAACGGTCCTTAATATTTCCCCACAAAAAAGTCCTACGATGTCAAATAATAGTTTCGCGATGGCCAATTGAACGTCTTCAAAACTTGTGTGCGTAAAAGGACGATTATTTCACGGTGTAGAACGTTGCGCTATCCTGCTGAAACCAAAGCTCGTCCAAGTCTAAATCGTGAAAATGATTTTAAAATTTCGTAGTTTCTGCAACGCAGCATCCACTTTAAAAAGAATTTTTCAATATTTCCTATAGCGTTGTACAAGCGTAAAACGATTCATTCTATTTACAGCGGAGGTTTGTCACTATCTATCAATCTCAAGGCCCACGGCATTGTTAAGCGCGTCAATGTTGCCAAGTGTCAAAATAACACACACTTCTAAAAGAAACCAACAGATGGCCCACCTTTTATTTTGTCGGCAAATTATTATTTTTGCCGTTTAAGAATACATATTTTGTCGTTATTTAAAATATTTTCCGTGAGTATATTTTGTTGTCGATAGTATTGCTAATTTTAACGTGAAGAATGCAAATAGTCAAATGAAATAGATAAATGAAATGTTCTTTAATATTTGTTAGCAAACTTTTTCTAGCTGCAAGTAAAATACTACTTCAGGTTTATTAATTAATTAAAAAAATATAGAATATCAAACGCATTAGATTTAATCTACTATAGTTTTAGAAATCATATCGTCAATGCATGCACGTGCATAAACATCACATGTTAAATTTTTGTTATTAATATATAATTATTTACAAAAATCTAATTACGCGATTTTTATTTCAATATCTCATTTACCTAGAATAAACGGGAGGTAAAAAAAAGATATGCAAAGAAGATATTCATGAATTTACATTATTGGCATAATTTTACAAAATTTTATTTTCTCTGTATTATTTAATAAGTATATTGTTGAAATGTAAAAAATTCAAAAATTTTGACGATGCTATGCTAATTAAAACTCAGCTAAGCTCACTCATGCCCCCTGTAACTACGCCTATGCCTCTTCGTATGCAAAACCGTGATGATATGCTCGTATGTATAAAGTGTTGCATACAAAAGTGACTAAATACATTTTAAATAGTAAATAAATGTTTTAGTCATAATTCAATAAGTGAAAAAAAATCTTACCTTTCATTTTCTGCTTGTGGTACACTTTCAGTTTTACAATTTTGATGGTATGCATCACCATCAAAAATTTGTATTATAAATTTATATTGGTATTTATACCTTACCTACGTATTAACTATTTATTACAAAATTCAAAAACCTACAAAACTAAAGCTGAACGAATTGTTTCAAGCACTACTTTCTGTGAAGTGTGCAGAACTGTGTCATTTTTTTTACTGTTAAACATAACTTTTTGTATTTCCCGTCAATAATTTTTGTCATTATATTTTTCAATGTTAATTATTATGTATTTTTAATTAATAGACGATATTAACTATTTCCGGGACTTTCTTCCAATCATTTTAGTTTTTAACTGACGTACAGACTTATACCTATTGGGAAATCTTTACAAGCAGAAAAATCTCCATTTTTCAATTTTCAAGTACATTAAAATGTACAAAATAAAAATAATTATTGTATTTACGACTATATTAAAATTTATTTTGCCAAAAATGTCCATGTTCAATACAAACAATGTCATTATAATTTTTTGTTTGAATTCTAATTTAATGGACCTTTTCAATTTAAAGAGATAGAAGATATGCGCAATGGGGATATGCGCATAGAACGAAAAACTGAGATCTACGGCGTTTGTTTCTAAAAAATTTAGACGAAAAATGTGAGAATATAACAGATAACTTTAAAAAATCTTATCGGAATAACTTACAAAAGCTTTTATTGAAGGTAAAATGTCTAACGATGCAAATTTTCACTGAGAATACAGGTATTTTAATAACTGCAATATTTTTGACGTTTTGTTTGACAGCCCAACTGGCAGTTGTTCGCGCCATTTTCTTACTATTTGCAGCGATGGAAAGAGATAGCCTTTAAATTGAAAAGGTCCATTGAATACAACAAATAATGAGAAGATAAACGTCAGCTTCAGGTTTTCTATAAAATTGCTAAATAAGTTATTTTCATAATTATATTTTTAAAAATATCTGAGCAACGCCGAAACTTAAAAAATCTGATGTGGCCAACACATGACCTCCCGTTAATTCCATGTTTGAAATAGCAATTAGCTTTAAGTAAAGTATCACTTCCAGTTGATCGTTTGTAAACAAAATCTAACTTGTTTCAATAAATAGAAAAGTCTGTTATACCAAATTTTGGATTATATTTTATAATGTTATTCCTCGAAAATCTGTTAAGAGCTCCAAATTAAGTACCACTTCCAGTTTATCATATAGGTATAATCAAAATCTAATGTTGTTTCAAATTATACACGAGTTTTAAATACCAAATTTGAGAAGTTTTAAATCATGTTTTAATATATTTTTTTATTCTGTTTTTAGCTTCCTGTAAAGTAGTATATCAATTTTAGAAAACATCTAGTACGTCGTTCTCATTAATATAAAAGTCTTAAATACCAAAT